>JANRMT010061414.1:31341377-31377574 GCA_026402145.1 Polypterus bichir lapradei
ACGATAGTTCATAATATCCACGCAGACTTGCATGTAACAGCGGGAGTTATCCGTTTTAACAAGCAGCGTCTTGCACTGATACGAAATAGCTGTGTGTGTATATATGTAGATATGTATGTATATGTATATATATGTTTATATATGTGTGTGTGTATGTATATATATATGTATTTGTGTGTATATATGTGTGTGTATGTATGTATGTATGTGTGTATGTATATGTATGTGTATATATGTAGATATATATATATGTATGTATATATGTGTGTGTGTGTATATATATGTGCATATGTATAGATATGTATATATATATGTTTATGTGTGTGTGTGTAAATATATATATATATATTTATATATTTATATATATATATATATATATATATATATATATGACAGCAACACTCATCACTCACAACAGTGACAAAACAATTACATTGACAATCATGTTACGTTATTTTCAAAATGTTTCCTTTTCTTTTTCATTGCTTCTTTAACACACTACTTCTCCGCTGCGAAGCGCGGGTATTTTGCTAGTATTTATTAAATCTGATCCTACTTCTGTAAAACATGCAAAACACTAAAAGTGCAAAGTCAGAAGTGTAGAAAATATAATAATGACAACAAATAACCAGAATAATTAATAATAATAATAATAATGAATAATAATCCATCCATCCATTTTCCAACCCACTGGAGCCAATCCCAGCCAACACAGGGCACAAGGCAGGAACCAATCCTGGGCAGGGTGCCAACCCACCGCAGGACACACAAAAACACCAAGCACACACTAGGGCCAATTTAGAATCACCAATCCAGTATGTCTTTGGGAGGAAACCCACGCAGACACGGGGAGAACATGCAAACTCCACGCAGGGAGGACCCGGGAAGCGAACCCGGGTCTCCTAACTGCGAGGCAGTAGCGCTACCACTGCACCATCGTGCCACCCCATGAATAGTAATAATAAAAATAATGCTAACACCGTATATGTGTCGTTTGTGTGGTGTATCTTGAAGCACGGTGAAATACACAATCCAATGTCACAGTTGGAACAATAGTAGCGTGGTTCCATGCGTATTTTCTTTCCTGACTGATCAGCTTTTGAACAGCACACTGCACATGTGCCATTGACATGAGTATCACGTTTGAAAACACTGAATCATTTTTGATTTTACTGTTCGTTTCAATATCACTGCCTTAAGACAGATTCACTTCATTATCACTGCTCATATCACTGTCAAGAGCGTGCAGTACCTGGGCTACTGAAAAACATTTCTTATGAGATGTCATTATGAGGCTAGGAGAAGACATGTCTGCACTGCTGTCTGGGTAACATTCAGACATGTCGCTTATGCAAGACACACCTATATCATTTCCCAAGCAATGCTTAGCACTAACGCTGTTTGCACTTTTACAGCCCAAGTAATCCTCGGGTCTAACGCATATGTGAGACGTCTCTATACAGTTGCCCGACTGACACTTGGGACTAACGTTTTCAGCATTGCTTTTTTAGTCTGAGTGACACTCGGGTCTAACGCTAATGACATTAATTCAATATATTCACCCATTAAATGCAGGAAAAGGAAATGCAGGAAAAGCATTTGATATGGTTCAATTTGTCTTCGGCCCAAATATATGTGTATGGATGAAACTAAAGGTAAAATTCTATTACAACGAACTCCCAGGGACCTAAAAAATATTTTGTTGTAATGAAAATTTAGTTGTAATGAGATTCAGTATTTGCTACTATAGTGTTTTCTTTAACTTGTGCCCAGGCATTTGCAATCATTTCAATAGCTTCTTTCGTGTTAATTTTAATCTCCTCCTGCCTACAAGTTATGCTGATGAGAATTTTTCTCAGCACTTCCTTGCGATAATACACTTTCAGGGTGCGAATGATTCCCAAATCCAATGGCTAAAGCACTGCTGTGCAATTGGGTGGGAGGAATTCAACGCAAACATTATCTAAATGCGGAAGCATGTTGTGGGCAGCACAGTTATCAATCAGAAGCCGAATCATCCTTTTCTTCTTCAAATCGTGAGGTTTCTGAACTCTTTTGAGACCCCCCCCACTCCCCACCCAACGGGAATGACACGCTGAAGTGCGTCCCAAATCGCGATTGCAGCGTCTGTAGAAGGTTGTTTGTCTGTTGTCGGGGCAGGGCAACAGCAGGCTCACAGCGCTGCAGTGAAGCCACACAAAAGCAAATTATAAAAGATCGAGGTCGTGCTATAAGTCCCTGCCTTGCACCCCAAAATACGAGGCTTAGTCTCAGTACTTTAGCAAAACCAGCTTTATTCAGCTTGAAACAGGAATGGCACACTTATTTATTGTAGCATGATCTGCCACTTTGCTATACACAGACACAGCAGTCAGGCAGGGTCACGGCCAGATCAGTGATCAAGTAATCCTGTTACCTGCATTTAACAATGTACCTTGCACCACCCATCAAGATCTTTTCTGTTTGCTTTGCTGGAGAGATGCAGCATAGCTGAGAGACGCAGCATAGCTTTGAGCCTGCTGCTGCCCCAGCAACAGATAAACAGTCTTCCATAGACACGAAGATCGCACCTCGGGACGCTCTTCGGCGTGCTGTCTAGTTGGGTGAGGTCCCAAGAGAGTTTACAAACCTCACATTTTCTTGAATGAGTGCTGCATTAATAGGAATGTTTCTTGAACGAGCATCACTGGACCACATAAAAACTGCTTTTTCAACATCTTCCAATGCAGCAGTTCACATACGTTTGCAACCTGAGATTTTTCTTCTTTTTTTGCTCGGTCTTTCAAGAAAGTTGACAGCGTCAATGGCGAAATTCTGAATTCACTGGCAACGTCTTTTTTCTTTTTGCCACAATCGAGAGCTGCAAAAATGTAGTTTTTTTTTTCTAATATGAACTGTTATCATTTTTTCGTGTCTGCCGTTTCTATAGGAGGGTAACAATGAGTTAAATTCCAATGGATGTTTTTCAAATGTTGACAAGCAATAAGCAAAAGGTTTCACTGAAAACCGCAGGAAACAAAAAAGGCAAAAAAGAAAAAAAAATTACAATGTTTCTGTTTGGGGATCGTTGTGCACAACTGAACTGCGGCCACAGAACTAACTGCTCTGTGGATGATTCATTCAGGCATTTCAAGGTCTTTTGGGCACTTCATTGTAATGGAAGTATATGCTGAATGTACTCCGTAGTAACGAGATTTCTGTAGACTCATGTCATATGGGGAAACTGTTGGGACCATGAAAATACTTCGTTGTAATGAAAATTCCGTTGTAATGGAATTTTACCTGTACTTTATACTAGTCCAGAAGCCTCAGTTTGTGTTAACAACATTATTTCAGACTCCTTCAAAATACAATGTGGTATGTAGCCCCTTATCACCTTTGTTGTTTGTAATCGCCATTGAACCACTGGCTGTACACTTTCAAAATGCATCAGAGATAAAGGGGATTCCCAGAGACGGGCTGGAACAGAAAATATCACTATATGCAGATGATATGGTACTGGATATATATGACCCACAAAATTCTGTGCCAGCATTCCTAAAAGCATTAGCAGATTTTCAAAAGATATCTGGACTCAAAATTAATTTGAATAAAAGCATGCTCTTTCCAGTGAATTCTCTAGCACACAATTTCGGACTAGACACCTTCCCATTTATTTTAGCAGAACAGTTTAAATATCTAGGGGTAAATATCACAAGCAAATATAAAGCTTGGTATGCAATACAAATAAAATTCTACAGTACTTCTCTATATTCCCTGTTCTGTGCCCCAGTTAATACAACTACGGTCAATACACTAATAATTCAATTGCACCTCATTCTCTCAGAAAATGGAAACATTGTAGGAAGGACTTTAAGACAGAGAAGTTTTTATCTGTTGCATCTCAAAATGACAACCACCCTTTTCCACCTTCTCAAACTTATACACTGTTTAATGTCTGGAAAACGTCTGAGATTAAAGCACTAAGAAAGTTGTACATAGATAACATTTTTGCATCCTACGAACAATAATGCTTCAAATTCAGCCTCTCTTTAATATAATTCTTCCACTACTTTCAAGATAGAAACTTTGCTAAACAGAACTTGCCCAATTTTCCTCACCTCCCAACTTGTTCTATTCCAGAAGAAATATTGATCTAACTTGCATCTCTATAATTTATAAAAGTGTTTTAAAGTTCCTTCCTTCCATAGGATCCATCATTTAATATTTCAGAAAAGGAGTGGAAAGCATCCATGCACAGAATATAGTTTAGCTCCATATGTGCACAGCATTCAATCTTTCAACTTAAAATCTTTTATTTCGTGCATTTATCGTGTTTAAAATTGTCCAAAATGTTTCCAGGACAAGATTCAACTTGTGAATGTTGCAGTCTAGCTCCAGCCTCACTGGGCCATGTGTTCTAGCCATGCACCAAATTAACATTTTGGACAAAAATCTTTGCATACCTATCAGACAGCCTCGGTGTCACAATCACTCTGAACCCATTAACAGTTGCTTGGTGTACTTCCAGATGGGCTTAAAAAGGAGAAGGACAATCAAACTGTAATTGCCTTTACTACACTACCAGCATGTAGACTTATCCTGCTCAACTGAACAGAATCCCATCCCACTTGTTATAAGTAAGTGGGCACATGGACTACTTGAAACTGGAAAAAATCAAATTCTCACTTACTGGACCTGTTCAAACTTTTTCAAAATATGGAAGGATCTAATCAATAACATTTTAAAATAAGCTTCAATCAGGGAAAAGGATACTCTTCCTTTCTTGTTCCTTTTATAGAGCAGCTTTGGATGCTGGCTCTCCCCTCTCTCTCGGATGGGGGTTGAATTTTGCTTTGTTAAGTTTTTCTCGATTGTATGGAACTTTACCTGCTTCTAATTAAAATTAATTTAAACAAATAATAATTTTACAGTTTGCCTTTCTATTTCTAATTGTTGTATATGTCCCGGAACAGGAGAAATCTTGGTGCAGTGAATATTCTGTCATAATTGCTAAATTCTGCAAGGCTTTACAATCTTGAACCAAGAAATACCCTACTGTATATATCTGTGAGAACAAATGGAGAAATATGAGCTTTCCTTAGATGCCTGAGGAAATGAAGGCATTGACAATGCTTCATTGATAACCAAAATATGTTATTCCCACTTCAGTTCATCAGTGATTGTCACTCCAAGAAATGTATGGCTGTTCAACCGCATCCCCTCTAATGTGCATGGGAATGTGTCTTCCTTCTAAAATCTCTTGACCAGCTCTTTGGTTTTGCTGACATTAAGGGATAAGTTTGGTATTTTTCAAGTTGAAGTTATTTCTTCACAAACATGGTATATTATGTATTTGGCAAATAAAATTGTGTTCTAAGTTAAGCATTTTCTAAAATTTAAAAAACATAATACACAACCTGTCCTGGTGTTTTATAATGGAAGCCATTGGGCACAAAGCCTGACCGGGGCATTGATCCACATATTGAGATTACATACACATTTTAAAATAGCTTATATGTGTTATTAAAAAAAAAAAACTTTATCCTGTTCTGATCTTTTTACATCAATAATAGTTTTCCTCATAACCCTTCTGTTTCTTTGACCCACTCTTAGTAAAGAAATGGAACAATTTTACTTTCGGTTTCTTTATGTCATACACTGTCAAAGAGCCAATGTATACAGTAATTCACACAAGCTTCTCACAGACACAAAGCTGACATTTTTTTTTAAAAGTTCAATGTCCGAATTAGCAGCGGAACCAGAATGCCAGTGTCCAGATTAGTTATGGTTGACCTGTATCATATACTGTAGGTTGCTCTCTATCATAGTCAGGGTTTCTAAATAAGACAAAAGTAATAACTAAGCAAAATATATTAAAATACAATGAAAAGTGTAAAAGAGGAAAAATGTAGTACAAATGAATTACCTAAAAGGCAATCCACAACACACAAAGTTTAAAACACAATCCAGCAATCAGAATCTTTAAAACAAAGCAAAAATAGCCAGAAAAACAGAACATCCAACAGCAAAGACAACAATAATAGCAGAAACTTCTTAAATGATGATAAATTCCCACTCCTAGGCCTTCTCAGTTCACTTATGTAGCCGGAGGGAGGGAAGGCCCAGGTATGGTTATTTCAGTGTGGCCATGCCTCTTGGGGTTCCACCCACAAATAACAAGAAACAGTTACATTTTAAAAATCAATGATAATAACACTAAGACAAATATTTAAAATAAAATGTTTTTTTCCTCCCTAAGAGTTGCATTGATACCCTGTTTTACAATATGTGTGTAGTCTCAAAATGTGGATCACTACTTGATTAAAACTCTTGGCTTGAAAAATGGATGTATTAAGATTGTTTCAAGGCTTTATTTTACATTTGGATCCCGGCCTGTTGACCTCCATTTTAAAATGCAACAACTTATAAAAATTCTTTACTTTAAAACACATTTTCATGTGGCAAATTAATATATACGAGGATTTTGAAGAAATAACTTCAGTTCAAAAAACACTAAACTTATACTTTAAGTTTTGAAGATTCTGCTCATCCCCATGCTACCAAAACAGAATCTAGGCACATTATCTATCAACCCTCCAAGATTAGTGCATGTTATTTGTTACTTTAATCAGAATATCAAAAAGTTTTACTCTTCTTCCTCCAATTTTAATTCTTTTCTCAAAGGTTCTGCTCTCCCTAACCACAATGAAAAAGAAGCTTCCCTACTGGACTTCTCTGTCTGTCAATGACTGAAATTAAAGGAGGCTTTAGGGTTTATGCATAAGAAACAATAACCAATAACCCTGAACATCTTCTTCGTAATCTTTTATCTGACTTTTGAATTCAGTTATCTGACCAACTTCACCAGATTTCAAATACTGTCATAACCCCCCACAAAAATGAATTCTTCCATTAATTTGATTATTACCACACTTCTCTTAAAACTAGAAGGGATCCCTTTATTGTTCATAACATCCCAACTTCACTGCTGAGCTACAATACACGGTGTGTTGGCAAAACTGTTTTGCCCAACACTTACAAATTAGGCCAGCTGCATGTGCTCCCATAATACTGAAAACAGAATCCATCACCTTCTTTATATTTATAAATGCAGCTCCAATTTTAACTTCTCCAGACTCCTTTCTTTCAGGTAAAGTAAAGAAGGTTTTTGAGGTTATGAATTAGGCTTTTCTTTGGCATGTTTCAGTTGGGGCAGAATGTATTAATATGAGCAACATATGTTATTCTTCCCATATGTACCAAATTAAATGTCTCCCAAATCTCCAGCATTAACAGAAATTGCACAAAATTACCTACCATTTGTATACATAATATTTCCCAAGAAATCTTTGTTTCTTTATAACATCACACTTTTTAATAACAATACGCAGTATGATCTTTCCTACATTCATACTGTCTTCAGTTGCATGAGATTATAAAATTAGCTGGACCACATCCACCCTTATACCCTTAAATAGCCTTTGTCAACAATCCTTCCACCATCCATCCTACTGACAAGTTAATTTAGTTGACTTGGCACATTGCTTACCTAATGCAGAGAAAGCAATGTTCTGCACTGATTACTGCCATGTTTTAAAATGTGTAACACGATCTGTTATAACCTTTCATTTCTTGACTGCCAATTATTAAAATTAATATCCTGTCCCACTTCAATTCTGTCAGCTCCATGTTTACATTTTCTCCTCTTTGCCAGGTTAGTTAACAGATACCCTTATCAGTTTTAGAACTACACTGCTGAATTGACACACTTGCTGATCCATCATTATGATACACAGTTGTACTTATAAAATTGATTTCCACCTGCTTTTTAGTCATCTTACTTATTAAGCTCTCAGTTGTGGTGTTATGTACAAAGATACGAGGGCAAATATCACAGCTGGACAGGCATTAACACTTCTTGAGAGACCTTTAATGATTCCAGGCTTTTGACCATACATAAAATACAGGTTGCCAATCCCTTTTCTTCTATTGGCTCCAGTGGAGGAAATTGCCTACAATATATATAGTAGAGATCTAATAACTTCTCCTCTTCTCTTCTCTCCTACCCTCTTTTTTTTGTAGTTTCTCAGTCCCTTCTCCCACATAAAGCCACTCGTCTTGTTATATACAGTACAGTTTGCCATTAAGCTTCTCCACTCACCAATTTTATAAATGCTGGCTTGTCTCCAAAAAAAGAGGAGTGCAGAGTGTGCAGCTCAAATACATGTATCATCTATACCAGGCATGTCAAACATATCCTAGTTAGCACTGAACATGTACAAATTGATTACTATCGTTTGTACATGAATCATTCTGCATCTTTGGCGTTACTTATTGACTTTTCTTACTTCTGCCTTCTGACAAAAGCACATTTTCCCATGGCATTATGGTACTGGAAACATCATCTACTAGTATAGCCACGAGCTTTGACGAAAGTTAATGAGCCGCAATGTCACAATTGAAGTGCTAGGCTGCAGCAGCAGGCAGCCTTAGGCATGTGCAAACTGTGCACCTGCACAGGGCCACCAAATCCCAGGGGCCGCCACGCCAATATATATTGAGTATAAAACAGAAAGAGAAAATAACGACACAGCTGATGGCAATGTGGCTGAAAAACATTGTGTTTCTTGTTAATTAGTAAGCTGTATTTACTAATGTCGCTAGAGTCGAAGCAGTATGCTATATGTAGTATTATAACGTTCTGCCGTAATGAGAATATCATGGGCCGCCACTTGGTTTTTAAGTTACGGACATGCGCATATAGAAGCGTGCCATGAGCACAAGGTGGCTATGAAGTGTCCGCAACGGACGTGGCCATCTGCCATGCATAAGATACCATACTGACATTGGCGGGCGAAGGGGCCACCGATTCTTTCTCTGCCCAGGGCTGCCACAAGCCTAGAGCCACCCCTGGCAGGTTACACTACTGGCTGGGCTGCTGAGACTGGCCACTGGGCAGAACTGACCATCATGAGTAGTAATAGCCCGCATAGTTTCATATTTTTTTGCATTAGTTTTATGTAATTTTGTGCTAGTATTGTAATGAACAGTTAGTGCAGACTACAGCTGAAGATCTGAAGTGGACGCGAGAAGTTGGTGAGTTGTTTATTAACAAATATTTGTGATTTTGAGTCTGTAAAATTAGTGTAGGTTAGGGGGCTTTTTGCATATCGGCTTATTTTACAATATAAACTTTGAAGTAAACTTAGTAAAGTAAAATTTGATTTTTGGAGGATTTGTTTTCCAACTTGAATTACTGAGCAATAAATTCAGTGAGCGTTTTCGTGATTTCAGTTTACACGAACAGGACTTTGCGCTGTTCTCTTACAATGTTGAGAATGCGCCTGAAAATATCCAAATGGAATTGATTGAACTGCAGTCAGATTCTATTCTGAAGGCAAAATACAAAGAAGTTGGTGTGCCAGGCTTGTGTGCTTACCTGCCACTCTTGTATGTGCAGATCTGCAAGTTGGCATTGAGGGTACTGTCTATGTTTGGAAGCACTTACCTTTGTGAGCAATTGTTTTCGTTAATGAAAGCTACCAAAACCCCGCATCGCTCAAGACTTACTGTTGAGCACCTTTCATTCCTCGTAAAAGTTGCAGCTGCACAAGATTTCAAGCCTGATATTGACAACAACAACAACAACAACATTTATTTATATAGCACATTTTTATACAAAAAAGTAGCTCAAAGTGCTTTACATAATGAAGAAAAATAAAAGGCAAAATAAGAAATTAAAATAAGACAACATTAGTTAACATAGAAAAAGAGTAAGGTCCAATGGCCAGGGAGGACAGAAAAAACAAAAAAAAACTCCAGATGGCTGGAGAAAAAAAATAAAATCTGCAGGGGTTCCAGACCACGAGACCGCCCAGTCCATTCTGGGCATTCTACCAAACATAAATGAAATAGTCCTCTTTGTATTTAGGGTTCTCATGACGCTCTTCATGATGATGGTCATGCAGACTTTTGGCTCTTAATCCATCACTGTTGGAACATCACCGTGCTTTGAGTAGATGGTGGTTGTGCCACCACCAAAAAGACACCGGAAAAAGAAACAGAAGAGAGAGTAGGAGTTAGTACAGATTTTAGACCCACCATGAATAGCTATTATAATAAATTAGATATACAGAGTATCAGGATTAAATTACAGTGAGGTTATGAGAAGGCCATGTTAAAGTAATGTGTTTTCAGCAGTTTTTTGAAGTGCCCCACTGTATTAGCCTGGCGAATTCCTATGGGCAGGCTATTCCAGATTTTAGGTGCATAACAGCAGAAGGCCGCCTCACCACTTCTTTTCAGTTTTGTTCTTGGAATTCTAAGGAGACACTCATTTGAGGATCTGAGGTTACGATTTAGAATATAAGATGTCAGACATTCCGATATATAAGATGGGGCGGGATTATTTAAGGCTTTATAAACCATAAGCAGAATTTTAAAGTCAATCCTGAATGACACAGGTAACCAGTGTAGTGACATCAAAACTGGAGAAATGTGCTCGTATTTCCTTTTCCTGGTTAGGATTCTAGCAGCTGCATTCTGCACTAGTTGCAAACGATTTATGTCTTTTTTGGGTATTCCTGAGAGGATTGCGTTATAGTAATCTAGTCGACTGAAAACAAACGCATGAACTAATTTCTCAGCATCTTTAAGTGATATAAGAGGTCTAACTTTTGCTATGTTTCTTAAGTGAAAAAATGCTGTCCTAGTGATCTGATTAATATGCGATTTAAAATTCAGATTACAGTCAACAATTACCCCTAAGCTTTTTACCTCCATCTTGACTTTTAATCCTAATGTATCCAGTTTATTTCTAATAGCCTTATTGTATCCATTATTGCCAATCACTAAAATTACAGTTTTCTCTTTATTTAGCTTGAGAAAATTACTATTCATCTATTCAGAAATACAAATAAGACATTGTGTTAGTGAATGAAGAGAATCAGGATCATCAGGTGCTATTGATAAGTACAGCTGTGTGTCATCAGCATAGCTGTGGTAACTCACGTTGTAACCTGAGATAATCTGACCTAACGGAAGCATGTAGATTGAGAATAGCAGCGGACCCAAGATAGAGCCTTGTGGAACACCATGTAGGATATCATGTGTCTTTGAGTTTTAATTCCCACAACTAACAAAGAATTTTCTCCCCGCCAGGTAGGATTCAAACCCAATTTAAGACACTGCCAGAGAGGCCCACCCATTGACTAAGGCGATTTCTAAGAATATTATGATCAATGGTGTCAAATGTGGCACTCAGATCTAAGAGGATGAGAACAGATAAATGGCCTCTGTCTGCATTTACCCGCAAGTCATTTACTACTTTAACGAGTGCAGATTCTGTTCTGTGATTTGTTCTGAAACCTGACTGAAATTTATCAAGAATAGCATGTTTATTGAGGTGGTCATTAAGCTGCATAATGACTGCCTTCTCTAGAATTTTACTTAAGAAAGGCAGGTTAGAAATGGGTCTAAAATTTTCAAAAGCAGAGGGGTCAAAATTATTTTTCTTAAGTAGGGGTTTAACTACAGCAGTCTTAAGACAGTCTGGGAAGACCCCCGTATCTAATGACGAGTTTAATATGTCAAGAATATTATCAATTAGCACGCCCAATACTTCTTTGAAAAAATTTGTTGGTATTAGGTCAAGGAAGCAGGTTGAGGGTTGCAGTTGAGCAATTATTTTATGTAAATCAGGTAAATCTATCCTAGAGAAAGAGTTTAATTTGTTTATAATGGAGTACTGGGGTTTAAGAGGATCCTTAGTGTTGTGGAGATATACTATGTTATTTCTAATATCATTAATTTTTTGATTGAAAAATACAGCAATAGCCTCACAGGTTTTACTGGAAGTACTTAGGAGGCATTCCTTTGAGTTACCTGGGTTTAGCAAACGATCAATCGTAGAGAATAAGACTCTGGGATTACTAGCATTGTTATTTATAATCTTAGAGAAATAGTAGCGCCTCTCAAGACGGACTGTGTTATTATATTCTGTTATTTTAACTTTTAATATTTCATAGTGGATAGTTAGTTTAGTTTTCCTCCATTTACGCTCAGCTCTACGACATGTTCTTTTTAAATCAGACACTCTTTGGGTCTTCCATGGTATAACAATGCTAGAAGATTTTTTAACTGTCTTTTCAGGTGCAACTATGTCAACAGCAGCTCTCACTTTAGTATTAAATTTTTCCACCTTATTATTTACATTATCCTCACTATTATAGTTGGCACTATAAACGGACTGATTGCTTAGAATGTTTGTAAGTTTTAAAGCTGCTGATGAGTCAAAGAAGTGTTTTTTAACAATATGCTTCTCATGAGTGTTTTCTGTCATTATTTCTATACTAAAAAGTAAAAGAAAATGGTCTGATAGACCCCTTTCAATGACCTGTTTTATATCAACTTTAAGTTCTTTAGTAATTACTAAGTCTAGCGTATGACCTGCTTTATGTGTAGGCTGATTAACAAGCTGTCTCAAATCAAAAGAGTCCAAGAGGTTCATGAATTCCTTTACTTTTAGGTCACACTGATTGTCGATATGAAAATTAAAGTCGCCGACTATTAAGAGTGTGTCATAGTTCGTAATTAAAATTGACATTAAGTCATAGAATTCAAAGAAAAACGCTAGCAAGAGATGCCAAGTGTCGGGACAAAAGAAATAGATCTCACACTGTAAGACTCCTATAATATAATGAATATAATATAATAATATAAGGACCTAGCTAAGAGGCTAAGACTCTAATTGTACACTGTTGTACGGAGATTGCATGGAAATAAATTGTTTTTCTTTAAATTTTAAGTGTTACATTTTTTTAAGTTTTCAGTATTGGAAAGAAAGCTACAGTAACTTTGTATAATAGTATAATAGTATTTGTTACAGTGCGGCCCGCTGACGCATGTATGGCAGTCGAAGCGGCCCACCAATGGTAGTGAGTTTGACATGCCTGGTCTATACTATATCCTTATTAAACATTGTTACAGAACTAACTGGCCTATCTTCCATATTTTTTCTTTAAATCCACTTGCTATATTTGTCCACATTTTGGAACCATCCTCCATCTCCTCCTTCTGCCTTTTAATTATGAAATCTCTTTATCTACAGTACATTCCTCTTTCACCCAACATGTTCCTTTTAGTAAATCTCTCTGCTTTTACACTTATTTCTATATACAATCATTTCACTGGCCCATTGTTGCTAAGTTAGCACTGGACTTGCAATGTAAAAGTTTCTAAACTCTCTTTCTGTCCATTTCCAAGTGTTCATCTTACAAACAGGTAATTTACATTACAAATAGTGGAAAGCTGGCCTGTTATGTGGATTTTGTTTAATATAAATGATACTGAACTTGTTTGTCTTTCCTGAAGAATGTAAGAAAAAGGCATTTTACAATGTGTCCAAACAATATGCAGACTCAAAAGAGAGTATGGAAGAATACCAGAGATGTAGGGGTTAGCATGTATCATAACGCCATTTAAAACTAAGACATGTGAGGTAAAGGCATAAAAGCCATTTGTTATTTAGTAATGTTATGTTAAACTGATAGAAGTATTTTCTTAGCCATGTTAAAATGTTTGCCTATATATTAGCACATAGTCTATGCGAGATTCTATTATAACCCCCATAAGCGAAACCAAAATGGAATATTCTAATTATTTCTTGTCCCTCTAACTACAGATTAGGCATGGAGGGCAAGCAGTTTTCCCAACGATATCTTGTAACATATCCTGTATCATACCATATTGAAAGTATTGACCATATTGAATATGCTGTACGTATAAAACGTACTGAATGTATTAAATAAAGCATATGTAAGTTTGCCATAGAGAAATAACACAACCTTTAAAGTATAGAAAGCAAGTGAAGTTTAACAAGAAAAGGCTAAGTTTGTAGATGAAACATTTTTTCCTTTTTGCCTGCATGTGTAATAACTTTTTTCTGTATTTTTGTGTGAACAGCTTTGCTTTGAATGTTCACTAAACCTATTTTAAAACAAACTTTATTAAACTGAGAAATGTGTTTTGTTACATGTTTGGCTGGATCCTACCTTGCCAACTCAGTAGCTGCTCGATTTTGGAAAACTGGGAAAGACGCTGCTTCAAGGCATATGTGGTGACTAAGAACACCTTCACCTTTCAAGACATTAATTGGTACATTTCCTTTGGAAGAATAGAAAATTGAAATGATAATTTATGCAAATGACACCTTCCTCACTCAATTCAAAATAACTGTTGAAACCAAGCAGGAAATAACATTCTTAATCCTGTTATTTCAGGATTGATTGGGAGGTGGTGGAATTAATGCCTATAATTGCAGAACCAGGTGCAAGTGAAGTAGTGGACAGAGCACCAATTGATTGCAAGTCCCCTCTCACACACACACACACACACACACACACACACAAAGAACCAATTTAAGTTGATAATTCACTTGATCTTCACACCTTTAGTTATGGGGAAGGAGAACAGGAGTAGCTAGAGTAAAAAGCCATGCAGACATCGTAAGAACAAATCATGTGGCAATTTGTTGTATGTGTGAATTTTCAAGTCCAGGGCACTGAACTCTGAAGAAGCAGGGCTAACCAAGGAGAGAGTCTGTCACCCAAGAAGGAATTGCTAAAATACCTAAAAATTCAGTTGTTTTTTTTCCCTCATATCTCTATAGATTTGTGTGTTAGGTTAACTGGTGACTAGAAATGTGTGTGTGTGTGTATGTATGTATGGCTACGTGATAAGCAGGTATCCTGTCCAGTGGTGCCTTGCACCAGCACTGTTGTTTCCAGAAAGTGACTCAAGTAAAACTAAAATTTACCCATATGCAAAGTACCCAGGTGGGAATTTTAAAATTTCTGGTATGAATTGTACAAATGTTGTATGTTTATAAATAATCAAAAAACATTCTTACAAGCTGAAATAGTTCAGGCTACCTTCTTTTTTGCATGAGCTTTGGATTACAATCACTACAGTATGAGCCAAGTAACTGCAACTTGAAGCAATGACATTCAGTCTACATGGACATCTTAATGAATGAATCTTAATTTTAGTGGAGCAGTCACTAATGGGAGAGGTATACAAGCATTCCCAACTTTAACAAGGAGACAATCCGTCCCTTGAAAGAATTTACAGGGCAACTCTGAACAAAATAATGCTCAGTATATACTTTGAAAATGCTCATTGATCTTTCTTACTGCATTGGAGGCTAACAGAAAGCAAACATTTTTTCAGCCTCCTAGTTTGAGAAGATGATTTATGTTAATTAAAAGGTGGCATTTTTTCTGAGCTGTCAGCAGAAGTCTGGGACTACAGTTGGCTACACTATTAAACAGTATCGTTTAATGACTTTGTGACCTTTCACTTTAGTTTCAATTAGAAAAATTAACCAAATGAACATTTTAAATATACAAATATTTGTAGATGAACCCCTTATTCACTAAATTGTGGATGAAGCCTTGTGCATATGGTTTATTCAGGAACATCGAAGAGGTACAGTACATACCTTAAAAATATTTTTCTACATGAAAATAGGTAAGCTTCGGATTAACCGGCCAAAACGGCAACCGGCCATGGGTCCAGTCCCGAGGTGGCCGGTTAAGAGGGATTGTACTGTATGTTTAAAAGAAGGCATTTATATAATTAAGAACCTTTGTTAAAAATCAATATAAACTAAATAAAACAAAAAAAATGTACTGCTTTAAGGATTTATCTCCAAAAATCAGAATTTTACAGTACTTAACCAAGACCTTTTAAATGACCTACACTAAAATCAATTTTCTTTTGTGCAACAATCTGTCAGCTATCATTGTATTACTAAACTTAGATGTCAAACCCTATAGTATTGCAAAGTTATACTATTTGGCACAAGGGTTCCTCTAGTTTGGGAACATTCTGTCCCTTTTTGGAAACATTTAGTATAAAGAATTTCTCAAAACAGGTATTGCAGTAACAGTTATGTTTATTTTTCAGAAGAAATATAGTGTTTGTATATTATATATATATATTGTAAGGTTTAGAAACCCTTTTGGGACTTGAAGCACGATCGCTGTATCTGTGGAAGACAGCCTATCAGTTGCCAGGGCAACCGCAGGATCCTAGTGCTGTAGTGGCTCACGGCAATAGCAAATCCAAGCTGATTGCCTTCACGTTAGAAGTGTCTGTCATCGATGGGTGATGTAAGGAACATTATAAATGTAGGGAACAGTATTCCTTGGCCACAACCCTGCCAGATTGCTGTGTCTGTGTAAAGGAGAGTGGTAGAACCCTCTACAATAAATAAACGCGCTGTTCCCGTTTTCAATCTGAATAAAGCTGGCTTTGTTAAAGTACTGAGCCTCAGCCTCGTGTTTTGTGGTGCAAGACAGGGACTCACACGTCACATGGTACCAGAAGTGGGTTTCTTACACTGATGGATCCCCAAGAACTACGGCAAATCCCAGAGCAAGATGAGGCTCTGGCGACTGCCCCTGCCTTGGTGCAGCCACAAGATGTGCTACCGAAGATGGCTCCCTCAGATGACCCTGACTGTTTCCTATTCTGCTTTGAATGTTAATGCACTGGGACAGGAGAGTGTGGGCAGCTATTTTGGCTCCGTTATTAACCAGAGAAGCCCTACA
Organism: Polypterus bichir lapradei; assembly: GCA_026402145.1. Classification (NCBI taxonomy): domain Eukaryota; kingdom Metazoa; phylum Chordata; class Cladistia; order Polypteriformes; family Polypteridae; genus Polypterus; species Polypterus bichir. The sequence continues at coordinate 31,357,973 of JANRMT010061414.1, forward strand.
AGCCATACAGAATCTCCCTCCAAAAAGGCTTGATAATTATGACTACCTGAAACAACACATCCTCCTCGGCACAGCTGTGACCCCAGTGGTCAAGGGTCACCAGTTTTGGCTATGACATATTGATCCAGATCGCCTTGTACGAGGAGAGATCCAGGGCTAGGTGGACCTGATTCAAAGCTGGATCCGCTGAGACCCTTTGAGCACATTGTAGAGAAGCTCACTATTAATGCAGTCATGTCAGGGATAGATGAGAGCCTTTGTGATGAAATCCTACAGAACGACGTCCATTTGCTGCTGGATCTGACCCGCACACTAGAGAATGCACAGGCCACCTGGAAACAACGGGGCTACCCAGACTTGACCCCGATTTCGATCCAGCCAGCACAGACCTTCAGGGTCGCCAGCGTCACAGTTAGAACACGCCAGAGTGTGAACACCATAGTGCGGACTTTCACTGTAATCAACTGGGACCTCTGGCTCTGGAGTGTCACCTCCCACCTGAGCAAACAATGGCTATCGGTCTGGCCCAGGTATGCGACTCGGTAGTTTCCCCCAATGTGTTAAAGAAGGGCAATTTTAAGGTCTCTATTATGTTGGCCAGAGTGGAACCCTCAGCACCGTTGGACTCTGGTAGCGACCTCTGCGTAGTCCGCCGTGACTTGCTCCGGTGGACCCCTTGTAAGACCACAGACAAAGTGAACAACCACTGCGTCCATGGGGACATTAAAACATATAAGACTATATTACTCCCTCTGAAATTTAAAGGGAAGAACTTTAAGGTTTGGACTGCCATATCTGACACCTCACCCTGGCCACTCCCAATAGGAGAAAGGAATACTCTCTTCCCACGGGTCTTGGCCGCCTGCAGATTGCCTACACCCATAGTGGACGGAGAGGGGCTTGCCGCAGTCAGTGTCCTCACGTGAACACCTGGGACAGCTGGCAAACTTTTCTACGTCATTGCATACATCAACAGCCTCCCCAGACCTGAACACTCAAAATGGACCCAGACAAAAACGAAATAGCAGTGGGTGGTGAGTGCGATGCTGCATCGGACATGGAGGAGGCAGAGACTGTCGTCCAGGCGGAGTTTGCTTGCTTACAATGAGCCGATAACAACTTGGATTTTGCATTCAGACAAGCCCACGTCACAAATGACTCCTACTATCTGGAGAGGATTCGAATTTTAAAACACATTTTTTACTAAAGGATGTTTTTTTTGTATCAGGTGATTTCTGATTATATGGGTGATGGATGTATCAAGCAGTTGGTAGTACCAAGTGAGTATAGGGAGAAAATTTTAAAAATTGCTCACAGTCATGTTTTGGGGGGGGGGGGGGTCACCTCAATTCAGAAAAGATGAGGGAATGTATTTTGAAACACTTTTATTGGGTGAATATGGGCCGGGATGTGGAGCAATTTTGTAAGGCCTGTCCCAACTGTCAAATAGTTTCCACTCACAGACCCGCCAGGGCACCCCTTGTACCAATGCCTATTTTAGAAGTCTCTTTTGAGAGGGTGGGATTGGATATTGTTGGCCTGCTTCCCATAAGTAAAATTGGCTTTCAATATATGCTTGTGTTAATTGATTACACCACAAGATACAAGATACTGAAAAAAAGTTTTCTGCTTGGACTGGTACTTAGGTTTTTTTGCAGCCATTTATTGTAAGCACACACATGCTAATGACACATGGATACAAGGTTGCGATGCAGCACCATAATTTAATTTGTGACAGTGTCACAAAACAAAAACAAATATGACAAGTAAAAATTTGAACATGTACTAGCTAGCAGTTAATGACACATTTTTTAAGTCGCGTGTGCTAGTGTTTTAATTGTTAGTGCATTGTAGAGGCCTGGACTATGATTCCAATTATTCCTCATTTCAAACCAAAAGTCATGTCATTATGCCTAGCCTAGGAAACATTATGTTCATATACCTGTATCACATAACGCTGAAATGACATGCAGCTTATTTGGATTATGGGATGTCTTACTCCTCCACAGAGCTTGGATCGGTACGTTTCCTGGTCAAATATCTGTGCATCTCTGACTTTGTGAAATAGGAAGTCAGACCTACACATTTTGCAACTCACAACCATTTTTTTTCTGCATTCGAAGTAAAATATTCCCAAACCCTGAAGGTCGCACTGTATTTTCTGCCACTTGCTTACCGTTTGCCTTTCTTCAAATGCATTCACAACTGGCAGAAGTAGTGACACAATCGCATGCCACAATGTATTACGCCTAATGCTCAACTAATCAATGAAAGTGATCATTGCCAACATTTTTAATCATCGATTATTATTGTTGATAATGTTGACTAGTTGTTGAAGCTCTAATCCAAACCTTTACATTCAAAATTCATGCCAGTCCTTGAAACAATTTCTGTTTGCTAGACAGAATTAAATGTTACATTTTGTACAGTAGATTAGGGTTTTTGTGGTGCAATTCACACATCTCCTTCCTTCTGTTGCAGTTGCCCAGAGAAGTTAAGTGCATTTTTATTTATTGATTTCTCTTGTTGTTGTTGCTTTTGTCTTGCATTTCACATCTGGAATAAATGGACTACGTACATTTTCATACCAGCTTCCCCAATGCAGGGGATGAGGTATTTGCTGGCATCCCTGGGAACAAGGCAGGAAACAGGCAGAACTAATCATAAAAACTCATACACCTAAACCCGTGTTTTTAGGCTACTTTTGAGTTGCAGGTGGCAACTGAACCCATGACACTTAAACTGTAAAACTGCAAGCCACAACGCTTCAAAGTTATATTAAAAGTAGTACTTACAAATCAAGCAAAGCATCAAGTCCTACATCAAATGTGTTATCCTCAATAAAGTCAAAACTGTGATCAGCAACTTATGCATAACAATGCATAAAGATGAACTGTCACAGAAGCCATTTATTTCCTGCCTGTTACAAACAGCTCTGACGTGTAATATAAATTACCCATCAAAGACAACAATACATCATTAGAATGGGTCGATACTTAGCTATACAAAGGTAATAAGCCTTTCACTATATGTGGATATCTCGGTGAGGGAGACATTGTATATTGCAGCTTCACAAGGTGGTTGATGGGTGCCTGTGAGGTGACACTCCTTTGGTCATGGGTGACTTCAATGCGACCACTGGCACTGATAGGGCTGGCTTTGAGGATTGTATTGGTCCCTATGGGCCTGGCAACCATGGTGAAAGTGAATCCATGTTCCCTGATTTTGCAAAGGGTCATGGGCTGCAAATCACTGGATCCAGGTTTCCAGTGCCCTGAGCCGTTTCATCAGACTTTGTATTCTAATACTGTTTTTTTGGTGAAGGAAATCAATCATATCCTTGTGGGCAGATGCTGGAGGCTCCTACAGAACTTCAGGGTTTACAGAAGTGCCCAGTATGTGAATTCTGACCACAGATTTGTTGCTACTCTAAAGAACCAGCTTAGGTCCAGTAGGCTACCACCTACTAGGAGAATGAGTCTGGACTTGTACAGACCATAAAATCAGGCTGTTTCTAATGAGTTTGCATGCAGTTTGTGTAAACTTGGGTGCAACTGCGATCTAATGTAATGTGGGAGACCTTCCGTGACAAGACCCTGAAGGTTACTGAGGTTTGTGTTGGTATTACTGGTATTCCCAGAAGAAGGTATTTCATCTCACAGGGCACCCTGGATAATATCAACAGCAATCACAGTGCATGGGGCTTGATGGCAACTCCAGGCTATACCGGGAACTGAAAAGGACGGCTGCAAGGGCTCTGAATAGCAGATAAGGAGCCTTTTGTTAAAGGAATTTGTGAGCAAGTGACAAACTATCTATGGTCCAGTGACCCACGTCCTGCTTACAGAGGAATCAAAGCATTACGCACATCCAAATGTGCTCCTCATAGAGTCGCAGTCAGGGCGGGTGATGGAACGTTTTTTACGGATGACACCGCAGATGTGACCTGCTGAGCTAGCTACTTTGAGGAGCTGTTTAAAGCTGATCCTCAGGCTAGGATGCTGGATATCTCTGGGCATACGGTTCTTGAGGCTGATCCCCCAAATTAGCTGCAAACCACCCAGTCTCACTGGGATTGCACAGGTAGTGAACCAGCTGAGGGTAGGGAATGCTGCAGGGATCTATGGTATCTGAGGTGAACTTTTCCAGGCTGGTTGTAATGCTGTCCTCCTGGCATTGCAAGCAGTCTTTGCTTCCATTTGGAAGACAGGCATCATCCCAACTTGTCATCCCCATCTGGAAAGAAGGGTGATCGACTCATTTGTGGCAACTAGAGGAGGATAACACTGCTCTTGGTGCAGAGTAAGGTCCTTGCTAGGGTCATCTTCAATAGGACCCGTGATTGCTTGCTCATCTACCAGTGACCAGAGCAGTCTGTTTTTACGCCTAAGAAGTCTACCATCAACCGCATCCTGGCAATGAGGGTTCACATTGAGTGCAAACGCAAATATCGGAAGAGTTTCTTTGCAGCCTTTTTTGACTTTTGTAAGGTGTTGACTGAGCAGCCATAGAGACCTCCTGGGATTTTGCGGGATCCCCCCGAAGTTGCTGGATGTAATGGACGGCCTTGTACTGTCTGTGGTACCGAGACTGATACTGCAAGTGCAGCGCACAGTGGAGGAAGAACCTCTGCATTTTTCCCAGTTGACTTTGAGGTTCATCAGGGGTGTGTTTTTGCCTCTGCCCTGTTCAATGCTTGCATGGACTGGATATTGGGCAGGGTTATGGGGTCCAGCAGCTGTGGGGCATCTGTTGGTGAAGAAAGATTCATTGATCTTGACTTTGCCAACAATGCTGTGATCTTTGCAGAGTTAATGGAGGCTCTGATCGGGGCTTTCAGAGTTGGAGTGTCTGGGCTTGCAAGTGTTCTGGATAAAAACCAAGATCCAAGATTTTAACAACCTCTTGGGTATAACACTCAGCAGTGTGTCTGTTTGCGAAGAGAGTGTTGACCATGTCAAGAGATTTATTTACCTCAGTAGTGACATTCAAGTCTCTGGTTCCTGTGAAGTCAGTACATGGATTGGGAGAGCACAGGCAGTCATAAGGTCACTGGAAAGGGGTTTGTGGCACTGACGATATCTTTGCAAAAGGATCAAGGTCTGAGTCTTCTGAATCCTGGTGTTTCCTGTTTTGCTTCATGATTGAGAGACATGGATGCTATCCAGTGACCTAAGATGAAAACTGGATTCCTTTAGTACTGTGTCTCTTTGGAGAATCCTTGGATACCATTGCTTTGACTTTGTGTCTATTGAGTGGTTGCTCATGGAGTACCGAATGAGGAACATTACCTGCATTGTGTGAGAGCATCAGTTACAGCATTACGGCTATGAGGCTCCCTTGAGGGTGATCAGCTCACTGTTAAGAACCCAAGCAGCAGGACCAGGCCAAGGGAACGCCTATGTCTACAGCAGATGGTCATTTCTGGAGGGTGGGACTGGACTGTGTGTCTGCCTGTGGTGTTACAAACTGGCATCCCGGGCTGTTTAGTCACGTGGTGGGTTGCGGCAACGCACTGTACCAGTGCATGCTCCCCAAGCATATACATTCAAACAATGCACAAGAAATTATATTGAATGGCAACGTGGTACCAAACCAACTATACTCCAGTTTTATCTCACATACAGATAAACCCAATACCTAGTACTTAATAAAAACTAGTATTAATTCACTCACAAAGAGATTAAGGAAACAATTTTTATCAAGCTTTACAAATAAATATCCATTTAGCTATAAAACACATGCTGTTCCATGGTTTTAACAGCAACTGATGTATGTGACCTTAAAAGACCTTATACATATACTAGTCTAACAAAACTAAGCATTTTTAACTGAAATAATTTTAAATCCTAAACATCTCAGAGTAGTGTGCTAAATCAACATGTATAAATAACTGGACATGAATAACAGATACAATCTGTCACATTTATTACACAGAATGATGTGGGTCGTTGTGTAGAAAAAAATATTTTGATATGATAATAAACAAAAAAAAATATGAACAGTTTTTGTGAATATTGCAAAATGCAGTTGCAAAGGTTAGATGTTCAAAAGACAGAAAGAGAAGCCAATACCTCTTCTGCAACGGAGTTAGTACCAAGAGTGGATCATTTTTTAGAAAGTAAACATGAAAAGAACTTATACATTGTGTAATATAAATATCATAAAATGAATGTTTATATAACTTTATTTATTTATATATGCACCATGAGGATAAGTAAGGTAATCAATGGTAAAAAGCAACATTTAGGAGCATTCATATATGAACATGAAAGATCACAAAAGCCTTAGTTCACATGCACTTATTATTTTTATATTATGTACTTCTATAAATTCCAGCAGAAATGTGTCTCAAACATTTTCAGATCTGTTAATAACACTTTGTATTTTTCTCTACTCATTGCAACAGTTCTGTCAAATATAGAGTACTAGCAAAATACCGCGCTTCGCAGCGGAGAAGTAGTGTGTTAAAGAAGTTATGAAAAAGAAAAGGAAACATTTTAAAAATAACGTAACATGATTGTCAATGTAATTGGTTTGTCACTGTTATTGAGTGTTGCTGTCATCAAGGATTTGATTATCATTATTTCTTTCAATCAGGTTCATATTTGGAGGACGTGTTGTGTTCAAGTTACATTCCGTGTTTGTCAACCGTTGTAAAGATAACAGGTTTCATTCATCAAAGTGTTCACTACCCAAATCACTACTCGTGAATCTAAGATGTTTAACAGGCATTCCTGGTATTAAGTTGTGGATTTGCCCGAGAATATTTAGCGACAGCATGTGTATGAACTTGTGGAATTGCCTGCGAGTATTTAGCGGCAGCGTCTCTATTAACTTGTGGATTTTTCTGCGAGTATTTAGCGACAGCGTCTCTATGAACTTGTGGATTTGCCTGCGAGTATTTAGCAACAGCGTGTCTATTAACTTCTGGATCTTTCTGCGAGTATTTGGAGGCAGCATCACAAAGTTGTTTCCATCTAGCTGAATCAGAAAATGTAACATTTACAATGCCCTTACTAGTCAACTGTTGAAGTGCTGATCAACCATAAACTACAAGTCTGAGAAACAGAGGGAACAACCTTCATTCTAGCAAAGCAGAGGATACCACCAACAGAGTAAATGCTTAAGACAATTAATAAGTGAAATTCATGTAAGCTTTGTGTTGTTAATTGTTGCATTGTGCAAAATATACCCCTAATGATATGTCTTTATTTGAAAAGTTATATTTCCTCAAGTAAGCCCTGTACTCCATTTCTGCAATATCAATGATAGTTAAAAAAGTCTAAGACCCATGACATCAAGTGTTTAGCATATATAGTGTTGCTCAAGTCGTTACTGTGAGAAATGTCAGATATTATTCTGTCTGCACTGAACCCTGTATTGTCTTGTATTGAACCCTGTAGTTACATACCAAAATAAACAAAGTTTAATTACTTTCATGTACAAATCTGCAACAGAAGACTCAAAGTGCCCTCCTCACTGAATTGTATCTTATTCTGTTCAGACCCAAGGCCCCAGATATTTGGCCTCAACACTTAAAAACTAATTACATGTGTGGCGTCTCAAATTATTTTAAGAATGGATAAGTACCTAGTATTTGATGTAAATACTTGTGCCTCATTTGTAAAAGTCATAAGCTGAATGAACTACAGTACAATACAGAAGTAATATTGTTGCCACATTCCATTTCAAAACTCCAAATTGAAATTTCATTACTAAGCATTCTGGGTAAAGGTATCTGCTGAAGAGGAGAGTGTTTAGATATATTTTTTTAAAAGGTGAGGGACTCTGTATTGCCACTTCAAAATCAGCCACACTTTTGCAATTATATTTACCAAAAAAAAAAAAAAATAGATGGTAAAAGTTCATGATATGCATTGATGTCTGCTAAAAGCCATAATGTGTGGCATTGAACATGTCATGTTATAGCAGGCTGCTCAGAGATATTAAAGCTAGAATGTATGATCACGATCTGAATATGTTTTTACTGGCAGAATTTGGTCATTTGTTTTCTGGATGGGACAGAACTTTGATCATATAAATGGATGTTCTACTCATTGTGACCTCAAATCACTAATCCTTTACTTTAAACCTGGTATTTACCTTCAAAGTATTCGTTACCCCAGTTAAATGTGCTGGATTTTGTCAAATCCTGCATCCATTTCAAAAATTAGTATTGAGGAGTTATTTGCTTCACACTAATCTTGCTTTTTAGAACAGAACACTGGATTTGTGTTTTTGGCACTTGTTTGCTTTGGGATTGCCTATTTCACCCAACTCCTGCTGTTCCTTTTGCTTTCCTTGGATCTTTTGTTAAGAGTTGCATTTTTATTTATAAAGTATCTTTGCCTGCCTTTTTATGTTCACAAGCCAAAGGTCAACAGATCCCTTTGGTTACTGATTTCCAGAGTTTATGATAAGGTTCTCTCCAAGTCCATGACAATATCATGTTGAGTGGAATGTCACTGAAATAAATAAATGAAGAAATAATTGAATAAGTACATAAATAAGGAACAAAAACATATTTCACGATACATTTAATTATTTATACTCACATATCACTTTGTTTTTATTTAATTATTGTCACAATTCACAAAACATTTACTTGAGTAATTATTTCTTTTTGCCTGAAATATTCCTTCATAACATTGGGGCATTAAGCCATTTCACGCAAGAGACCCTTATGATGAATATGGTGGAGAATATAGGCTAAATGGCAAAAACAGCAAAGGCCAAAGTCTCTCTATTTAAGAGGGAAACGGGGGAGATGGGAAGGGTTAACAGGAGCAGCAAATTTAGCTGCAGTCTCTGCCCTGTTTTCTCTTTCCCCCATTCTCTCATGGTATGTAAAACATAACACATCAGACAGAGAAGTTTCTCTTCTGTTTTTCGCGTGTTACAAAAAATCCACATTCCTTATTCCTCGTTGCAGAATTATATGCATTGTACTCTATATGAGCATTCAATGGTTATCATTTCTCATGCACACAGAGGTGACCCTATATTTAAAGCCAAAAATTTACTAGAGCAAGTTGTTGGATTGTAATAATTAGCCACTGGTCATGTCACATTAGGTCACTGGTTTCATGAGAGAATACCACCAACCATCTATGACTCACTAAGAATATGAAAATAAAGGCTATGGCTGAACAATTGAAAAATTTGATTAATGTGACAGGCCCTTTAGTTACTGTATGTCTGTGTGATTTGTCTGTGCATTACCTGTATTACTTATTTCAGGCAGAAGGTGTCACTGAAGGGCAAAAATGAAAGGAAAACATAAAGATGTCTAAAAAATATTGAAAATACTTTTTGGTGACTTGGTGAACAGTTTATTTACAATACAATGAAGTTATCACTATACAAAATTGTAACTGAGCTAATGATTTAGAGAGTGCAAACTATATATAATAAAGCTCTAACACAGGAGTGGCCAACTCCGATCCTGGAAAGCTGCAGCGGCTGCAGGTTTTTGTTCCAACCCAGTTGCTTAATTAGAAGCCAATCCTCCCGAATAACTTTAATTTCATGGCTTGTTAGTATTTTAACTCTACCATGTCAGTTGATTCTTAAATCATGGATTTTTCCCCCCATTCTAATGATCCATACATCATCCAAGTGATCTGAAGCCTAAAACGGATAAGTAATTTGCAATTCTTCACTTTCTCTTCAGTTTCATTCTGAGTATTTAATTAAACAAAATAGTGAATGATGAATACGTACAGGTAGAAATGGAGACAAGTTAGATGTAGAACTGTCTGTTCCTTTGTCACTTGTATCTTATTACTAACTAGCAAAATACCCGCGCTTCGCAGCGGAGAAGTAGTGTGTTAAAGAAGTAATGAAAAAGAAAATGAAACATTTTGAAAATAACGTAACATGATTGTCAATGTAATTGTTTTGTCACTGTTGTGAGTGATGAGTGTTGCTGTCACATATATATATATATATATATACACACACATATAAACATATATATATACATATCTATACATATACACATATACACATATATATATACACACACACATATATACATACATATATATATCTACATATATACACATACATATACATACACACATACATACACACACATACATATATACACACAAATACATATATATATACATACACACACACATATATAAACGTATACATACATATCTACATATATACACAGACACACACATATATATATGTATATATATATATATATATATATATATATACATACACTCTTTGGGGTGCAAGCAACTGTTGCTGGGGGTGGCAGAATCCATCAAGGAAGAAAAATGAAAAACATTATTTGTACAAAATCTTAATTTATTTATCCATTCCTAAATAATTAAATGGGCAGGCTATTTCGTATCAGTGCAATACACTGTTTGTTAAAACGGATGATTCCCGCTCTTACGTGCAAGTCTGCGTGGATATTATGAACTATCGTATCTGTTCAAGTTCTATTTAAATTTTAAACAGAAGGAATTTTTATTTAGTCGACAGAAATATCTTTGGTAGGAATGGTAAAAACAGACAGGAATATTATTCCTGAATAAATCAACTCAAACCTTAAATAACTTATAATATTTTGCTCTCCATAAAAATATATCCTGTCTAAATTATACAAGTTAGAAATAAAGTAAACGTTAAAAGAACAAACATTCAAATTTCTTTACTCTTATGTAATTTTATATAAAAAATAAACTTAGATTTTAAATATCCCAAAAGATTTTGCTCTCCATAAAAATATATCCTGTCAAAATTATACAAATTCAAATATGAACATGCTGCATAACAAAACCTGGAAATATAAATAAAATGTGTTCCTTTCAGCAATAACAAATCAAATCATTCAGTTGTCTTTGCTCTTATGTCATTTTAGAGCTGGACGCCTGGCATCTTTTTTTGGCAACAAGTTCGTTTATGTTTGGTGTGAGGTTCTGTGTTGTGGAGATTCTCAAGATGGACTGCAGGTGCTCATCAGTGAGGCGACTCCTGTGTGCTGTTTTGTTAGTCTTCATCACTGAGAAGAGCTTCTCACACAGATATGTGCCACCAAACATGCACAAGGTTCGAGCCGCATGTAGATGGAGCTGGAGCATTTCTGCGGTAATGGAGTGAATAAACTGTGCGGACCCTGTAGTATCGTACTTTGCCTTCAGTTGCCATTACACTGCAGCTCAATCACCTCAATCTGAATCTGCACAAGTGCAGTTTCCACATCGACGGGGGTTGCGAAACAAGTCAAAATTCTTTTTTTGTTCTTCAAAGTCACCAAAGCGCTGTGCGAACTCAGTGCGCAGTGCGCTCAGTTTATCAGCAAAGTGCGTATTTGGGAACACAGTTGTGCCGAATTGGTTCAACATTACTTGGCAACAGGGAAAGTGGGGCAAGTTGCACTGGTGCATTTGTGTCTCCCATAAAAGCAGCTTCACTTGAAATCACTTTGTGATTTTGCACGGGTAAAAACGTCCGCTGAAGTGTCAGATTCTTATTTAATTCTTCTGCTTTCTGTATCTTCTGCATTGCATTCAGGTCTTTCAGGTTATCATGATGTTTTATCTCATAGTGCCGTCTTAGATTAAATTCTGTAATTACAGCCACATTAGCTCCACAAATGAGACACACGGGTTTACCGGCAATGTTTATTTATTGTGTTACCAGCGCTTCATATACCCGGGCCATTAATAACAATAATACAGTATATAAAATGATCTCGCGGGCCGGATATAATTACACGCCGGGCCGGATGTGGCCCGTGGCCCTTGAGTTTGACACATATGGACTAAATAGAAATTGAAAAGATATATTTTTTCGTACATCGAGCCCGCGTGCTATTGTGGTTTTGCCTGCATGCCTCAATAAGTCACCCTCCCCTCGCTCTTACTTTTTTACCGTTCATCTAATGAATACACTGAGTATGGCTTTACCAAAACAATCATTGATGGCGAATAAAGTATCCATTATTCGAGTATGTAGATCGGGGTATCGCAGCGGAGAAGTAGTGTGTTAAAGAAGCTATGAAAAAGAAAAGGGAACATTTTAAAAATAACATAACGTGACTGTCAATATACAGTAATTGTTTTGTGAGTGTTATTGAGTGTTGCTGTCATCAAGGACTTGATTATCATTATTTCTTTCAATCAGGTTCGTATTTGTAGGATGTGTTGTGTTCAAGTTACATTCCATGTTTGTCAATCGTTGTAAAGATGACAGGTTTCATTCATCGATTCGTTTCTTACTGCATCAATAAACAGCTCGTCTTCTTCTTTATCTGAGACCTGACACACTGCATGCACGGGTTTTTTTTTTACACTGTCTTCCTTTAACGGGACATTGACTTTGACGGTGGAAACCGTGTGCTTTGTTTCCGCAGTAGCTGCACTTATGAATATGCTTGTATGTATCAGACGCTTCATATTTTTTTGCTGCCTTTTCAATTGTGTAATTCGGTTTTTGTTCAGCGCTCTTTAGAACTGTTGCTTTTTGTCTGTGCACTGCGTCAGTTCACGTGAGCCGCTCGGTGTTCTTGCATCCAAGTTTCCCAGCTATGCTGGTGCCATGTCATGCTATGTCCATGGCTGTATTTAATGTTACCGAAGTCCCGGCACTTAAAACTTTCTCTCGCAGTTTCGCTGAATTTGTGCCAAACACCACCCTGACCATCTCATCTTCCTCTGCATAAGCACAGTCCTTCACCCGTGAATATTTAGTGGCAGTGTTTCTATTGGATTGCCGCTGACGGATGGCCTTATATGGGCAGGCACTAAATTACAAACGCCAGCGGCAGCCTGTCTATGAACTTAATTTAAAGTTTAGGTTTACACTGTGCTTTGTTTCCGTAGTAGCATCACTCATGAATATGGTTGTATATCACTCGCTCGCTTCTTATTATTTCGCTGCCTTCTCAATTATATAATGCATGTTTTCTTCAGCGCTTTTTGGAGGTCTTCCTGGTTTTCTATGTACTGCGTGATTACGTGGGAGGCGTGATGATGTCACATGAAACTCCGCCCCCACGGCTTTCGCGCTCGTAGAATTTCGAAATGAAACCTGCTTAACTTTTGTAAGTGAGTTGTAAGGAATGAGCCTGCCAAATTTCAGCCTTCTACCTACACGGGAAGTTGGAGAATTAGTGATGAGTCAGTGAGTGAGTCAGTGAGTGAGTCAGTCAGTCAGTCAGTCAGTCAGTCAGTCAGTCAGTGAGGGCTTTGCCTTTTATTAGTATAGATAAGGAGCAGTTTAAACAATTAATACATCTGTTTAAGACTAAAATAAACAATTAAGAGTTCAAAATGTTAACAAGTGAGACAACTAAAATGAAACAGAAAAATGTCACTTGAGCAATAAGTGCTTCATCAGCAATGAATAATTTCTCTTGAAGCAATTGGGTTAAAACAAAAACCTGAAGCCACTGTGGCCCTCCAGGACCGACACTGCTCAGCCCTGATTTAAAGGGTCTGAGTCTTAAAATAGCAAATAAAGTAAAGGAAGTTAATTAGTAGCAAAAACTAGTCACTAATCAAGAAAATGGTTAGAGTGAAAACCTGTAGCCACTGTGGCTCTCCAGGATCGGACTTGGCCACCTCTGCTCTAGCATGTGGAAGAAGAATTGGACTTAAGGGTCAAATGATCATTTAGGATAAAGTGTTTTGACAAGCTTTCCATTTTATAATATGACATTCATCTTAAAGAAATAGCATAAAGGTTTAATAAATGTCAGAAGCCTGTTCAGGTATATCAGAAAAACAGATAAAGGTCAAATGAACAACAGAGACAAACATGTAATACACAAAGTGTATTGAAAGATGACTAAGAGATGACTAAGAAATCAGCAGATGTCCTATGAACTGTCAGAATGGACAGTTGTTACATATACAGAAATATCAAGAGTGGTTGTTCAACACAAAGGGTATAAAAAAAGAACCAGAATATAATAAAAGAGATTTTTTTTTATGCAAGTCATTTCGGTAAAAACCAACAAACTAACCAGAGTAAAATGTATGTATTGATTGAGAATGTATGTAAATTCGATAGTTTATAAAATTAAGCTCAATCCTTTGTTTCTTAAACCATTCTCATCATGATGTAAGAGATGCTGAAGGTGTAATAAATGATGCAGATGGACAAGCTTTTCTCCTGCCAGATTACTGACTAAAAGGTTTTTATCAGACTTGTCCTGTTAGAGGATAAGTTTCTTTAATTAAGATGTTGATTTCTACCACAAGCACAATGAGCCAAAGGTTTACCAGTTTTAAATAAGAGACCTAAAATTAAGAAACCTGAATGTGACTGAAGGAATGTTTTAATAAAGTCATTTTCTACACTGAACTTTAAACCACAAGCATATGTTTTGTCTGTATTAATAAAGTACAGAATAATAATGTAAACATTCTCCTGATGGTACTTCAGTTCAACAACATTTTAAAAACTTATCTCCAGCAATCTCAAAACATTGTTTAAGCAGAAAAGTTATGCCCACTCCTCTCTAATCTTCCTAACAAGTTATATCTCCTTGGGCATGATGATTGCTCTGTAGGTATGAATAGTGCATAGCTTTGTGCCCTCAAACAGGCCAACTAAATAAGACTCACTAGTCTCCTAGAAAGCATCACTGACTGCACTCTAGAACCTCAGATCTATCACAAGATGACAAAAAGAAAGCTTGCAAATCAAAAGCTTTGTTGATATCTGCAGAACTCCCTCAGAACAACTGTCCCAAGCCTGTATCTGTGAGGTTTCATCATACCTCCAGTAGATGGCTAGGGAAAGTGCATAATGTCAAGTGTCAATAGCCTCTGTGAACATACCCTGAAAAATTATCAATGTGCAAGTGGCTTGGCTCTTTCAAAAGTCCAAGGCTTTTATAAAAAATGCAATGCAGTGTAATCAGTTCAGTTCTGATTTATTGTTAAGAGTATAAAGTAGAATGAAACTCTTACATGCACCGTTCACCACAACGCTGCCAATCGGAGTGAATCTTGCTCAATAGCCTATGTAAAATAACACGGAACACCAGCTGGTTGGTGCCATTTTTGAAAAAATACTCACATGATTTGTGTGCTTATCTGTCTATTGTTGCGAGCCATAGCAGAACATTACCATGCAAATTATCAAAAAATATGCAGTTTGCTTATTGGTGTTTAGGTGTCATTCAAAGTGTTAATACTAACACTTCATAGATGGGGTGGGTGGAGAGAGAAAGACTTGCACGGTGCCCACCTGTACTGTACCTGACTCTACTGTGGGAACCACAAAAGCCTTTGTGAAAGTGAAAGAAAAGCACAGTTAGCCATGCAGAGAACATGTAAACTTAATACAGATAGCAACTGTGCTTGGGATTCAAATGCAGCAACACTAACCAGTGAGTCCTTTTCAATTTCTATAATGTCTGCTATATAACCAGTTTGAAAGTATGCAACAAAGAAAAAAGTAATGCTTTGATCAGCCTTTTTGTAACACCTGGGTGCAAGGTGTTGTATTAGTCTATTAATAGCCATTACCATTATGAGAAAAATATAAAATTCTTAAAATAAATGTAAAAATTCTCCTATAATAACCATTTGCAATATTTTTTGGTTACTTAGATACAAGATTATATATAGATATTACTATCAGTTAGTTTTAATCTGGGATTGTTTCCCTCAGTAATGGTAAATGGTGTACTTACTATTGTACAGCAAACAAAAAACATTATACAGTAACATTATGAAGTACAGAATATAAACGTAATATCAGATCAAGCACATTAAAACTGTTCTGCACCATACTATAAGCCATTGGGTGAAAGACTCTGATACATAATATTTATAAGGAGGAGGGAATTTGGTTGTGTACATTTTCATAGAATATCTACAGTGTTACCAGTTATGTATTTTATGGTTTTATTTTGTAATGTGCCCTTAAATCAATTGAAAGGTACAATTAATTAAAAATGTATTACTATTATTGGTTTTATTTCCTATAAAATACACTTACTTTAAATTTTTCTGTTTGGGTGTATGCGTGAAAAAAGTAAATCACGTTCACATGCTACAGAATAACAACAGTTTGCAGCCAATAAAAGTCTAAACAGTGTTCAAACTAAATACTATAATTTAAGCAAAGGTGATCACTGATCCATGACTGGACCTTGAATGTAGGGATTTACTGGTAGCACACCATTTTCAACCTTTTACTACTCCAACTGTTAGTTTTTTCAAGCAAGTGCAGTCACTTTACTGAAAATTTCTAAAAATGGCATGATATTGTGTAGTCTGCTGCACACAACACACCATAAACTAATGCAGTATTCCTCGCTGATCTTGAATTGCTGCATCTGTTAATTCTTCTTCTAATCTGAAGCTCATGAACTTCACAAATGTATACCAGATGTGACCTAACAACTACACTGGAGTACTCATTATTTGGGAATGACAGGCAGAACCAAAAAAGTGAGGTGGATTCATCATTTATGTAAAACGGGATTTGAATGAAAGTCTTCTTCAATCAGACAAAACTTTATTCATCCTAAGGGAGAAATTTGGCATTTTACAGAAGCTCTTTAAATAAAACACATAAATAGGCTGATAAGTAAGTAAATAAATAAATAAATAAATAAGCATACACACACACACACAAACTCACACACTTTGGTCTGAACATACAAGTTCTGACTTGGCTGTCACAGTCACAGTTAGGCATTATACAGACGTATTACTGTTGGTAAAAAGGAGCCCCAATAACATTTCTTGACACACTTCTACTTCTACCTGCCTATGGAGTTTACAGCTTACATGGTGGCTGTTTACATCCCCCCCGCAAGCAAACACCAGCACCGCACTTAAGGAACTTTACGGCCTCATTACGGACTATGAAAACACATACCCCGAAGGTCTGGTTATCATCGCCGGGGACTTCAACAAAGCAAGCTTCAGGTCTGTTTATCCCAAATACTACCAACACTTCTCCTGTCCCACCAGGGGTGCTAATACGTTGGACCACTGCTACACCACACACAAAAACACGTATCGCTCGCTCCCACGGCCGAACCTCGGGCAGTCAGACCACCGCTCCGTGCTGCTCCTCCCTGTTTACAAGCAGCAGTTGAAGCGGGCAGAGCCGGGGGGTATTTTCCGTACGTCGCTTAAATCATTCGAGATCAGATGCCTCATCTTGGATGAGTTAATGCCGGTGAAACTCATCCGGGATAAGTCAGTTTTTCAAACACAACTGTGTAGTAGATTAGTCTAGCTGGATCTAATCATCCGAGATGATTGCGAGCTGATTGAAAAGCCCATATACAGTGGAACCTCGGTTCACGACCATAATTCGTTCCAAAACTCTGGTCGTAACCCGATTTGGTCGTGAACCGAAGTAATTTCCCCCATAGGATTGTATGTAAATACAATTAATCCGTTCCAGACCGTACAAACTGTATGTAAATATATATATATTTTTAAAGTTTTTAAGCACAAATATAGTTAATTATACCATAGAATGCACTGCATAATCTATACTAATAAAAGGCAAAGCCCTCACTGACTGACTCACTCACTCACTCACTCATCTCACTCATTCACTGACTGACTGACTCACTCATCACTAATTCTCCAACTTCCCGTGTAGGTAGAAGGCTGAAATTTGGCAGGCTCATTCCTTACAGCTTACTTACAAAAGTTGGGCAGGTTTCATTTCGAAATTCTACGCGTAATGGTCATAACTGGAACCTATTTTTTTGTCCATATATAGACTGCAGCTCAATGGCTGTGGGAGGTGGAGTTGCGTCTCGCATCATCACGCCTCCCACATAATCACGTGAACTGACTGTGAACGCAGTACGTAGAGAACAAGGAAGAGCTCCAAAGAGCGCTGAAGAAAAAACGCATTACACAATTGAGAAGACAGCAAAAGAATATCAAGCGTGTGACGCATTCAAGTATATTCATAAGTGCAGCTACTGCGGAAACAAAGCACGGTGTAAACCGTAAGTTTAAATTAAGTTTATAGACACGCTCCCACTGCCGTTTGTCATGCCTAAGACGAATACGATATTTGCGAGATACAAGTTTAATGAGAAGACACGAGGTATAAACGAGACTTTGGATCACTTTGTAACGGAGTTAAAATTGCTTTAGCGAGAAACTTTTAAGTGCCCGGTCTTAGCTAACATTAAATAAAGCGTGGACATCGCAAGATCACACAAGAGAGCGGCTCACGTGCAGCTACTTCGGAAACAAAGCATGGTGTAATCCTAAAGTTTAAATTAAGTTCATAGACAGGCTGCCGCTGGCGTTTGTCATGCCCACGACGAATGCGATATTTGCGGGATACAAGTTTAATGAGAGGATGCAGGGTATAAACGAGAGTTTTGATCACTTTGTAACTAAGTTAAAATTGCTGGTGAAGGACTGTGCTTATGCAAATTCCGAGAGACTGTTTTTGTGGGGGGATTGACAGTTAAGGCGGGTGGGGGAGTGATGTCATCATCTCCCTCCTATTCACCTCATTTCATTCACTTCATTTCGCTCCGAGCTGAGCTCCGCAGCTAATGCGGTCTTGCGGAAGCAACTTCGTGACGCTGCCACCAAATACTCACAGAAAAATCCACAAGTTAATATACACGCTGTCTCTAGAGTTTCTCCACACTCTGAATCCTCCAGGCACTACTGAGCATAATCTAATTTTGTGGCTTGGGACACCAATAATGTTACTGAAAACCTTACAGCCACCGAGACTTTGTAACGGCACGAGACTTCTTTGGCTGACTGCCTGCCCATATAAGGCACTCTGCTGTTTTTTTGTGAAGCAGCCTTTACACAGCTTCTCCGATGTTTTAAAAACAAACGCCATATAAGACTGTCCTTTTCCTTGATTCGCGGTTGTCTGCTATTTTATTGCTCGTTTGTTACGATTGTTGCAGTTATTGTGTACCTATTTTAGACTTAGTTTACTGTTCAGGTACCCATTTCCTTTATTTAATCCACGCCTTCTCCGCTATTTTTTTGTTCGTTTATTACAATTATAGTTATTTATTGATTCCCTTCTTTGGCTGACTTCCTGCCCATATAACGCGCTCCACTGTTTTTTTGTGAAGCAGCCTTTACACAGCTTCTCCACTGTTTTATAAACGAACGGCATGTAAGGCCGTCCTTTAAAACAACCTAATTGAAGCTATTTTTACTGCCAGTGCCTCAGGTGAGACAGTTTTTATTCCTCGCATCCCCGTTATACCATCTAATCTCCCATTACAATTCAAATGCCTTCAATTTCCAGTAAGGCTCTGCTTCGCAATGACAATTAATAAGTCTCAGGGACAGACCCTACAAAAGGTTGCCATCGATTTGAGGCAATATTGCTTTTCTCCTGGACAACTATACGTTACATGCTCAAGAGTAAGCTCACACAGCTTGGTCATATTATAACCGGAGTGCTGAACTGACAACGTGGTATACAAAGACATCCTTAACAAATAATTATTGGTATATTTTCCCTCAGTTTAAAAAGGTTTACTTTTCTTCTTAATAAAAATTTAATAGCAGTACTTCGCCGCTGCGAAGCTCGGGGATTTTGCAATATATATATATACTAGCAAAATACCCGCGCTTCGCAGCGGTG
>JANRMT010061414.1:31392138-31456901 GCA_026402145.1 Polypterus bichir lapradei
CTCTCTCTCTCGCGCACGTGCGTGTGTCTCTCTCACACTCCTGTGTGCGTGTGTTTGTCTCTCTCGTGTGTGTGTGTGTGTCTCTCTCGCGTGTTTGTGTCTCTTTCATGCACGCCTGTGTGTGTGTCTCTCTCGCGCGCACGCCTGTGTGTCTCGCTGTCTCTGTACAGGGAATTCAACAGGGAGAGACTAAACACGTACAAACCGAAATGGAACCTGGCTTGTTCATATACCAAGTGTGTGGTCGTGAACAGATGCAAAAGTTTGGCGAACTTTTTGGACGTAAACCAATTTGTATGTGTTCCGAGACGTTCGTGAACCGAGGTTCCACTGTATATTGAGTCTAGAAAACATGATCAGGATCAGCAAGTCTTTGATAGACTGCAACAAAATGACGAAAGAACGGGCACATTTTTTAACACAAGCGGAGCAGGACCTTTTACTCGAAGGATATGAAGAATTTCAAGATTTAATATGCACAAGGGGTAACATTGCAAAAGCAGCCCAAACCAGAAAAGACAGCTGGCAAAAAGTGGCCGACAAATTAAACGCATAAGTGGTGTGCATTGTACTTACTGAATGCAGCGTTTCATTTTCTGTGTATCAGATTAATTATTATTTAATATGTTATAATTTCAGATCAAACGTGAGCACAAGGAGAACATGGGAACAGGTTAAAGTGAAGTGCAAGAATATACTTCAAACTGGTAAATATTGGTATATAGCTATTTAAAGAATTGTTGACATAAAGAATCATATATAATATATCCATCCATTATCCAACCCGCTGAATCCGAACAGGGTCACGGGGGTCTGCTGGAGCCAATCCCAGCCAACACAGGGCACAAGGCAGGAACCAATCCTGGGCAGGGTGCCAACCCACCGCAGGACACACACAAACACACCCACACACCAAGCACACACTACGGCCAATTTAGAATCGCCAATCCACCTAACCTGCATGTCTTTGGACTGTGGGAGGAAACCGGAGCGCCCGGAGGAAACCCACGCAGACACGGGGAGAACATGCAAACTCCACGCAGGGAGGACCCGGGAAGCGATCCCAGGTCTCCTAACTGCGAGGCAGCAGCGTTACCACTGCGCCACCGCGCCGCCCTCATATATAATATAAAAAAACATAAATTTTAAAGCTAATAAGAAGGCAGACAAGCCAAAAACAGGTGGAGGTCCATGTGGTCCGGACCTAATCCCTGCAGAAGAGTTGGCTCTCCAGCAAAATGCCCATCGCCCTGTTTCTGAGGGCATTCCAGGGGGAAGTTCCTCCTCAGAACCAGTGGCAGGATGCAGTGGTCACTTCATTTCAGGTAAAGGATGGTCATTGCATATATTTGTGTGCCATAGGTATGTTCCATATAGCCCTCTTTTTTTGTTGGGTCAGTTGCAGGGAATGTCATATCCCTAGAACCTGTGTCTGACTAACGAGATATTGACGAATGTCAAATATTTGATGAAGACACTGTTTCTGATTATTCATCAGGAGGAGAGGTAAATTTTCCAATTTGATTTGATGAAACTCCACTCTGATCAGTCCCATGTGCCCCAATCACATTTGGAAATCCTGGGTAATGAGAATATTAGGCTGATTGTGAGATTCTTTATGGAATTGTGGGTGTTTTTGCCTGTGTATTACCTACCTGCAATGGCATGAAACGCTTTTATTGTCTGCACACGCAGGTGTCCAGGAAACACTATGAAAACCCGAAGGAAATATTTCAGAGCCAAACAGACTTTACGAATTGCCTGGCAAACTGCACTTTTAGATAGATTTTCCGCATCGCCTACAGTATATAAAAAAGTGCAGCTTGTAAAAAACCTCAAAGTAATGCATACTGTCTGTGTAGTTGTGAGAGCCCGACTTCACCTAGTTTGACTTCGAATATAAGGTGCTAATAAATCTTTGAGGTACAATATTTGGCTAAAGCAGTATCTTTCGAAATTAATTTCCTCTGGGAGCAATAAAGGATCTGGCCGATCACGCAAAACCCTCTGAAATTCTTTTCTTATACTTTGCGCACCAATATCAATTGGTCGCTCATTCATGAACGGCGAAGCCATGACTGAATGAATTCCATGCACAAACGCTGATTAAGTGTGTGAGCTAATCCTTGTTTACATAAAACAAACCTGTTCCGAGCAGGTCTGAGGATTTGGATGTGCTGCTATGACAACACATCCAGCAAGAGTTTCAACAGAAACTGACAGATCCAGGATCATGCCAAATCATCAACAATTACATCCAGCTAAACGAGTAATCCACATACGAAAAATACCCCCTCAGTCTTGCAAGAGGTGCACTGTTGGACCCCGGAAGCGGAGGAGAAACTTAGGGACTGCTTTGAATCTGTGGATTGGGATGTTTTCAAAGAGTCCTCTGAAAATGGACGAGTATGCCGCAGTTGTCACAGACTTCATCGGGGAATGTGTGGATGACTGCGTACCCACAAAGTCTGTACACGTATTTCCCAACCAGAAGCCCTGGATGTGTGCTGAAGTACGCTGGCAGATCCGTAAGCGCAGCAGTGCGTTTCACTCCGGAGATACACAGGCATACAAAAAGAGCATGTATGATCTCCGAAAAGCCATTACATATGCAAAGTGCCAGTACGTCCACAAACTGGACTCTCAGTTTAACAGCACAGCAGATGCTCGTCGGATATGGCAGGGTATTCAGCTGATCACAGACTACAAACCCGGGACACACGTGGCCACAGCTACCGCCGTTTCACTCCCGGATGAGATGAACATGTTTTTCGCTCGCTTCAAGCTTGCTAACCCAGACAGGCCCGTGTGACCCCCTGCAGCACCGCAAGACTCCAGCCTGAGGCTCCCCAAGGATGACGTGAGGAAAACTTTTTCCCGACTCAGCATCTGCAAAGCACCAGGCCCAGATGGAGCCTCAGGTCGCGTTTTAAAAATATGTTGCAACCAGCTAGCTGCTGTCTTTACGGATATTTTTAATACACCTCTGAGAGTTTCATCTGTCCCCACCTGCTTTAAGCACACAACCATCATCCCTGTCCCAAAGAAAAATAAAGTAGACTGCCCTAATGATTACCGCCCAGTAGCACTTACTCCAATAGCCATGAAGTGCTTTGAGAGGCTGTTGCTAGAACACATCAAGGACATCATCCCTGACAGTCTGGACCCCCTCCAATTTGCCTACCATTGCAACAGGTCCACGGAGGATGCCATCTCCATAACACTTCACACTACCCTGTCTCATCTGGAGAACAAGAACTGTTATGCCAGGATGCTGTTTGTGGACTACAGCTATGCATTTAACACCGTCATTCCATCCCAGCTCATCGCTAAACTCCTGGATCTGGGGCTTAGCTATTCGCTGTGCAACTGGGTACTGGACTTCCTCACCGGCAGACCTCAGCAAGTGCATATTGGTGGAAAAACCTCCTCCATCATCACCATCAACACTGGCACCCCGCAGGGCAGTGTGCTGAGCCCCTTGCTTTACTCTCTCTACACCCATGACTGCGTAGCTAAGTACAGCTCTAACACCATCCTCAAGTTTGCTGATGATACTACTGTAATAGGTCTGATCAGCAAGAACGATGAGACAGCCTACAGGGAGGAGGTCAGACTCCTGTCAGAATGGTGTCAGGACAACAACCTCACCCTCAACATTAGCAAAACTAAGGAGTTGATTGTGGATTTCCGCAAACAGGCAACAGAGCACAGCCCCATCTACATCGGAGGTGGGGCTGTGGAGCAGGTCAGCAGCTTTAGGTTCCTCGGAGTCACCTGCACTAATGTCCTTAAATGGTCAAGTCACACTGCGACAGTAGTCAAAAAAGCCCAACAACGCCTCTACTTCCTCAGCAGATTGAGTAAAGCCCGGATGTCCCCCACAACCCTGTGCAGATTCTACAGGTGTACTGTGGAATCCATCCTGACAGGATGCATCACATCCTGGTACAGCAACTGCTTAGTTCAGGACTGCAGAGCTCTGCAGGGTGTGGTGAACATAGCACAGCAGATCATGGGCACACAGCTCCCTGCGATCCATGACATCCACGCTACATGCTGTCTCAGGAAAGTGAACCGTATCAGGCAGGACCCCAGCCGCCCTGGACTGTCACTTTTCACTCTCCTCCCTTCGGGAAGCGACTAAAGTCCATTTGGATGCACACCTCCAGGTTCAGGAACAGTTTCTACCCAGCTGCAATCAGACTCATGAACAATCAGCAACCTTGTGTCACCTCCACTGCTACCTGCCATATACTTCTGCCACTGTCTCTATTTATTCCTAGGATTCTGGTTTTATTTATTTACTTATTTATATTCATGTATTTATTGTTTGAGGTTTTTTTTTGTTCTATGTTCACTGTCTGCAGGGGCACATGCAAGCAAGCATTTCATTGTACATGGTACTTGTACTTGTACACATGACAATAAAGAATTGAAATTGAAATTGAAATAATTTGTTGACCAAAAGTACTCAGTGTTAGAGCATCAGCAAGAGGATGTGCAGCATTGTCCATAATGACACTTAGTTCTGTCTTCATTCTGTTTTTCATTATTATCTTCTATAACAGAGCTTGCCCTCTTAATTAGCTTGTTGATTACATCACATCACTTCAAGCCTCTCCTGAAGTGATGTTACCATTCCAGCACACCACAGTGTAGAAGATCACATTGATCATCACAGCATTATAGAAGACATGAAGGCTGTCACTTCCCACATTAAAGAAATGCAGTCTTCTAAAGAGACCAGTCCAACCTGTCATTATTGTACACACCCAAGTACTTGTAGGAGTAGACCACCTCTACATCAACTCTTTGAGTAGTGACCAGATATAGAGGCTCTTTGGTGCAGTGAATGTCAATAACCATTTCCTTGGTTTTGATAATATTAAGATGCAGACAATTCTCTTTACACCAACAAACAAATTTTTTCACCTGACTCCTATACTCTGTCTCATCCCCTTTATCAATACACTCCATAAGTGCAAAATCATCCGGGAATTTCTGCAAGTGACATGACCCGGTGTTATATTTATAGTTTGAGGTGTACAGAGTAAAGAAAAAAGGAGACAGGACTGTTCCTTGTGGTGCTCCAGTGTTGCGTATCAGAAAGGCAGTCTTTAAGTCTCACAAACTGCTGTCTGCCCAACAGATAGTTTTTATCTAGGACACCAAAGGCTCATCCACCTGCATATTACTAAGCTTACCCCTTAACAGGGAAGGCTGGATGGTATTGAAAGCCTTGGAAAAACATAATCCTCACAATGTTGCCATCTTTGTCCAGGTGAGAACAAGCCTTATGGAGCAGATAGATAATTGCATCCTCCACTCCAATCTTTGTTTGATAGGAAACTGCAGTGGGTCCAAGTGGTCTACCACAAGAGGACTCATATAGTCCAGGACCAGTCTCTCAAAGGTCTTCATGATGTGAGGCATAAGTGTCACTGATCTGCCTTCTTTGGAATGGGAACAATGCAGGATGTTTTCTACCACCATGGCACTTTCTGAATCCTTAGGGACAGACTGAACAGGTGACAGAGGACACCACAAAGTTGGTCAGCACAGGCCTTAATAACTTGAAAACTGATTCCATCTGGTCACGCAGCTTTTCCCGTGTGTAGCTTCCTTAGTTGTTTCCTTACTTGGTCTTCAGTTAGGGCAGTCCACACTTCTGGTCTGAGGTGGACTCATCACTGGCGATTCCAAATGATGTGGTAGGAGTTGTTGATGTAGTATGGATAGTGTGGGGAAACTGGTCACTGGAAGAAGGTGGCAGAGTGAGGAAAAAATCTATTGTTTCAGGGCGTTAGCTTTGTTCACATCCTCTTCTAGCACCTGAGCCCTAGATTGCTCGAGTCCAGTAATTATGCCCAGTCCATTCCAGACATCCTTCATGTTATTCTGAGTGAGTTTGTTTTCTATTTTAGCTTTGTAAGCTTCCTTGCCTTCACTCAGCTTTTTCTTTAGCACACACTGTACATCCTTTACAGCCTCTTTGTCACCAGATTGGAATGCTCTCTTATTTTATTCAGGAGATCTGTTAGTTCCTTAGTAATCCATGGCTTGTGGTTTGAAAAGCAACATACTGTCTTTGTGGATACCACAGTGTCAACACATAAGTTAATATAATCTGTGATGCATTGACTGAGTGCCTCAGTATTGTTCCCAAGTGACTCGCACATCATTTCCCAGTCTGTCATTTGAAGCAATCATTTAGAGTAATTTTAGCCTTAAGGCTCCACTTCCTAAATATTCTGTTGGTAACAGGTTGCCATCTAATAACAGGCTTGTAGCTGAGAATAAAATGAATCCGGTTGTTGTAAGATTTGCCTGAAAGGAGCCAATAGATTACATTTACAGGCATCTTTAACATTTGAATACAGCAGGCCCAGCTAGTTATTTCCTCAAGTGGAACCTGTCACAAACCGATAGAACTTTGTCATTATTTGCTTCAAAGTCACATGGCTGAAGTCACCACATATTATAACTGCAGGGTCGAAGTGAGACATCATTAAAGTGATGGTGACAGAATGAATCATTTCTGTTTCTAGGTCCCCATTTGCAGAGGGAGGAATATAAACATTAATAAGGATGATGTAATTTGTCTCCCTAGGCAGAATACGTGGATGAATTCCGACAGCAAGAATTTCAAAGTCTGACAGTTCATCCATCTTATTTGACAGCGATTAAAACATTTATAAAAATTCATGGTACACCAGTTCTAAAACCTTTTCATCCTGCTTTTACTCTGGTGCCAGCACATCACCCTCTCCTTCTGTGGACAAACAGCTCCTGTGGTAAAGTGTAACTGAGCTACTTACGTGCTTGCAATCATAGTGCAAGTAGCAAGTTATGGGAGTATTTAATACACCCCACTCTCATTTTCTCAGTGTTTCTTACTGTTTCGGGTTTTGCAGACATAAGGCAGCCTTCGGGTTCGCTTTGTGACTCCATCCAACTTTGCCAGTGCCTGGGTTTGCATGTATTGCAGTTAATTAGTAAATTTAAAATCAATTTATCTGGTTTCTAGTGGTTACAAACTAGAAGCCACATCAATTCCAATTTTAAATCAAGACTAATAACTAGTAAATAAGTTCAGATAACAAAAAAAAAGAAAACAAGTGAGAAATACGGACCTTCTGTAAAAGGCTGCAGCTTACACAGCGGTTAGAAGTAGTAGATGATGAGCCACAGTTTACCTGGGATGTGTAGATTCAAATAGAATACGTAAATAACTCCAGCACTAACTGTAGGGCATAAGAGACCATGATAGCAATAGTTAAAGAGGATATTAGAAAAGATAAACAGCACCTGGAAAGAAATATTGCAGAAAAGGTGAAAGACGACCCAGAGATTTTCTTAAAAAAATTTAGTAGTAAAAGAATGGGCAAGGAGTAGGTGAGGAGTATTAGGAATACTAAAAGCAAGGAAGAATATACAGACAGTGAAAAAGAAAATGCTTTCATTTTTCTTAAGAACAAATATGCAAAGAAGTCAATAACCTCTCCAATGTACCTTCTAAGGAGGTACTTAGTGATTTGGAAACTGTACAGGGAGAAGTACTGCTTAGATTAAATAGTCTGAAATGTACCAAATCACCAGGACCAGATTACATTTCTCCTCAAGTGCTAAAGGAATTAAGTGAGTACTTACTATATGATATAAACCCTTGGATCATATTTTTTCTGATATGTCTGCACAGTGGGGAAAATGTCTGATGGCTAGAAGCTAGCAAATATGATCCTGTCGTATAAAAGTGTTGATTGAGCTCATCCAAATAACTCTAGTCCAGTAAGTTTCACATGCATCACAGGTAAATTAATGGAAGCAATCATTAAGAAAAAGGTTGAGCAGCATATCTAGATGAGCTGCACTAGCAAACACCATGGAATCAGACAGGGACGTTTGTGTTCCACTAATAAATGTTGGAATTCTAGGAGAAAGCAACAAAGCATACAATCAGAAAGGTGCATATGATTATTATATATTTTGAATTTAGAAGGCTTTTGATAAAGTATTTCATGCAAAGTTAGTGATCAGAGCAAAACAAGTGAGAATTCAAAGCACAGGGTGTAGGTGGTGCAACACAAGAAACAAAGATTTAGGAGGACTGAATCTATTTCAGAATTATGTAAATTTTAAAAGTGGTGTCTCTCAGGGACCAGTGCTAGGGCCTCTTTTTATTATACATAAACAATCTAAAGAAGATTACAAACAACAAGCTGGTTAAGTTTCCAGATGATACCAAACTAGGTGGATGGGTAGATAATGTAGTTTCAGCTAAATTGTTGCACAGAGGCCTGGAGAACATATATAAAATAAAAATAACATGTTACAAATAGGAAATAGACATTGTAGATTTTAATTTACAATGGGAGGTTTGAAACTTGCAAGCACACCATTTGAGAGTGAACCAGGAGTCGTATATCTTCACTATACATCAACAGAGTGTACAGAAGTGATCAAGAAGACTATTTGGATGTTGGGTTATATAGCATGATGTGTGGAGTAACACACAATGGAAATTATGAACAAATTGTATATAACACGCTAGTGAGGCCTTACATTGAGTGCTGTGTACAGTTTTGGTCTCTGCATTACAAAATAAAAAAACATAGCAACAACAGAGGAAAGTCCTAAAAAGAGCAACCAGGCTGATTCCGGGACCAAGGGGCATGAAATATGAGGAGAGACTAAAGGAGCTGAACCTTTTCAGTTAAAACAAATGAAGATTAAGAGGAGATGACTAAAGTGTTTCAAATTATGAAGGAAACTAGTACAGTGGATCCCAGCACTTACGTTAAAATACATTTTAAAAAGAACATGGGGACAAAGTTGGAAACCTTTGCAACAAATGCTATAAAGTTTTTCTTCACACAAAGAATCATAGATGTGTGGGATAAATTATCAAGAAGTGTGGCAGAGAGTAAGACTTTAAGGACCTTCAAATATCAACTAGATATTATTTGGGAGAATTTGGGTAATTAGGACTGGCAAGGTTGTTGGGCTGAATGGCCCATTACTTTTACAATTGTTTGCATGTCCTATAAAGCTTACACATACGCTCTCTTGACTTTAGCACCATACAATGTGTTATATAGCTCAACATCCTATTAACCCATTTTATTGCTTCTGGTCTTAAGAAAGAAGATTGCACAAAAACACCAGTTTTACCTTCCATCTCGAAAACCGTGTAATTATGTTTAATATTTTTAATTCAGTTCTGCATGCCTTTACATTCATGTACGTTACATTTTATATGAGGATGGTGAATTTATACATATTTTGTAAAATGTGTTTTGACTGAGACCCTCTCAGTCAAAACACATTTTACAAAATATGTATAAGGTATAAGGTTACACCAGTGTTTCTCAACCACTGGTCACAATTCGCCATCACTGGGTTGTAAGCTTAAAAATAAAAAGAAAAAAGCCAGTTTAGTCATGAGAAAAATGTAAGCATATTCAATGAAATGATTTTTCTTTAACATACTGTATGTGGATATATCAATGTTTGAAGTGTGCTCAAAAAATCACAAAGAAGAATTAACTAATTTGTTCTTGGTAAAGAAAGTAAAAAAGCATGCATGTTACATTAACTTTTTTAGCAATATTTAATATGCACAATCATACTTTAGGTACTACATAAACTGTTGGTATGAAAAAGACATGAGCAAAAAAAAAATATCAAATAATCCTGGGCAGATATCCATTTGAACCAACAGATAATCCCACTACGCTTCTGGCCACACTTATATTTTCATGATGCTGTAGTGAACAATGTGCTACAGCAGTATTGAGAAATGCAGTCTGCTCATCCTAAAAATACATTATGTCAATCATAAAAGCACTAAGAAAAAAATAATATTTTTACCATTAGATGCACATAAGATCATCAAGTAACAACTGAAGTGATCCATGGGAAGACAATGGAGAATGTCTAAAATAATTGTGTAATTCCCAACCCTCCTTTCCCTCCCCCAGCCACATGACGTTAGGTCTGTTAGCCTGGCTTAGAACTAAGAGGTATTTTACTGTGTATCTCAAAGTTACAGATTGGATTACAGAAAAATATGCTCATGTTAATAGCCACCACAAGCTAAATACTGAAAGGTAGAGCCATAGCACAATAGCGTTAAAAGGTTGCGTGTTAAAAGGGCTCCATTATATAACATTGTTTAGTACAATTAAGCTTGTGTAGAATTTTTGACCAAAAACAATTTCCAAATTGTGCAATTTTTTTTCCTGTCATTACTGCCATATTAAAGGCATGGAATTCAAGGGCAATTACTTTAGACTGAGTATTTGATATCTGTTTTGTATATATTACTGTTATTCTCAACATATTTCTCTTCCTCTTTGAAAGCCCTTATCTATCCACACATTTAAGAACCAACTTACACAAGTTTTGGTTACAAGGAACTGGAACCTATCCTCACATCATGACATGTAAAGCGAGAACCAGCTGTGGAATGGATACCAGCCAATCACTGGTTACGTTCATTCATGCGTACACTTTTGCTAAATCAAATAAGAAGAATTTATGTTTAACATGAGTGTGTTTAGGGAAAAAAAAAACAAAGCGTGACTAGGTCTGAATTTAAGCCCTGACTCCAGGAGCTACAAGGCAGCAGTGCTTGTCACCATGCCACTCCAAGTACTCTCTATCTATTTAATGAATCTGCTTTGTCTCTTTTTCATTATTAATCCTGAATTGCTTATTGTCATTTCTAATTTAAACATTTACTCTAATTTTCTTATAAGCTCTTTGGTTTGTGCTGGATTTATTTTTGTAGAAGTTACAGGTTAGTCTTCTTTCTTCTAGTATTTTGTCAGTCCACTGAAGAAACTTAATAGGATTCTTATACTTTCAAGCTGTTTGTAGTCAAACATATGAAAAAGACCTTCTGGGAGAATGTAGTTGAGCCCCATTATACTGAAAGTAAAATGTCAGCATTACATGAAGTTGCATAAGACCATTTGTTGAACTACTAAAAAGCCAACAAACGCCTATCAGAAAAAAAATATTTTGTGACACTAAATTTCGCAATTAAGTGGAATCTGTTTCTCTAAGTGCTAACAAAAAGTTATGCATTCCCTGTTCTTAAATACTCTCTTGACAAAAGAGGGCACAGTAAGCGTCTGACATGCATTAATGAGCTCTGGTCTTAGATTAAGCATGTGTGGCTAAGCATGAAGTAACCTAAATAATAATAAATAACAATAATAATGGAGTCAGACAAAGTAGAAATTGAGGAGGCTCCATTGTCTTTTAAGTCTGCTGTCTGGAAGCATTTTGGATTTACTGCTAAAAGAGGAAATGGTGAAAAATTAGTTGATAAGATAAACACTATTTGCAAGTGAGTTTTGACATACAATACAATAAACCCAATGAACATGCTGGACCATGTAGAACGCAATCACAGTGACAAATACAAATCACCACCTGCAAAGAAGCAATTGCCTAAAGGTCCATCATCTTCGGAAAATTTATTTGTAGCACTTTTTCAGATCGGGGCCAGATCTATGTATTTGGATCTGGTCGGTCTGGTGGTTGTCATACTCGGGGAGTAGCTGTTGCTGTAGCGGATTGGCTTCTTCCGATGGTGTCCGATGTCACTCCTTTCAACAAGCATATTATGAGACTCAGATTATGGCACTCTCTGGGTGCCTTGTCTGTTGTCCCAGTGTATGCTACAACCGCGGTGAGTGATGTCTCAGCAAGGGAGACATTTTATTCGCAGCTTCGCTCTGTGGTTGATGGGTGCCCATGAGTTGACATTCCTCTGGTCATGGGTGACTTCAATGCAACTACTGGCACTGACAGGGCTGGCTATGAGGATTTTCTCGGTCCCCATGGGTCTGGTGACCATGGTGAAAGTGGCTCCATGTTCCTTGACTTTTGAAAAAGTCAGGGGTCGCGAATCGCTGGATCCTGGTTCCAGCGCCCTGAACCGCATCGTTGGACTTGGTACTCCAATACTAGTGGTGCGGTGAAGGAGATCAATCACATCCTCGTGGGCAGATGCTGGAGGCTCTTGCAAAACTGCAGGGTCTACAGAAGTGCCCAGTTTGTGAATTCTAACCACAGACTTGTTGTTGCTACTCTTAGGATCCAGCTTAGGTCCAGTAGGTTACCACCTACTAGGAAAATGAACCTGGACTTGGCCAGACTCCAAGACCAGGCTGTTTCTAATGAGTTTGCACATAGTTTGTGTGAGGAACTTTCAGATTTGGATACCACTGCCGATCCTAATGTGATGTGGGAGACCTTCCATGACAAGACCCAGAAGGTTGCTGAGGGTTGTGTTGGTGTTACCGGTGTCCCTAGAAGGAGGTGTTTCATTTCGCAGGGCATCCTGGATATCATCTAGAGAAGTCCTGCTTACAGAGGAATTGAAGCATTACACACATCTGAATCTGTTCCTCGGAGAGTCGAAGTCAGGGCAGCTGATGGAATGGTCCTTACGGATGACACTGCAGTTGTGACCTGCTGGGCTAGCTACTTTGAGCAGTTGTTCAAAGCTGATCCTCCGGCTAGGACCTTGGATATCGCTGGGTCCACAGTTCTTGAGGCTGATCCTCCAATTACCACCCAATCTCACTAAGATTGCGCGGGCGGTGCCCCAGGCGGGGGGGCGGGGGGGGCTGCAGGGATAAGTCATATCCGGGGTGAACTTCTCCGGGCTGCTGGTAAGGCTGGCCTCCTGGCATTTCAAGCAATCTTTGCTTCCATTTGGGAGACTGGCATCATCCCAACTGACTGGAAAACTGGACTTGTTGTCCCAATCTGGAAAGGGAAGGGTGATCGCCTGGATTGCAGCAACTACTGGGGGATAACACTGCTCTCGGTGCCGGGTAAGGTCCTTGCTAGGGTTGTCCTCAATAGGATCTGTGATCACTTGCTCACCTACCAGCGACCGGAACAGTCTGGTTTTATGCCTAAGAAGTCTACCATTGACCGCATCCTGGCACTGAGGGTTCTCATGGAGTGCAAACACGAATATCACCAGAGTTTCTTTGCAGCCTTTGTCGATTTTCGCAAAGCGTTTGACTTAGTTGATCGAGCTGCCCTGTGGAACATCCTGAGGCTTTGTGGGATCCCTTTGAGGTTGCTGGATATCATGGCCGGCCTGTACACTGGTACCGTGAGTGCTCTGCAGAGTGGAGGCAGGACCTCTGCGTTTTTCCCAGTTGATTCTGGGATTCGTCAGGGGTGTGTTCTTGCTCCTACTCTGTTCAATGCTTGTATGGACTGGGTATTGGGAAAGGTTGTGGGGTCCAGTGGCTGTAGGGCATCTGTTGGTGAAGAAAGATTCACAGATCTTGACTTTGCTGACGATGCTGTGATCTTCGCGGAGTCAATGGAGGCTCTGATCAGGACGCTCGAGAGACTGAGTGAGGAGTCTGAGTGTCCGAGCTTGCAAGTGTCCTGGATAAAAACCAAGATCCAGGCCTTTAATGACCTCTTGGGTACAGCCATCAGCAGTGTGTCTGTTTGCAGAGAGAGCGTTGACTTGTTGAGAGGTTTACTTACCTTGACAGTGACATTCATGTCTCTGGTGACTCTTCCTGTGAAGTCAGTAGACAGATTGGGAGAGCATGGGGGGTCATGAGGTTGCTGGATAGGGGTGTGTGGTGCTCCCGATATCTATACAAAAGGACGAAGGTCCAAGTCTTTAGAATCCTGGTGCTTCCTGTCTTGCTATATGGTTGCACTATCCAGTACACTATCCAGTGACCTGAGACGAAGACTAGACTCCTTTGATACTGTGTCTCTCCGGAAAATCCTTGGGTACCGTTGGTTTGACTTTGTGTCAAATGAGCAGTTGCTCATGGAGTCCCAAATGAGGCACATTACCTGCATTGTGAGGGAGTTGCAAACGGGGATCCCGAGTTGTTTCGCCGTGTAGTGGGTGCGGCAACACACTGTACCAGTGCATGCTACCCAACTTGACTTGACTTCTTCCAAGTCAAGGGCAAGGGCCAAAGAAATAACAAGATGTATTGGTGTTTTTATTGCGAAGGACAGAGAATTTTTTCAGTCATTGAGAATGAGGGATTTCAGCTGCTCATGAACACACTTTGAAGTACAGCATTCCCTCACGCCCACAATTTAGTGCAATTGTGTTGCCAGCCCTATGCAATAAGGCAAAGATGAGTGTAAAGGAACCCCTGAAAGATGCGGAGAGCATAACAGTAATTACAGACGGCTGGACTGTCAGGGTGAACCAAAGTTATAATAATAATAAAAAAAATACATTTTATTTATATAACGCCTTTCCCATGCTCAAGGCACTTCACAGAATTTAAGAAAGAACAGCAGGGTATACAGTATATAGCATTGTATAAACCAGATAAATAAATAAAGAAGATTAAGACAGTAAATTCAGAGAAAAAGCCTAACAGACAACATAATTGATGGTCTAGTACACACACACAGGTTACATGAGCATCTTGACATAGAGGTAAACTGAAAGAAGGGTAATAAAGTCAGGTAGAGCTAAAAGCCTTCCTGAACAGATGAGTTTTGAGTTGTTCTATAAAAGAACTCATGGAGTCAGCTGACCTGATTAATTTCAGTAGGTCATTCCAGAGTCTGGGCACCATACACTTCATGGCCCAGTCACCCATGGAGTGTAGATTAGTGTGGGGCACAACAAGATTGCCAGAATCAGAGGACCTTAGTGGGCAGACAGGTATATAGTGATGGAGAAGGTCACTGATGTAGTTTGGCGCAAGGTCATTTAAGGCTTTGTAGTTTATTAGTAGAATATTATATTCGATGCTGTAAGACACAGGGAGCCAGTGAAGGTGAAGCAGGATGGGTGTTATGTGTTCGCTGCTGCTGGTTCAAGTAAGGACTCTTGCAGCAGAGTTTTGAATAAGCTGGATCTGTGATATAAGATTAGAAGGGGCACCTGCCAGTAGGGAATTACAATAATCAATGCGGGATGTGATAAAAGTATGGACAAGTTTCTCAGCGTTAGAAAAGGAGAGGAAGGAGCGAACATAGGATATGTTACGGAGGTGAAAGTAAGAAAGTTTCTTAATGTGATTTATGTGGGCAGAATAAGAAAGGGAGGAATCATAAATGACACCAAGATTCTTTGCAGTATAGGCAGGTCTGATGAGATCACCACCAAGATTTTTTTTTATTAAGTATATATTAAGTTATATCACAATCACAGCCCACACTATCAACCAGCACCTGGGAAATGGTGAGTTTTGTGCTTCAAATTCAACCTCTTTTGAAACCAACTGTGGATACAACATTGTTGAGGTGGTGAAATTAGCTGTTTTGGAGTTTAGAGTGGAAGCATGAAAGAGCTAATTGCAACATCAGTGTTGTTACTGATCATGCATGTAACACGGATGTAGCAGTCAGAGAGGCTAGGCTTTGCCCTCATATTAGGCACTTTGCACATACTCTGAATCTGGCTACCCAGTCAGGAGTGGGCATACCTAGTGTTAGTCGTCTGCTTGGTCGAGTGAGACAGGTCATCACTTTTTTCCACCAGAGCCCCACAGCTACAGCTGTAACCACCATCAAAACAGAAATTACTGGGCCTTCCATCACAATCACTAATCATTAACCTATAATCACGATGGAATACCACACTAGTCATGCTCGATCATTAGCTCAATAATTGATCATTTTTAATTATATACAGTACAGGCCAAAAGTTTGGATACACCTCCTCATTCAATGTGTTTTCTTTATTTTCATGACCATTTACAGCACTCCATCACTCTCCTTCTTGGTCAAATAGCCCTTACACAGCCTGGCGGTGTGTTTGGGGTCATTGTCCTGTTGAAAAATAAATGATCGTCCAACTAACCTGACTTCTGCACAACACAACTGCTGGTCCCAACCCCATTGATAAAGCAAGAAATTCCACTAAATAACCCTGATAAGGCACACCTGTGAAGTGAAAACCATTTCAGGTGACTACCTGTTGAAGCTCATCGAGAGAATGCCAAGAGTGTGCAAAGCAGTAATCGGAGCAAAGGGTGGCTATTTTGAAGAAACTAGAATATAAAACATGTTTGCGGTTATTTCACCTTTTTTTGTTAAGTACATAACTCCACATGTGTTCATTCATAGTTTTGATGCCTTCAGTCATGAAAATAAAGAAAACACATTGAATGAGGAGGTGTGTCCTAACTTTTGGCCTGTACTGTATGTGTAATAAGCTATATTGGTAATGTGCAAAATACTATATAATACAATATATAACATGCAATATAGTATTCAATAAAAGGTACAATAACAATTTATGCTGCTTTATATTGGGCAATAATAATTTGCTGTTGTTACTCAATCACTTAAAGTATACAAAAATATTTGACATATTTTGTATGACTATTCTATTTTCTCCTTTTTTACTCCTTTATTAAATTAGTACTTCTATTTTTCAAATGCACTTTGTTACACAATGACAATAAAGTGCTTGAACTTGAGATTAAGCAGCAAGCAGCGATAGCAGCAGCCCTCATAAGCACAGACATACACTGAAATGCACATGAAATCAACACACTGGATGGCATGGACATTAGTGACGACAAGGACGTCATACAACTGCATAAGCCCATCGATTTAGCCACCATAGTGCTATGAGAGGAACATATCCCCACTGTGTGTTTAATTGTGTTACAGACTCAACTATTGTGTCAAGCATAAACAGTACAAATTTGAAAGACCTCACGGGAACATACAGTGGGGACTATGATTTTCTTGTGGAGAGCACCATGATGGATGCAGGATTTAGAACTCTGCCACACCTGGAACCCACCCAGCATGATCCTGTGTTCAACAGGCTAAAGAAGAAAGCAAAGCAGTTATAGCACCACCAGGTATTTATTTACTATGCACGCCAGTTAAAATTATGTTTTATAAAGAGCTAGAAGATCTATTCACAATAGCATCTGAGAAAAAAGCAGAGTAGTGACAGTTCAAATGCTGATATGTAATGGAACTGATGCTAGTCACATATTAAATATTGGACATATCAGGACTTATAACCTGATCAAGTGTTCCTCAGAAGTCATAGTTTACCAATAGATATTAGAAACTGAATTGCAACAAGTCATTTTTAATATTAAAAAAAAACAAAAACAACTTGTGATCTCTGCCATTTGTAGATCCAGAAAACAGGAGAGATGATAGCAGAATAACACTGACAATTAACATTTACATCAACTACATCGATAAACATTTCAAAGCAATAAAACCATTTTCTCATAAAACCTTTCTATTGGAAACCTGGCTATTGTAGCCTAATTGCAGAGTTTTTACAAGAATCATTTTTATCACATTCAAGTGTTAGGATGGCAAAGAAAGCCTACTTAATTAAGCAACAAAAAATTTAAATATATTTAAATGCATCTTTATTGTGACTCATGCTTTTGTGACTGGCAGTCACAAGAAGGGCTTGCGCGGTCTAGTGATCCTCAGAGCTATGTTGTTGGGAGCTACATGCTCCTGGTAGGGCTTCCCAAGGCAAACAGGTCTTAGGTGAAGATCCAGACTAACTCGATCCTGAGACCCCATATGGAGTTAAACCAAGGATCGGCATTTCCCTTGCCCGGAAAAGGGTACCCGGGGCCCCACCCTGGAGCCAGGCCCAGGTGAGGGGCTCGCTGGCGAGAGCCTGGTGGCTGAACCTTTGACCACAGGGCCCAGCCGGGCTCAGCCCGAAGGAGCAACGTGGTTCCACTCTCTTGTGGGCCCACCACCTGCAAGAGAGGCCATGGGGTCGGGTGCAATGTGATATGGGTGGTGGCCGAAGGCGGGAGCTCTGGCGTTCCGACCCTCAATTGCTGAAACTGGCTCTTGAGACATGGAATGTTACCTCTCTGGTAGGGAAGGAGCCTGAACTGGTGCGAGAGGTTGAGAGGTACCGGCTAGATATAGTTGGGCTCACCTCTAAGCACGGTTTGGGCTCTGGAACCATTCCTCTTGAGAGGGGCTGGACTTTGTTCCACTCTGGAGTTGCTGTGGGTGAAAGGCATCGGGCGGGGTGGGCTTGCTTATGGCCCCCTGGCTCCAGGCCTGCACGTTGGGGTTCTCCCCATTGGACGCAAGGGTTGCTTCCCTGCACCTTTGAGTTGAGGGAAGGACTCTGACTGTTGTTTGCGCTTATATGCTGAACGACAGTTGGGAGTACCCAGTCCTCTTGGAGTCTCTGGAAGAAGCGCTGCGAGGCGCAGCTCCTGGGAATCCTGGGGATCATCCTGC
Source organism: Polypterus bichir lapradei (assembly GCA_026402145.1). Lineage (NCBI taxonomy): Eukaryota > Metazoa > Chordata > Cladistia > Polypteriformes > Polypteridae > Polypterus > Polypterus bichir. The sequence continues at coordinate 31,410,379 of JANRMT010061414.1, forward strand.
TGGGAGACTAAAATGCTCACATCTGCAACGACAGTGAAACCTGGAGAGGTGTGATTGGGAGGAATGGCCTCCCTGATCTAAACTCGAGTGGTGTAAAGTTGTTGGACTTCTGTGCTGGTCATGGATTGTCCATAAAGAACACCATGTTTGAGCATAAAGGTGTCCATAAGTGCACTTGGCGCCAGGATGTCCGAGGTCGCAGCTTAATGATCGACTTTGTAATCACATCATCGGATCTGCGAACTTATGTCTTGAACACTCAGGTGAAGGGAGGGGCTGAGCTGTCAACTGATCACCACCTGGTGGTAAGTTGGATCAGATGGCGGGAGAGGCTGCCAGACAGACCAGGCAGACCCAAATGTATAATGAGGATCTGCTGGGAAGATCTGGCAGAGGAACCGGTCAGAAAGATCTTTAACTGCCACCTCCGGCAGAACTTCAACTTCATTCCGAGGGAGACGAAGGACATTGAGTCTGCATGGTCCATGTTCAGAGCCTCCATTGTCGAAGCAGCAGTACGGAGCTGTGGCCGCAAGGTTGTCGGTGCCTCTCGTGGCGGCAATCCATGAACCTGGTGGTGGAGGCCGTCAAGCTGAAAAAGAGTCCTTCCGGGTCTGGTTGACCAGTGGAATTCCAGGGGCAGCTGAGGTGTACCGGCGGGCCAAGTGTATGGCAGCATCGGCTGTTACAGAGGCAAAAACTCGGGCATGGGAGGAGTTTGTGGAAGCCATGAAAAATTACTTTCGGTCGGCACTGAGAAGGTTCTGGCAAACCGTCAGGCGCCTCAGGAGGGGAAAGTGGTGCTCCACCAACACTGTGTACGGTGGAGATGGAGCCCTGCTGACTTCAACTGCAGACGTTATTGACCGGTGGAAGGAATACTTCGAGGATCTTCTCAATCCAACCAGCATGTCTTCCTTAGAGGAAGCAGAGCTAGAGGACTCCGGGGGAGGCCCGTCCATATCGGGGGCCGAGGTCACCGAGGTAGTTAAAAAGCTCCGAGGTGGCGGGGCCCCTGGGATGGGCGAGGTTCACCCTGGGTTCCTCAAGGCTCTGGATGTTGTGGGGCTGTCCTGGTTGACACGTCTCTGCAACATCGCATGGACATTGGGGGCAGTGCCTCTGGATTGGCAAACCGGGGTGGTGGTCCCCCTTTTTAAGAAGGGTGACTGGAGGATGTGCTCCAACTATAGGGGGATCACACTCCTCAGCCTCCCCAGTAAGGTCTATTCAGGGGTGCTGGAGAAGAGATTTCGGGCGATGGTCGATGCGGATTCCGTCCTGGCCGTGGAACACTGGACCAGCTCTACACCCTGGCCAGGATCCTGGAGGGGGCTTGGGAGTTTGCCCAACCAGTCCACATGTGTTTTGTGGATTTGGAGAAGGCATTCAACCGTGTCCCTCAAAGCATCCTGTGGGGTGTGCTCCAAGAGTACGGGGTACAAGGCACGTTCTTACGAGCCATTCAGTCCCTGTACAGGAGGAGCAGGAGCTTGGTCCGCATTGCCGGTAATAAGTCGGACTCGTTTCCTGTTGAGGCTGGACTCCGCCAGGGCTGCCCTTTGTCACAGATTCTGTTCATAAGTTTTATGGACAGAATTTCAAGAAGCAGCCAAGGAGCGAAAGGGATCTGGTTCAGTGACCTCAGAATCTCATCTCTGCTATTTGCGGATGATGTGGTTCTGTTGGCTTCATCAGACAGTGACCTCCAGCTCTCACTTGAGCGGTTCACAGTGTGAAGCGGTGGGGATGAGAGTCAGCACCGCTAAATCTGAGGCCATGGTTCTCAGCCGGAAAAGGGTGGAATGCTCTCTCCGGGTTGGGAACATATTAATGCCTCGAGTGGAGGAGTTCAGGTATCTCGGGGTCTTGTTCACGAGTGAGGGAAGAATGTAGCGGTAGGTTGACAGATGGATCGGAGCGGCATCCGCAGAAATGCGGGCTCTGAAATGGTCCGTCGTGGTGAAGAGAGAGCTGAGCCAAAAGGCGAGACTGTCAATTTACCAGTCGATCTACGTTCCTACCCTCACCTATGGCCACGACCTTTGGGTAGTGACCGAAAGAGCAAGAAATGATTTTTCTCTGCAGGGTGGCTGGACTATCCCTTAGAGATAGGGTGAGGAGTTCAGTTATCCGGGAGAGACTCGGAGTAGAGTCGCTGCTCCTCCACATTGAGATGAGTCAGTTGAGGTGGTTCGGGCATCCTGGATGCCTCCCTGGGGGGGTGTTCCGGGTATGTCCCACTGGGAGAAGTCCATGGGGCAGACCCAGGACACACTGGAGGGATTATATCTCCCTGCTGGCCTGGGAATGCCTTGAGGTCCTCCCAGAGGAGCTGGAGAAAGTGGCTGGGGAGAGAGAGGTCTGGGCTTCCCTGCTTAGGCTGCTGCCCCCGTGACCCAACCTCAGATAAACGGTGGATAATGGGTGGATGGATGGATAAATTAAACTTCAACAGTAGCATCTCTAACTTATAGCTCCTGCAGGCTTGCTTGCAAGCTAAAATAATCTTTGTTCTTTATCTATTTTTGCCTTCTGTAAAATGTTAGCAGACTCACAGATATGGCAAGCGGTTTTAAAATTTAAACCCTTTCGTTGTCTAATCATAATTTCTAAATTTCTAAATGGCATTTTAGCTATAGCAATTTAACAAGTCAATAGAATTACAGATAGATTACATTATGGCTGTTCCTCTTAATAAATTCTCTTGGTGCATCTTACAGAAAGGACTGACAACAGGTTTACCACAATTAATTTTTCGTCTTATTAGACTTGTATTAGGCTAGCATCACAATTTATTTAAAGCTTTGTTACATCTATTTCCAATACATGTTTCTGACAGATTTAAGATTTTGAAAATTAACTTTTCGAAAAAACTGTGAAACTTGCTGCATTATAATTACTATATCTTACTGGTTTTAAAGCCCTCCGTTTTCTGAAATCTGTAATGATTATTACAAAATATCAAGTCAATAAATCTCGTCTTGTTGTTAATATGTTCACATAATGAGTTAAAAATAAACACTAATTATAGCTGTGTATCACAAGCCACTTAAATATTTAAATATCTTATGATAATCCTTACTTTAGATACCATACATTTTGACTTGTTGAAATACAGTTTGAGAGAGATTTGTAATTTCACTTGTAATTTTCAAAAATGAGGGACTATTTTCCTTTTGCTTACAAGGAGATTTTAATTACAGATATCTGTAATTCGAACTTAACTTGAATTGTTAAAATTAGAATTTAAAATATATGAAATATATTTCAATTAAAGATAATATAATTTTAAAATGTAAAAAAAAATTACAATTTTAATCAGCAAGAATTAATTGAAAAAGGCCCTAATTCTAAACTATCCTTTGACTGGTCAACATTTTAAAATACGTGCCCCTACCTGGAAACTTAACAGCGTAAGTATTAACGGGTCAACGGAAATTAACATTATTGAGAATGTATATTGTGGGGAACAGCCCGGACACAGATAGGCAGACTCCGCTGGTTTGCACCCAAACACACGTTTATTTACACTATTCATATTTACAAGTGATGCACACAAGCCAGTACTCCGTACCAATCACCTTCAGTCCAGGCCTTTTCCTCAGTGCCTCTTTCTCCTGGCTGCCTCCACTCCTCTCCTCTCCTCTCCTCCAGGCTTCATCCTCTTCCACCCAACTCTAGCTATCGAATGGAGGAAGGCGGCCCCTTTTATATTCACCCAGACGTGCTCCAGGTACCTCCCAATGATCTTCTGCCGGCACTCCCTGGTGTGGCGCATGTGCCGGCTGTGCACACGGAAGCACTACAGGTGTCCCTGATCTTCGTCCTTCCAGCACTTCCGGGTGTGGCGGAAGTGTTGAGGGCCAGGGCTCCTCAGGCATCCGGGCACCCCCTGGCGGTGACCACGGGCCCCTATAGGGTTGAACTTCCATGCTCTGTTCCTGTGGTCCCCATACCAACCAGGGCGGCTGCCCTCTCGTGGTCCGGAGGAGGCATAATCCCTCTTTTGGTCCTTCCGGGCGTCCTGGCTGGGTACCACCCCCAGCCACTCACTACAATATCTTAACAAGTTAAAGCATATTGCAGATATCTCAAATCGGAACTGCAATCAGCAGCAGCTGCAATTGGTTAAATTAAGGCATTAAAACAGGTTGATATTACATCAGTACTATTTCCGACTTTTGTGCTATCCATATTAGTTTGCAGATTTCTTTGTGATAACACGGAATGCTCCCAAAATCCAAACACATTCTGTCAGGATGATTTGTAATTTACAATTGTCCTATTGTAAGATTGTACTCTTTTGTAAATGTGCAAGTCCTGCAAAACAAGTATCTGCAACAATGACTTTCTGCTACACCTGTTATGAATGTGATAAAGTTCTTTAATACTGTAAGAGAAATAGTGTATTCATAAAATGGATGATGACATTGGTTGTGTTATTGTTTAACATACAATTATGTTCTGCTGTCTGTAGAATTCAGCCAAATTTAAAATTTGTATTTTTGGATGTTCAGCCTACTCAACAGTAATAAGTTAAAAGCCTTAAAAGCATTTGTAGAGGTCAGCATTGCAGATGATCAGTGCCTAACGGGTTTCATGAAGCAAGCCACCATGAATTGTTTACACATGTCTTAAACAACTATTACCATACACTGATAATGTTTCTATTATCTATATCTATTATTTATTATTTATTTATTATATTACATATCTATTGACTATATTTATGTATCTATATTAGAAATAATATACATTGCAGCAATGTTCATATTGCTAACTACACAATTGCTGCTACTTCTTTGTCTTGTCTTTGTCTTGTCTTGTTTGTGTTTTAATTTTAAATGTAAATTTTAATTCTATTTTTAATTTATTATTTGCATGTCATGTTGTTACACTGTGGAACCTGAGCTTCGCAATTTCATCTATCTGTATACTTGTATATGGTTGAGATGACAATAAAGTTCACTTTGACTTTTGACTTTGACTTGAATGAAACTGCAAGACACAAACAACTACAACCACACATGCACAATGTAAAGACCTGCCAGGTTGATTTAAACTTTTAGAAGTATCCCTCAAAAAACACACACTTTCTTCACCCAATGAGCCCGGAATCCAAGAGCACAACTGTTATGGGATGTCACAATTGACCCACCAAGAATGATTAAGTGGATGAATATTTATTTCTTAATCATCAAAGTACTTTCTGAAATTAAATCATTTTAAATACAGTACAAATGACCGTTTGGGTTTAGTAAAACTATATCACATAAAAACGGCATGGTTGTCTCTTTCTACCTGACATGCTTCAGCGCTCAAGAAAGCTGTATAATTTTTGGGAAAACAGGTTTTTACAGACAACAGCAGTAATGTTATAATGAAACAATTACTAGGGACTTTTCAAGTTTACTTAAAAACAAAATAAACCTATTTGTGAACTGAACAAAAAACACTGGCTGGTGAACGTGCAAAACACCAAAACACATGCGCCTCGCACTCATCCATGTTCAGGCAAAGTATGTCAAGTTAGCTGAAGTTCAACACAACCCTGCCAGCATCTATAAAACCAAAAAGCGGAGTCGCCTTCTTTCTCAATCGCTCACTCGGATAAACTTTTCACTTGTTCCCACCAAATTTGAGTCTCAGAAAGCTTCCCAACATTTCATTGAGTGACTTACCCAAATAGCTGAGTGATGATAAGCAATACTGCAGTGGACACCAGGGAAACGTTTGTTTCAAATGTCGAAAGAAATAGATGAGGAGAAATGGACAGTGATAATGTCAAAATTTGATGAAAGACTGCCGTGACCTTTCCTCCTTTTCTTCTTTGTATCTTCTCTTTCTTAACCAGCAGTGTCATTAACTGTGCAACACATTAAGTCCAGAGACAAACCTAACTCCATAACAAACAGCCACTGGAATACAGAGGCGAGCTGCAGCGCCAAACGCTCAAGACATTTGACTTGATAGAAAGCAGAAGTAGCCACTTGAAGGTGAAAATCTGCTCCTTGTTCCTGCCCACTGTGTGCAGAGATATAAAAATCGTGAGGTCAAGATCCGCATGTTCGCCGACACATTCTTAAAATACAGAACTGTGAGTTCCACACGCCCTCTCCGTGCGACCAAGCTACTGTAATTAGAGGTTCACACTTCTGGACGTTAGCATCGCTCGAGGTCTTGAATAAAGGGCTGCACGCAAGTACTTTCTGCATAAGAGTCCCTACATAAAATGCTGTCTTATTGTTTGTTTTTAATATATGATGTTAACATGTTAAACTACAGGATTATGTTTTAACATCGTTTTTGTGTTGCAAAGCTACCCATTTTAAAGCAACTTTAGTTGGACTTAGTACATTTGCTTGTCTATCTTGGGGCCTGGGTTCCTGCTGCCAGTTGATATATATGCTAACCTGACATAATGCCACTATCTTAAATCAACATCATACAATCATACAATTTAGCAGACATCAACCTTGGCCAGGGCACTAGTCCATCCGAAGGCCAACTTGCTATCAGTCCTAATTCAAAGTAATGATAACACGCCAATCAGGTGTCTGTTTTCTTTTTCTGTGATTTTCTGATAGAGAAACTAATTCCAGGTGTTAGCTGCTTTTGTCTTTTGAGGCTAAAGTTATCTGCTTATTCGCAGCTACTCTTCCAGCCAGCTGCTTATTCATATAGCTTATGCAAACCAGTCACTTAATGAACTTTAACAGCAAGACAGATAGATGCCTTTGTTAAATTACAGTTGAGTTTTGCCAGCCTAAGGCGGTTGCATGGATCAAATTGTCTGGCAAAGTTGGCACACTTCTGTATCTAATGAATGGGACTATAAAGTTCAAAGACCATTATACACTTTAAAATGGTGTTGAGCCACCCTAATTTTCACAGTTTTGACACAAGACAAATGCCTTTGTTATGAGGGAGGGACACAAAAATAGTTTTTTTTTAAATCATATATTTCTTCGAACATTTCCAAAATTTAATTACCCTCAAAATACTCTCCCTGAGACCCAATACACTTATCCCACCAAAACTGTTCTGAAACTCCGTCATTTGCTTCTTGACCTCCTTAATATCCTGAAAATGCTCTCCTTTAAGTCAAGTCATGTCGGGGAGCATGCACTGGTAAACGACGAAACAACTCGGGATTCCGGATGGCAACCCCCCAGGCAGATACGCGGTCGAGTCCCACCCTCCGGAAATGACCCACTATCTGCCACAGCCAGGTGTTACGTGGATGACCCCTTGGCCTGGTTCAGCCACTTGGGTCCCCAACAATGAGGATGTTACGTGCCACATGGCCGTAAGTGCCGTAACTGACGCTCCCTCACAATGCAAGTAATGTGCCTCATTCGGGACTCCATAAGCAACTGCTCATTCGACACAAAGTCAAACCAACGGTACCCAAGGATTTTCCAGAGAGACACAATACCAAAGGAGTCCAGTGTTTGTCTCAGGTCACTGGATAGCGTCCATGTCTCGCAACCATATAGCAAGACAGGAAGCACCAGGACTCTAAAGACTTGGACCTTTGCCCTTTTTCATAGATATCGGGAGCGCCACATACCCCTGTCCAGCAACCTCATGACCCCCCATGCTCTCCCAATCCGTCTACTGACTTCATAGCAAGAGTCACCAGAGACATGAATGTCACTGCCAAGGTAAGTAAACCTCTCGACAAGGTCGACACTCTCTCCACAAACAGACACACTGCTAATAGCTGTGCCCAAGAGGTCATTAAAGGCCTGGATCTTGTTTTTTCTTTTTTTTTAATTGATTTTATTGTAATCATTCCATACAAATAGATACATTTTTACAAAAAATAGGATTTAAAATAGGATCTTGGTTTTTATCCAGGACACTCGCAAGCCCAGACACTCAGACTCCTCGCTCAGTCTCTCGAGCACCCCGATCAGAGCCTCCATTGACTCAGCGAAGATCACAGCATCGTCAGCAAAGTCAAGATCCGTGAATCTTTCTTCACCAACAGATGCTTCACAGCCGCTGGACCCCACGACCTTGCCCAACACCCAGTCCATACAAGCATTGAACAGAGTAGGAGCAAGAACACACCCATGATGAACCCCAGAATCAACTGGGAAAAACGCAGAGGTTCTGCCTCCACTCTGCAGAGCACGCACAGTACCAGTGTATAGGCTGGCCATGATATCCAACAATCTCAAGGGGATCCCACAAACCCTCAGGATGTCCCACAGGGCAGCTCGATCAACGCTTTATGAAAATCCTTTAAGGTCCCTCTTAATTCTTGGAAATAAGAAAGAGGAGAAGAATGTAGAGGAAAATAAACATGGTTGCAATGGCGAGTCGGATAGAGGAGGGGGAAGGAGATGGAAAAAAATTGAAACAGAAACTTTCTAAAGTGTGGGAGCACTTCACCGAAAAAGAAAAAAAAAGTTAAATGTAGATTATGCAAAGCGGAGCTTTCTTTTCACGGCAGCACCACCGCGATGCATGAGCATCTGAAACGCAAGCATCCTGGAGCTGTGATGCTGCCGTCTCTTGAGAGGTAGGTTTTAGTGAGTAAAGTTAGTGTCACGTGTTAATGTTGATGTTTGTACTATAATGTGTATATTGAGGTTTTAACAATGATAGTTAACCCTTAAACTGACACATACTTGGGGATTAATGGATTAATGGATCCCCCCTGGATTGCCCCCTGAATGCCAAATACTTTTTAGCTGCAGTTTTTAATTTAACATCACAATTCACAAAGAAAATGTGAAATTTTAATGGAACACATATTTTTTTTTCATGCAAAGAGCATCACAATTACTGCAACACTGATCGTTTTACACACTGCAAATGAACTGTAAAAACTATAAAAAAAACTACTGAATCAATCTATTATTATATGTTCAAGGTACAACTGAAGCCAATTGATGAAACTGAGTAAATCACTGAGCCAACTGCACTTGAACTGGCTGCACGTAAACACACAGAGGTAAACGCTGATGATTGCAGCCTTGTCTAGTGCAGCGGCTGTATCCCAGAGACATTGGTGCTGCAGTTCTGTCAGGGCCGGCAGTGCTCATGAGCTGGCTGCCCAACGAATGTACGGCACTGACTGATCAGCTCCGGCGTGCTGCCAAATTGCTCTGTGAAGCAAATATAGCGGGGTTCAATAAATGTACGTCGCCAAATATACTCGCCCCCTGCGTGCTGACAAATTGCACTGAGACACGACTACAGCCAGTTGCAGCATTCAATGAATATACATCGCCAAATATACTCAGCTCCAGTGTGCTGGCAAATTGCACTAAAAAACAACTTTAGCCGGTTGCGGAGTTCAATGAATGTATGTCGCCGCATATACTCGGCTTCGGCGTGCTTCCAAATTGCACTGTAAACTGACTCTAGCCAGTTGAAGCAGTTTAAGGGTTAAGTGAATATAATTTCAGTTATGTTTGCTAACGTGATTGGAGCTATAGTAAACGAGTAAATAGTTGTAGCTGAGCCGTCCTAGTTTTTTTTTTCTTCTTTTTTCGTATAATGTTTGAGTTCATATGAATAGCAAACCATCTCTAACTAACATTAGGTAACTTGTGTTTTGGAGAATATCAGTAATTAGCTTGTTACATATTTTAGTCTGTTATTTTTTTATTTTGGCATAATATAGTACATGATGTGATAAACTACAACACTTTTCCTTTAGAGTATGATGGTTAAAACATCTTTCTCTGTCTGCAAAATCATTCTTGTGTATTCCTGCTACCTCTACTCCCTCTGAGCATCTCTTCTCAGCAGCTGGGAACATTGTCTCAAAGAAGAGAGCTAGCCTCACACCAGAGCACATCGAAATGCTCACGTTCCTGCACTGTAATCAGGAATATATGAACTGAATCTTTTATAAACTGTACATTATTGTTTTATTTTATTTGTATTGAAGCTTTATTTAAACTTTTGGACTTTAGGACACACCAGTGGCCATTTTTGGTTAAGTTAAATGCACTTTTTTTGTTTAAAGACTATGTGTACTTTAGTTTGTATTGTTTAATGTATTTCTTGTTATTTATTTAATGTATTTGTTGTTATTTTAATTTGATTATTATTAATTTTAATCGTGTTAATGCAGAGACATCAGGGTGGCAGTCACAGGTGAACAGATGTGAGCAGATGAGATAAGACATACACTGGAGCTGAGAATAGGATGTGCAACCACAGGTTGCAGGCATCAAAATAGTCAGGCATGAAACAATTGTGACTAATCGACTAATCAAATAAAACATTGAACGATTAGTCAACTACCAAACTAATCATTAGTTGCAGCCCTAGCATCTAGTGGGAATCATTGGAACTAACGCCCCTCCAGCCTCCAGAAAAAAGTTCTCGTTATTTCTGGGTTCACCCTCGTGTGTTGCAGGTAAGTTTTTCCCGAACTAATGTGGGTACCTGGGTGAAATTGACTGGCAAAGTTGGCCTGATTATGATTAAGATCATCAAGATCCAGAGTGAGGACTAAAGTAAGTAAAAAGTAAGTAAGACCTGGTTTGACTTCATATAATGAGAAATGTACAATTGCTTTCATATAAGTTGCTTGAACTGTTATATCTCATAGCGAGTTACTGTAAGTTCAGGCACAGTGATATTTGGGTACTGCAGAGAACTGTATTACAACTCATATTTCAGACGAGATTTTAATGATGGACAGGTTTCATCAGAATGAGTGAAAAAGCAGGAGGGCTGGATATTTTTGTGAATGTGCAGTTTTGAAAAAGGGAGCACCATATATTTAAAACTAAATGTGTGATCCAGGCATTCAGTTGCAGAATTAATTTGTCCATGTCACTGCCCAGTTAAGTAAGTTGCATCATCCTAGGTGACTCAGCAACAGAAATGATTCACTCTGTACCAATACCTTTTTGATCAATCATTCTTAATACTGGTGACTTCAAAGAAGGTTTCAAGGACTGTTAGGCCTGTTCCTTTCATGGTCACTGTTCTATATCAAAAAGGGATTGCCTTTAAAAATAAACCTGTGGCACAATCCAAGCAGGTCTAACCTCATGTTCCTGCCACTTACAAGCCTGTATTGACAGTAGCGGCTCTCTGTAATCCAAGACAGATGTTTTATGCGTGATTAGGAGGAGGAGTTGTCTGTTTTTATAATATTTTATTTTTGGAGCTTCTGTAAAATTTTAATTTCCATTTAGGGACAAATAAACTTTTATCTAACTATATATCCATCTATCTATTTAATGAATGGGATTTACAGTGATGTTTAAAGGGCACTGTAAAGGGTTAAATGGTGTTGGTCAACCCTGATTTAATTGACATTTGTTTGGCGCAATCCTAGATCTTTTTTTATACCTTTAATGAATTTAGGAAAATGGTAATTTTTGTTCTATCCACTGTGTATTTCCTGCCCTGCTCTGGATTCAGCAAGAATAGGCTTTGCCCCCATAAACCCCTCCTCCCACAACTCCTCACTACCTCAGTCTTCGGATGGATGAATGGTTATTTATGTCTCATCCAGGATTACTTTCTCCTTATGCCTGATGATTTTGGCATAGACTCCAGCTTGTAGCAACACTTCAATGGAAAACAGATGGATATACAGTATATTGTATATTGGTCTTTGATACAATGAACTGCTGCCATAGTCTGAGCAAAGAGATTGCCTTGACTAACCTTGTGTGAACATGTGCAAAGTGCGTTCTGCAGTATACTGACATCCTATGCAGGAATGACGCCTGCTTTATGTTGCCAGAATGGGATCTGACAAAAGTGGAAACAATGTTGATATAGCATATCTGAAGGGCCTATCGTAAGAAGATCATTAATTCATTCACTTTTTAAAACTGTTTATCCCTAGACTGGGTTGCATGGGGTTCAGGCCTGTTTTGTTGGCATTGGACACAAGGTAGGAAACAACAAGGTGCCAATTAATTGCTAAACAGTCCAAAAATTTCAAAATAAATGTAGGAATGCATTTGCAACTGAATGCAGCTTTGCCCACAGGAGGTCAAAGTGACCCATGACACTGACTCCACTATAAGAACATACAGGGGATGTGATCAATTATTTGTCTTTTTCCAGATGAATACTTGTTTTTGTAATTTGCATTTTAAAATGTCTATATAACTCCAGATTTAGTGTCACATGCTCAAATCTTTAACTAATATACCTAGTTATTGCCATTAAGTGTCATAGATAATGTAGAAAACTCTGAGCAACAAAGCAGAAATATGAGATAAATATGTCAAATGGTAATCACTTATTATCTCATTCAAAGATTGGGTACACAAGAGAATTAGTTAACCTTTTCACTTTCTTAATCTTAATGTAGTGCTCCCTCAGTCCTTTCTAGGGTCACTATTTTTTACAAAACAATATCTTCAGGCAACAAAGTAAATTTAAATCAAGATACCACATGTAAAATTCGAACAGGCAATCGCCAATGTATTTTCAAATCCCCACAGAGAATTTCTGTCTTGCCCATGCAAAAAATAACTTTTATTTTTAGCATATTTTTATACAAACTGTGTAGCTCAAATAAAAAATTAATGAAATTACAGTTACAAAGGTAAATAGAAAAACTTGTAAAAGAAAACAGGGTAAATTAAAGTATAGGCATTTAATTTAGGCAGTTTCTGAGTATCTTATGCTTTTGATGTGTTTAAAATCTTGGGGGGACCACCCACAAAACACATGAAATGTGACAAAGGCAGCTTAAGTACATAGACAAAATTCAAAATAAAGAATGATGCACTTAACATAAATAAATAATCAAGAATGAACAAAAGAGACAAAAAGCATGAATGTATGAATTTGAACCCATGAATCTGATATAACAGGTGGACACATAGCATTAAGAATGCAGAGCGCCATCATAGGAAACCAGAAAGTGAAAACAGCATAAAAATAATTATTAGTGCTTGGACAATTAAAATATTGTATGAATAATAAGGAATGTCAACAGTCATGTTTTATGAAAAAAAAAAAAACAAAACATTTATTAGAAAAGATGTAAAGCCAAAAATATGTGATTGTACAGAATTACTTTAAATCTGTACAAACAGGCGTATTTCAAAGTATGCACAGAGCAGATTAAAAAATTGTGTTTTTAACAGTTTTTTGAAATCATCAATAATCCTAGCCTGATATATCTCTATCAGTAAAGTACTCCAGATTTTTAGTGCATAAAAGCAAAATGCTGCCATGGTAGTTCTTTTATGTTTTACTCTTGTAGTGTTTGAAGATCTAAACTTACAATTTGGAATGTAGAGGGAAAGAAATTCTGAAATGTAGGAGGTCTCAAGATTGTTCCCAATCTTATAGATAGTTACAGGCCATGTCACTTGAAAACGTTTCCAGTGATTAACAGTCACATTCAACTTCATTTGCATGATCTTAGCAAGTTGGAGGGAGTCAGCAACATGCTTCTGTGAAGGTCAGTTGCATATTGTGACATGCCCAGTGACTCACTCCAACTAGTCTGTGACCCACCCGTACAAAATTAAACAGCTTTAATTTAGTCTTAACCATAGGGCCAGACTCTGTGTGCATGAGAGCTGACAACCAATGAGCACTCATCCAGAAGTACAATGTATATAATGCAGCAAAAAGGAATAAGGAATGTGGGTGTTTTGGACCTCACAGACAATAAAGAGGCTCATTTGTTTGTTGTCTAGTATGTTATGTACCATGACATATTTGATAAAAGAAGGTAGCAGAGCTTGATGGGGAGGTACGGTCACTGTTGTTAATCCAACGGATTTACCGGTGACAGATCTGTGAACTGGCATACACGCACCTCCTGGGTGGATTAAGCTCAGTTTCTATTGGCCAGGAATCAACGAGGAGGTCAGCCATTTTTGCATGTCCTGTCTGGAATGTCAACTACGGCAGATTCCTAGGAGTGGTCATGCTCATTTAGTTCCCATTCCCCTTATTGATGTCCCTTTTGAACGCGTCAGGCTAGAACCCTTGGCTAGAGGACACAAATGTATATAGGTCCTATTTGATTATGCTACTTGATATCCCAAAGCTGTTCCATTGTGCTTAGTTACGTCCAAAGCCATCACAAGGGAATTGGTAGGGCCTTTGTGCAAGTCCGCATCCCTAAAGAAATCCTGACACACCAGGTGACGCCTTTTACCTTGGAGATGTTCAGCGAAACAGCCAAGTTACTTAAGATAAAGCATTTAAAGACCTCAGTGTATCATTCTCAAAGCAATGGTCTAGTAGAGCGGTTTAACCAGACCATCAAAAAGATGCAATGTAAGGTGGTCAATGAGGATGGAAGGAACTGGGATCAGCTCCTCCCCCTCATCATTTTTGCATATGGTGAAGTCCAACAAGTCTCTACGGGGTTCTTTCAGTTTGAATTATTGTATGGATGGCAACCCCGGGGCATATTGAACATTTAATGGAAGGTTCAGAGGAGGAGGCCCTCCCCTCCACAAATATATTAGAGTATACACAGTTATACGATAGATTTGTGAAGATTTGACCCATTCTAAAAGCCCACATGGAGAAGGCAAGGTGCAAGCAGTTCATGTCTGCTGTTATGACCATGGCACGTCTCTGCGGAATTTCCGCCTGGGAGATCGGGTCATGGTACTCATTCCAACCTCCCAATCTAAATTACTGGCACATTGGGAAGGCCCGTACGAAGTTAAGGAGAGAAAGGGGCTTGTTGATTATTTGGTGAAACAACCAAAGCACCAACCGAGTGAATGGGTATATCATGTGAACTTGCTGAAACAGTGGAAGGATAGGCAGACAGCCCCTTTCACTCTTTGCTCATAAAGTAGACCTTAACTTTGTACCTAATTTGACCGCCCAACAGCGACGGAAGCGGGAAGCAGTCATCCTGTCTTACCTGGAGGTAGTGAGCAAGAAACCTGGATAGACCTCCCTGATTGTGCATGACATCATAACAGAGCCCAGGGTGATTGTCCACGAATCCTCATGTCAACTTTCTAAGGCAAAAAGAGCAGAAGTGAAGTTGGAGATCAAGTGTATGCTGGAACTAGGTGTGATAGAGGAGAGTCATAGTCCCTGGTCCAGCCCTGTTGTCTTGGTTGCAAAGCCTGACAGGAGTTGAAGGTTTTGCAATCACTTCCGGCAGCTAAACCAAGTCTCCCAACTTATGCCTATCCAATGCCATGGACAACCTCCTCGAACAGCTAGGACAGGCTAAATTCTTGACCACATTTGACATGACGAAAGGGTATTGGCGATTCCTTTAACAGACTCTGCAAAGACTGCATTTAGCACCCCTAGTGGTTACTAGCAGTATCGTGTCCTTCCATTTGGATTACATGGGACACCCACAAACTTACAGCATCTGGTAGATAAAGTGCTCCATCCTCATAACTCCTGTAGTGCTGCCTACCTGGATGACGTAGTCATCTACTCCAGCACATGGAAGGAACACCTATAGCAGTCCCAACCTGTATTACAGGCACTAGGGGAAGCCGGTCTTCAGATTAACCCCAAGAAATGTTTCTTTGGGTTAAAAGAAGCCAAATATTTAGGCTACTGCATTTGATTACTTAAAGCAGCACCAATCTTAAAAGCCTCTAACTTTTGTTTGCCTTTCATCCTCCAGACAGACGCTTTGGACACTGTTGCTGTGCTGAGCTAAAGTTTCAATAGTGTTGAACAACACATCATGTTCCTCAGCTGGAAACTGCTGGAGCGGGAAACCAGGTATACGGCAGTGGAAAGGGAGGCCTTGCCGATCAAATGGGCAATTACTCAGCTGAGATACAGTACTACCTCTTGGGCTGTGAGCTCACCCAGGTCATGCACCTTTACAGTGTATGGCCTTACACAAGGAATCAAAGCCACAGGTCACATGGTGGTTTTTAGATCTACAGCCTTACAAGTTTTTGGTTGTTTTATCAGCGGGGTACTCTCCAGGCCAATGCCAATGCTCTTTCTCAAGTTCACAACTTCTCGGTCTGGAACACCCAACCAAATAGGTCTAGGCTGAAGTGGGGGGCTGTGTCACACACATGTGCATGGGAGGCAGCTAAAGGGCTGAAAACAAGGTACTACAAAGCCAAACCAGAGAATGGCAGAATTCACTAATCTTTTCTCTTTTGTCCCTGCAGACCAAACACGGGAAATTCCAGTTGGACTTAATAATGTCCCTTCCAGTTCCTGTCCAGATGATGTCATTTCCCCTGTCCAACTTTAAAAACCGCCATATTCCTTCTGCCAGTCAACTCTGTTTTGGACTCATATCTGTACACATGTATAATTTACATTTTTGCCTATTTTTCAGCCAAACTTCATGTATACAGGGAGGCTGCCCCAAACCTTTTTGCTGTTTCAAGGCTTGTTATTTTTACAGCATTAACATACCATCTGAAAAGCAAACCCAATGTCTAAAGCAGTTAATATGTGATATGAAATGCAGCACTCAAGTCTAAGACAACAATTATATTTAAGAATGGACATTTAACTATAGTTAAACCACTTTTTCTAGAATTTAGCTTAAAGATGTTAGGTTAGTGATAGATCTAAAATATCTGGATTCTTTACTACGATAGTTTTTAAAGAAGAAAATGTGCCAGATTCAGTTAGCTGCCAATTATGCAGTCAAAAAGCCTGTAGGGACTGGGTTGAAGATGCAGGTGGGCAGTTTTCATTGGAAAATTATTTTACAAACATCTAGTGCATTTCACTTCTCTAAAGCAGTTCAACTTAGTGTGTTGGATAGGAGGAGGTTCAAGTAACTTGGTACTATATTACATCTCATATTATTTATTCCTCCTGTAAAAAAGGCTGCAAAGGCTTCACAGTTTATTACCAATACATTGCACATCCACTCTATAAATGGAGCTTGTTTCAGCAAATTTTCAACAGTTACGAATACTGATGAGCGGATTCCTGCTGAAATCGGTTTGCTTTGAGTTTGGTGAAATCACAGAATGGTTCAGGAATATCGCCAAAATTGCAAAAGTGTATTGAAGCCATTGGGACAGGAGAAACTGTACTAGTAATGGTAAAATTGTCTTTAAAAGTGTCCCTGAGGGCTAGATAGTCATCTGCCAGCTATGCTAGACTAATCATTATGGTCAAAAATGTGACCTGAACTTGAGACAGCAGTGCTAACCACTGTGCCAGCATGCCTTCCTCATATAAACTTTTGTTACATATCAGGCTGCATTGTTGCTTTCTAGAGCCTGTTTAGATGCAAAGGAAACACAGTTTCACAAAGACAGAAGTCAGAGAAATGTTGTGGTCTCACACAAGTCTCATATTTCACAGTAATAAAACACTTTATAAGTGATCTCTTGCATGTTCAGGTGGAAATCTCTCTACAGGATGTCTCTAAGGTCTTTTGATTTCAGAAAGACACAAACATATTTGAACTCCTTTCCATTTTAATTGTTTGGATTTGTTTTGAAAGATTTTTAAGAATAAAAAAGTGGTTTCTTTAAATAAATGTCTTAATTTTATTTGTGTAACTCTGGAAATGATACATGACAATTAATAGAATTAAAAATCAGAACAGTAAAATTTCTTGCAGAAAGTTGTAATAAGAGTTGGAAGTATGAACTCTGTGAGCCTTAATCCCCACAGATACATCTGAGATAATAGTGATAGAATCTAATGCTAGATTCTAATAGTAGAATCTGAAATCATGAATTCAATGAGACTTGCCCCCCTCAAGCCCAGTGCAAGATGCAAGATACTTTTATTGTCATAGTACAGTACAATTAAATATCATTTGGAACTATCCTAAGGATGCTTTAGATAAAAGTATATAAGAGTAGACAATAACCTAAGTAAACATTAAACTGTGGGAAGCACAGTTCCTATTAACAGTTCCAAATATACAAAGAGTAAATGTAAAGGTACTGCGGTGGGTTGGTGCCCTGCCCAGGATTGGTTCCTGCCTTGCACCCTGTGTTGGCTGGGATTGGCTCCAGCAGCCCCCCGTGACCCTGTGTTCGGATTCAACAGGTTAGACAATGGGTGGGTGGATGGATAAATGTAAAGTTAAATAAATATTTTGCAAAAGTGTATTTAAACATATAAGAATAAGTAGAGAAATAATAAATGAAGTCACAAATAAAAGAAGTCACAGTGAAGATTACAATCAATGCAATGATTATAAGTACCTCAAGGGTTATGTATAAGTGTGTGACTATGTGTGGTTGATGTAGAAGATGCACACAGGTTTTCAAAGTAATGATGGCTGAGGATCTGTCACTTGGGGATGCCGGAGCTCATCAGCTAGTGGAAGGGGGCTGTGTCCAGCAACCGATAGTGCAGGATCTGCATTGCCAATAACTTTGCCAGATGTCCATTTAAATGGTAGATTTGGGGATGACTGGGTGGAGGCTGTTATGCTTCAGCATCTGTATGTTAGAGGACTGGTGCTGTATGGTAACAGAGGAGAGGCGTGAAAGAGGAAGGAAAGAACTGCCTCTGGTCATCTCTGAATGTTAGCTTCTGCTCTCTGTTATGTAGCTGAGGACAGGCTTTCACTGAAAGACAGCCTGCGATGTAAGAGATCAGTGATATATACTCAGGATGCTGTCCAATGCAACATTGGTTGCTACATCTTGGTTTTGTTACACTGGCTTTGCAAAGCATCATGGGGCACTAGGTAAAAAAATAGTTTCCCTAAGCCAGCCATATGGAAAATTTTTAGGGAAAAATTCAGTGAGCAAAGTCGCAAGCTAACCCAGCAATTTCACTGCAAAAAATGCTTTGGTGAATTTCATTTATCAACACTAGTTTAGAACAGCAGTCTTGAATGTTTTACAATGTTACTTATAATTTTAAAGAAATCATTCCATCTTGCATACAGGACTGCTGTATTTTATATATTGAGTCCTCAAAAAAATCTCACTGCTGATAATTTTGTTTCATCCATTTTTACTCACCTTTTTGGCAATCTCTTTTGACTTTACAGAGTGTTGAACTTTCCTGGAACTGTAGTAGTTGTTGATTTAACATGTGTTTTTCTAGGCTATTATTTTAACTGTTGTTTTCAACATTAAAATTGTCGACTTTACTGTTAATATTTCTGGCTCTATTAGAATATGAGCAAAATTCATTTTCATTATTAACAATTCCAGAAATGCAGAGACAGTAGTTGCATCAAAATCCCATCTCTTAAAAATACTCTAATTTTGCTGACTCTAGCGACACCAGGAGGGGGCAGGAAATAGGAAAAGTACAAATGTCTAGGCTTGAAGAGAGAATGCTCAGAGCTGGCAGACCATTATTCAAATGAGCAGTTTCAGTGCCAGGTTCAGCCGGACTACATTATATGGGCAAATCCACCATAACATCACCATTCAAGTATGGCATAGTCAGAAGTCCTTTTCAGGGAAGTGAGATAATAAAAAGATGAAAAAACATCCATTGATTTGGTGCTGACTAGCATTGTGCGGTGCTACAATATTTCAATTTCAGATTTCAGATAAGTCAAAAATGATAGTGATTAGAAAGTTTACTAATATCAAAGAAATTTCAAAGAAATATACATGATCAATAATCTCTCTTGTTGTGGGATCACATTGATTATCTCTATGAAAATTAAAATCATCTGCTACTAGGATCTTGTTATGATTAATGCAGAGTAGTGTGGATCTGCAGTTAAGGATCTGCGCAGGTATCTGGAACGTTGCAGGTTCAAATGCTGGTACTGCCAGAAGGGACCCTACTCGGTTGGGCCCTTGAGCAAGGCCTTTAACTTAAAAACTGGGGGCACAATACAATGGCTGACCCTGCGCTCGTGTCCAGGTGAGGCTCTTCATAGGAAAAGGCAGGCTCTGCATTCAGAACTCAACCTCTTGACAACTAAAGAAACTCAACAACTCATTTTTAAATCAAGACATCATTACTATCAACATGGAGAGAAAGCTAATAAGCTTTTAGCTCAACAAATCCACAAGCAAGAAGTTCGCAATGCAATCCCAGCAATCACCAACACAAACAGAGACAAAATCATTGACCATAAAAATATAACGCACAAATTTAGGGACTACTATAAATCCTTATATTCTCCTGAGTTCAAAGAAGACAAAACCAATCTAATGCATTTCTGGATACATTACAGATAACACAAATAGTTGCTCTTAGTGCAGAGGAATTGGATAAACTCTTGGCACTATCAGAATTACTAGATGCTATAAGTCACTTCAGAATGGAAAAGTGAATTTTGTAAGAAGTTCTCCACTCAGCTAGCTCCCCTTTTATTAGCAACATTCACAGAAGCTAGAGACAATAAAATTCTACCTCAAACTTTTTGTCAAGCAATAATCACCATCTTTCCTAAAAAAAATAAGGATGTATTACAATGTGCATCATACAGACCAATTTCACTTCAGAATAATGATGTTAAGATACTCTCCAAAGTCCTAGCTAGAAGGATGGAGAAAGTGCTGCCTTCGGTAATAGCACAAGATCAAAGTGGATTTATTAAAGGCTGACACTTAGTGTCCAATCTTCGACGCCTGTTTAATGTGATATATTCACCCGCAAAGTCAAATATCCTAGAGATATTATCCTTGGATGCAGAAAAAGCATTTGATATGATTGAATGGAACTACATTTTCACTGCATTGGAGAAATTTGGGTTTGGCCCGAACATTTGTGAATGGATCAAACTACTGTATACCAATCCAGAAGCTTCAGTTTGTATTAGCAACATTAATTCAGACTACTTTAAACTAGAACATGGTACCAGACAAGGATGCCCCTTGTCACCGCTACTTTTTGCAATCGCCATTGAGCCACTGGCAGTTCACTGTCAAAATGCTTATGAAATAAAGGGGATTATCAGAGAAGGACTTGAACAGAAAATTTCTCTATATGCAGATGATATGGTACTGTATATATCAGACCCACAAAATACTGTGCCTGCAGTCCTAACAGCACTAACAGAATTTCAAAAGACGTCTGGTCTCAGAATTAATTTGAATAAAAGTGTGCTCTTCCCAGTGATTTCTCTAGCACACAACATTAGATTGGACACCTTCCCTTTTATTATTGCAGATCAGTTTAAATATCTAGGGGTAAACATCACAAGTAGACTTAAGCAAGACTTGCATAGATGGTCAAACCTTCATCTCACTTTAGCTGGAAGAACTAACATTAAGATGAATATCCTCCCTAAGCTTCTCTTCTTATTTCAAAACATTCCAATATACATCAATAAATTGTTTTTTAAGAAATTAGATTCAACGATAACCTCATTTATTTAGAATTCAAAACATCCAAGTTTCCAAAGAATGACCCTTCAAAGGCCAAAGGCAGAAGGTGGCATGGCTCTACCTAACTGCCAGAAGGGACCTTACTCAGGTGGGCCCTTGAGCAAGGCCGTTAACTTGAAAACTGGGGGCACAATACAATGGCTGACCCTGCACTCTGACCCCCAAAGGTCATGCTAGAAGACAATTACCCCTTAAGGATTAATACAGTGTACCAAAGATTAGCTAATAAAATAATGGATAATAACTCTTGAAATGATTTGATGAATAAAGAGTTATATGTTGTTCGACAATACATAGCTAAGACAGGTGATTGTCCTGTAATAATTATTATACAGCATATCCAATAGAAACAAAACTAACAAAGCTGGTACATTTACAGCAGGGGTGTCAAACTCCAGTCCTGGAGGGCCGCAGTGGCTGCAGGTTTTCATTCTAACCATCTTCTTAATTAGTAACCAGTTTTTGATGCTAATAAACTTCTTTAGCCTTAGCTTTAATTAGCTTGACTCAGGCCCCTTAGTTGTTTTTTTCCTTAATTAGCAGCTGGACAGTAATGAGACATAAAACAGGCAGGGCATGACCAGCTCACCTGTACTCTTCAAATACAATCTGAAAATAAAGATGAAGGTCTCAGTAAGGTTGAACCCTCAGGTTACCAAAACATTTTAGGAGTTCTTAGAAAAAAACAGAATATCAGCAGTTTTGGAAATGTCTGTTGTGGCAGAAAGAGAGCAGCAACAAGCCATGGAATTGAATAACGGGTTTAATTAACAGCAGGAATCAGCTCCTCATTAAGGAACTTGTTGGAGTTTGAAGCCCCAATTTAGCTGGTCATCTGTTGGCTCGCTTCATGTCACATTTCTGTTTGGCTGTCATTTAATGAAGAAACAAATCAATTCCGAAGACTTAATCCTTAAAAACGGGGCTATTAAAATAGAGGGAAAAGAAGTTAATTAGCAGTGAAAACTTGACAATGATTAGGAAAAGGGTTAGAAAGAAAACCTGCACCCACTGCGGCCCTCCATGTTTCTTGATGAATAAATAAAATTCAGATTTGGAAGGGCTGTTTCAGTTAGCACAACATCTCCATCACTGCAAGCCATATTTTGGTCAAAATTAAAAAAAAAATATATAAATAAAAAAAAAAAAAATAAAAATATATATATATATATATATATATATTTAAACTATCACGTGATTAGTGTATGTGTAATTATAATTGCTCAATATCATGCACTTTTTTAGCTGGACCAAGAATAACTGCATTGTATTTTAATATGTGCTGGTGACTTTTAGTAGGTTGTCACAAATAAATTATTACCTGGCTGCTATAATCCAGAAGGAACCTAATGCCTTGTCTACTGAGGTCCAGACCACCCCGTCTGAAGAAGTGTAACCATTCCCAGAGTAGGTTCCAGCTGTTCATGTGGCCAAAACTGTGCCTCTAGCTGAAGCAATTTTGTCAGCAGGGTCCCAGATGAATGAAATATTGAATTAAAAAAGTAGTTGTAGTGTAATACCTCACAAAACCAAAAGTTACCATTCCTCAGCATTTTCTCAGGGTACTCCATCTTGGTGATTGTAAACTGACCCAGCATAAGTGAGTGTGCCCTGTGATGGACTGATGTTATATTCAGGGTTTGTTCCCACCTTACACCTCATATCACAAGTATATACTGGAGTGGTAAGAAACATGTTTTTGATTAATTTTGTATTCCTTTTGTTTTAGTGTTTTTTGTAGTTATTACAATTTCATGTTTAAGAACACATTATTTAATACCCTTGGCTGATGTGTTACTAATCTTAATTCTTGTTGATTCAGTTCTTTACCCTTTATATCTTTTTTATGCTGCAGGATCCATTGCATTGCTGGACAACATGATGTGAGCAAAAGTGGCTCATGATGCCAGGGTAAGTCTTATATAAAAGAAAGGAACATGCATAAAAAGGTTTCCAAACTTACACTACTTAAAGGAAAGACTTAGCTAAAGACTACCATTTTAACAATATTAACAGTTGAGAAAGTGTAAACATCGACTAAAGTACTGCAATGCTCTCCTAACAGGACTTCCTTAGAAAGACATCATCTGGCTTCAGTTAGTTCATAATGCAGCAACTAGAACCTTAACCAGCACAAGAAAATCTGAGCACATCTCACCGGATAATTTAAGCATGATTGCATTTGTTACCTGTGTCCTTTAGAACAGATTTAAAAAAACTGCTAATAGCATATAAAGCTCTAAATAATCTTGCTCCACTGCGGTGGGCTGGCGCCCTGCCCAGGGTTTGTTTCCTGCCTTGCACCCTGTGTTGGTTGGGATTGGCTCCAGCAGACCCCCGTGACCCTGTAGTTAGGATATAGCGGGTTGGATAATGGATGCATGGATGGATAATGTTGCTCCCTCATATATTTTTAAGTGCTTGTCCCCTTACATTCGTAACCTCAGATCATCTAAAACTGGTTTGCTTGTTATACCTGTGATTCTTGAGTCATTGTCTTGCACCCCAAAAACAATGCTGGGTCTCAGTCCTTTAAGAAAACCAGCTTTATTTAACTTGAAACAGGAACAGCATGGTTATGCTATACATAGATACAGTGAACAGGCAGGGTTGGGGCTAGGTCAGTGGCGAAGTTATATTGTTCCCTGCATTTATAATGTTCCTTGCATCACCTATCGACAATAGGTGCTTATAGCACAATCTTAATCAGCTCATAATTGTTTCTGTGGTGCTATACTGCAGTGTTATGCTGCGGTGCTGCGAACCTGCGGTTGACTCAGCAACAGACAAGCAATCCTCCACAGACATGGCAATCGCGTATTGGCGTGTCATCCCATTGGGGTGATCCCAAAAGGGATCAGAAACCTCAGTACCGGGACAGTGGCAAACATCAAAAGCGAAAGCATGCAAACTAATAGACCACTGAGTGAGCTGGGCGTTCGTATCCATCTGTTTGTAAAGCCACTGAAGTGGGGCGTGTTCAGTCACCAGGGTAAACCTCCGTCCCCAGAGGTAGTAGTGGATGGCCTCCACTGCCCTCTTAATAACTGAACACTCCTCAATGGTCAAGTAATTACACTCTCTGGGCAGCAGTTTCCTGCTGTGAAACGTGATGGGGTGTTCTTCCACCTCAAAACACTGTGAGAGCACTGCTCCAAAACCAAAAGCGCTTGCATCTGTTTACAGAATAAATTCCTTCGAAAAGTCTGGACCTAGAACGAGGATAAAATGGCTTTTAGGTCCGAGAAGGCTTTTTCACAGGCGTTGGACCAGGCAACACTATGGTTCTTTCTGCCCTTTGTCAAGTTAGTGAGGGGGGCGGCCCGATGCGCAAAATTGGGAATGAACCACCAGTAGTGTCCTGCGAGCCCGAGGAAGGCACGAACCTGTCTCTGTGTTTCGGGACAGGGATATGCAAGCACCTCCCCCACCTTGTCCATTTGAGGCTTGAGCAAACCTTTCCCCATGGAATATCCCAGATAACGGGTCTCCAACATACCCAGCTTGCAGTTCTTAGGGTTAACCGTCAACCCCGCTAGGCACTTACTCTCAAGCACCACTCGAAGACGGACAAGATGGGATTCCCAGTCGTTACTGAAAATCACAACATAGTGAAGAGAGGCACCTGTGTACATATAATGGGGACGCAGGATCTGGTCCATCATCTGCTGAAAGGTCAACTGTGTACCATGCAGACCAAAAGGAAGTACTGTAAATTCAAACAGCCCATCCAGAGTGGTGAACGTGGTCTGCTCGTAACTGGACTCCTCCAAGGATACCTGCCAATAACCCTTTGTGAGGTCCAGGGTGGAAATATATGAGGCCTGCCTGAGCTTCTCCAACAGCTCATCCACACGCAGCATCGGGTATGCATCAAACTTAGAAATCTTATTCAAATGCCTAAAATCAATACAGAACCGAACCATCAGGCTTTGAGACAGAGACAGAGCTCGGACAAGTCACGCCTAACTGAAGCATCTGCCGCACTTCTTCGTATATCATCCTCCTTGTTCCCTCTTGCAGGCGATATGGGGTCACCTGTACTCCTTCAGCAGGTTAATATGTAAAACCTGTATGGGCTTCCGCTGCCCTGGAATCCTAACTTTATAATTCACGGGGAATATACGCTCCTCTATGACTGCCAGACCCAACCACTTAGCCCGAAATTAATGCAGATCCAACAGAATCAATACCAGTACCTGATCCCCCTTTTTAAACTCGTGGCTTACTTGTTTTGTCATAGTTATGGTTTTGTGCCACCTTCTTACGCTGCTGATATTCCACCCCAATAGAGGAAAATCTGGCAACCTGTTTTTGCAGTGAAACGACTCGGTCAACAAATCTCATCACACAAATCTCAAAACCCCATGTGGTCAATGGCCAAATAATAGTTCGAAAGGTCTCATCCAGATGGATGCTTGTGGAGACTCTCGGACAGCAAATAGGAGAAAAGGCACTACTGTATCCCAGGAGGTCTGTTTGTCATGGGTCACCCACCATATCATCTGTTTTAGGGTTTTATTAAATTGTTCAGTCAGGCCATTCGTCTACGGATATTAAACCATGGAGTGTAATTGTTTAATTGCAATATTTTTGCATAGTTGCTTCATGATGTGATACATAAAGGGCATACCTTGATAAGTCAAAATCTCGCGAGGGATACCAATACGCATGAACGTGTCAGAAAGTGCTTTTGCAACAGTCCAGGCATCCACGCACCACAGCATGGCTACTGCTGGGTATCTTGTGGCATAATCGACTAACACGAGCATATACTGAAAGCCACTTTAACTCCTGAGAAGTGGGCCAACAATGTCTAATCCCACCCTCTCAAAGGGGATATCTAAAATAGGCAGTGGTACAAGGACTGCCCTGGCGGGTCTATGAGTGGAAACTGTTTGACAATTGGGACAGGCGTTACAGAATTGTTCCACAACCTGGGCCCATATTCAACCAATAAAAGTGTTTTGAAATGCAATCCTCGTCTTTTCTGCACCAAAGTGAACCCCAAAATGTGACTGTGAGCTATTTTTAAAACCTTTTCCCTATGTCCACTTGGCACCACTAGCTGCTTGATACGCTCATCGCCCATGTAATCAGAAAACATCCAATACAAGAAACCATCCTTAATTAAAAAATGTGGTGTTGTAAAGTTCGGGTCCACTCTCTCCAGATAGTAAGAGTCATTTGCGACGTGGGCTTGTCTGAATGCAAAATCCAAGTTGCTATCGGCTCGTTGTAGGTGAGCAAACTCTGTCTGAATGGCAGCCACTGCTTCCTCTTTGTCAATGTAGCATCGTGCTTACCTCTCACTGCTATTTTGTTTTCGCCCGATTCCATATTAGGTGTCTGGTCTTCGGAGGCTGTAGGTGCGAGCAACATCATGTAAAAGTCTACCAGCTCTCCTGGGTCTTCACTTGAGGGTTCATCTCCCACTTCACTGGACAACTCTGGTTCAATTTCAAACACTGTTCCTTGACTGACATTGTCTGCAGCGAGCCCCTCTCTATTGTCTATCCCTAACAGGATTACATCAATAGTGAGTGTCTCCATGAATCCAGCTGTAAATCAGGAGTACTAAGTCCTGGATCTGTACTCGTATGGGACAGTCCGAATCAATATGCCACAGGCGAAGCTGGCGCCCATTGACCATGGGGCTCAGCGCCATACAGAGGAGGATCTGCTGCTTCAGAAAGTCATAATCATCGAGTCTTTCGGGAGGGAGGTTTGCACAACATGTAGGGCCTCCCTGGTTAAAAACAGGGCTACGAAATCTACCGAGGCTTCCCTGTCCAAGCACATGCAAAGAGAACATTATTGGGGTGCATCTCCCTTCACTACAGGACATATTTTACAAACGCAGTGTCCGCAAGGCCTGCAGCATTGTGCAGGACCCCTTACACCCCTCACATGGACTTTTTACACTTCTGCCATCCAAGAGAAGATATTGCAGCATCAAAGCCAAATCTGCCAGGCTGCAGGAGAGTTTTTACCCCCAAGCTGTTAGACTCCTTAACACCAGGCTGCCCCCTGGGACCTTCCACACAGCTTCAACCACCTTTAAAAACAGAACTTTTATACATGAAAACCACTGTCCTGCAAAGATGAGTGTGCATGTAGAAAAGAACTGAAAATCTCATACTGACCTTTAAGTATTTTGACACTCCTGATATCCTTCTGCTGTGAAACATTCTGACCTGTCATTGTTTACACATGTCTTAAACAACTATTATCATACACTGACAATCTCTGTATTATCTATATCTATTATTTATTATTTATTTATTTTAATGTCTTGTCTTGTTTGTGTTTTAATTTTTAATTTCTAATTTTTACATTTTTAAATTTTAATTCTATTTTTAATTTATTATTTGCACATCATGTTGTTACACTGTGGACCCTGAGCTTCGCAATTTCGTCTATCTGTATACTTGTATATGGTTGAGATGACAATAAAGTTCACTTTGACTTTGACTTGACATCAATATTGCTGTGTACTTGAAGCAGAATAGGAAACTCTCCAGGTTGTCTGAGGGAGCCATCTTCACCAGCACATCCCTGGGGTTCACAAAGACCTGAGCGCCCGCAGGAGCCTCATTTTTCTCCGCTGGTAACAGGATATCATATGCCCATGTTCCATTGGTGCAGGACCCCACTTCTGGTACCATGTGACATGTGAGTTACTGTTTTGCACTCCAAAAATGAGGCTGGGTCTCAGTCCTTTAGCAAAACCAGCTTTATTCAACTTGAAACAGGAACAGCATGTTTATTTATTGCAGCAGGATCTACCACTCTGCTATACAGAGACACAGCAAATGGGCAGCATTTGGACCAGGTCAGTGGCCAAGTTATATTGTCCCCTGCATTTATAATGTTCCTTGCATCACCCATCACAACAGGTGCTTATAGCACGATCTTGATCGACTCGTTGTTTTCACTGCACCATGCTACGGCACTGCGAACCTGCGGTTGCCTAAGCGACTGGCAAGCAGCCCTCCACAGACATGACAACCACGCTTTTGCGTGTCGTCCCATTGAGGGGTGTCTCAAAGGGGTTCGGAAACCTCACATACCGAGGACTAAACATAAAAGTGGTGAGGCGGCCTTTTGCTGTTATGAACCAAAATGTTGGAATACTTAACCGATAAGAGATATGCCAGGCTAATACAATTCATCAATTTAAAAAACTTACTGTAAAAGCCCTCTTTTTCAATTAGGCCTTTTATAAATTGCATTTATTTTCACTCTAATAAAATTATATATGTATTGCTATTCCATATACTTCATGGATGTACTATCATTATTAATCCTTACTCTTCTCATTTTTCTTTTCCGATTTCTTATTGGTAACATTTTGCCACCACTGCCTGATCACAGTACTATGCAGCTACTTGTGATGAGGGAATGAAACAAGATACTCTGCCTACAAGACTCACTGCATCAAATTGTTTAAAATGAAAATGAAAAAATAATAACACTGACTTTAGTACCTTCTGTTATGTAGAATGCCCAGTAGGGGCTGGGTGGCCTTTTGGCCTGGAACGCCTGAAGATTTTGTTTTCTTTTTCTTTTTTTCTCTAGCATCTCACCCCTGGAGTTTATTTTTATCTGTCCTCCCTGGTCATCTGACCTTACAGCAGATTTGACTTATCTTAATGGACTTAATATTTAACTTATCTTCAAATTACAATTCTACTGTTAGTATATCTGTGTTATGTAAATGCATATTGATTCTTTATAAATTAGTTTTGTATATATTATTTATTTAGTTATTGTGGACTATGGCCGGCCGTTCATCCCGGCCAATACCCCCACGCCGCTCGATGGAGCCCTTCCGGCAGCATGGAGGTGCCCCAAATTCCAGCAGGGCATCATGGATATTGGAGCTTTCATTCATAGCCCTGCTGGATACCATGGGGGCCACAAAGGGATGCTGCAGGGAGGCTCAAAGACTTGTATTTGCCCTATAACCCGGAAGTACATCCTAGTCACATGGACAGAGGAAATGACGTGCTTCCGGGATGAAAAAGAAGAGTTTTTGATCTTACCCGGAAGTGCTAGGAAATCACATGGACTGAGGGTTCAGAAGCACTTCCGGGTCAAGGACTATAAAGGATTGTGGGAAATCCCAGACGGACGAGCTGAGTCGGGAGGAAGGGTGGCAATGCGTCTGGGAGTAGGAGGACTTGTAGTATTGATTATTGATTGTGATTTATACGAGTATTGTGGAGTGGAGGGTGCTTTGTGCACTTTATTATTATAATAAATTCAACATTTGGACTTTTACCTAGAGTTTGACGTATTGTCTGGGGGTTCAAGGGAGCAATAGCGGCCCCAATCTGTCACATTATATATAAATATCTATTTTTAACTTGCTGTTTTTTGTAGCTATTCTTTTAAATTGCGTAAAGCACTTTGAGCTACATTCCTTGTATGAAACTGTACTAAAGAAATTAATGTTGTTGTCCCTAGTATGCGCTTGGTGTGTGCGTGTGGGTGTGCGCACCCTGCAGTGGGCTGGCACCCTGCCCAGGTGTTTGTTTCCTGCCTTGCACCCTGTGTTGGCTGGGATTGTCTCCAGTAGACCCCCGTGACCCTGTAGTTAGGATATAGTGTGTTGGATAATGGATGGATGGATGTTGTTGTTGAGGTGCCCTTGGAGACTTGCTTAATTGTTTTGGATTTTGGATCATTTTTAAATTTTGTTCGTTTATTTCATCAAAAAGGGAGTCATCACTTTATTAGTTTATAACAATAAATCAGTGTTTCCCAAACTTGGTCCTGGGGACTCCCTGTGGCTGCAGGTTTTTGTTCCAACCATCTTCTGTTTTTAATTGAACTGCTGGGCTAATTAAATGAACTGATATTTCCCAAGTTCTTTGTTTAGGGAACAATACAGAAATTAGAAAACTAAATTTGCTAAAAAAAAATATTAAAATGTACCAAGCAGTTATATAGGATTAATGTATTTTTTTTCTTTTTAACAGTATTTTCATCTTGATTTTCATTCTACTTTTCAAGGTCTTCTAATTGTTTAATTAATCCATTATTTACTAATCAGTGGGTCTGACTCTAAAGTAGTTGCAGCCTTTGATTTTTCAGTGTTGTTTGCCTGGGTGTTTGATCTGCTCGTTTTAAATTGTCATTATTAAGATACAAACGAAGGGGGGAAAACTGCACAGAGAAAGGGCAAAATATAATGAAATCAACAAAAGAGAGTTAAGCATTGAAATCAATAGCAAAAGCAGAAATATTTCTAAATGTCTTATAAATGTAAAAATCATGCTGCTGTGCTTTTCTGAATGTCGAATAAAAGAAGAAAAAATACCAGCTAATTAAATGAGATCAGAGTTATCAGGTGTCGTCACTGATTACGAATCTGGTTGGAACAAATACCTGCAACCACAGGGGGTCCCCAGGGCCGAGTTTGGGAAACACTAAAATAAATCATATTTAAAAATAAATGTGATAATAAAATGTAACTACATGTATTAGTAGGGTACATGAAAGGCATGCTTTTAATAGTTTTTTTCAATATTAAAAACATAACCAAAATAGGCTTATGGTGGCTGAAATAACTTTCACAGACACCAGATTCCAACTCAACTGAAAAAATTATATTGATTTATGTATAATTGTTATTTTTTGGTTGGGTGCCTTTTAAATGTGAATTGTTGAAATTTCAAAACTTTATGCAACATACTCTCTTCAAGATATATCAATGAAACCTGAGCTTTCCTGAGAAATTTCCTTAAAGAATAAATGTGTCAAATTTCAAGGTTTGTGTGGACAGGTGCTTTTGCATTTTATACACCTAAAAAAGAAAATCTTTTGAGAAAACAAATTTTGTTATGAGTCATATTTTGTTTCACGATTTTGCTTTCCTGGTTTAGTCCTAACGGAAAATATATATAACAGATATATAATGGATTCAGTGTACAAAGTCTGCTATCTGCTAACATTATTTTGCTGTCAAATTCTAAATAAAAGATCTTTTCATACTCTATCCCTTGTTAAATACATTTTTTCTTGGACATCTTGCCTATG
Organism: Polypterus bichir lapradei; assembly: GCA_026402145.1. NCBI lineage: Eukaryota > Metazoa > Chordata > Cladistia > Polypteriformes > Polypteridae > Polypterus > Polypterus bichir. Next base: position 31,441,647 of record JANRMT010061414.1, read on the forward strand.
CCAAGAACACATCATGGGTTCAAACCCAAAAATAGAAAATGAACTATGCAGAGATGCACCATACATTCTTTCATTTATAATTACAATTACAAAATTATGCTTGAGATCGCTGCTAGCATGCAGCACCTAGTGCTGGAGACTTGAGCCCTCTAGCATCTAGCTCAGTCTGTTATTGTCATTAAAAAGCCTCAGATACCCCACCTCCAGCCTTATTTAGGGGACCATGACATCTGCCATGGGTTTGTTAATCAATGGAAACTAATTTTTGAACTCCTGCCCAGTAGAAGGTGGTATTTATTTACTACTCATAGGCAAAGCACTCAGATGAGCAATCTACTGTACATTTAACCTACTGTACATTTAGTGATGTTGATAACCTCCTTTGAAATGCTGTAGACCGCTTCACTCAAATATTTGGGGCAGCACTGGACATCCAGCAGAGGAGATCCATTGCAACTAATAGATCTTAAAAGAGCTCTAAATCCATAGGAGAATATACTTTACATGTTGAAATACTAGCCATAAACTGTGCCTATAACATCACTACCCTCACACTACTTTTAGAAATGGTATGTCCCTGTTGCTGAACAATGACACTTTGCATCATGACAATAGTAACATTCTCAAAGAGGTCATTAGTCTGGCTCTTAAAGTAGGTTCCCATTTACAGGATGGGAAAAGGAAAAATAAGCCAAGTAAGCTTGTTCAGCCAAGAACACTAGCACAGCCCAAATGACCTGAGAGTAACAAGGAGCTGACGGAATCTGTAATTCATTTAAATTAGGAAAGAAGAATTCAGGAAAGTATGTGCTTCTGTTGTGGAGGCCAAGTTGATTCTGGGCAGCACAGAATTTCATTGGCTCCTCCCTATTTGAATAATTGTAAATATAGCTTGGCTAATGCCCCTCTATTTTCCAATTCTTTATAAATTAAACGTTTTAGGATGTTTGGGGGAGTCTATGTGCGGGTGTATATTGGTGAAATCCTGATTTTTACAACCAACTACAAGACACATTAAAGATACAGCATGTCTAAGAGTTACTATTTTACTAAAGAAAACATACAACAACAACATTTATTTATATAGCACATTTTCATACAAATGATGTAGCCCAAGGTGCTTTACATAATAAAGAAAGAGAAAAAAGAAAAAATAAATAAGAAAATAGAATTAGGGAACACTAATTAACATAGAGTAAAAGTAAGGTCCAATGGCACGGGAGGACAGAAAAAACAAAAAAAACTCCAGACGGCTGGAGAAAAAAATAAAATCTGCAGTTGTTCCGAGGCCACAAGACCACCCATCTCCTTCTAGGCATTGTACCTAACATAAATGTCCTCACAATCAGTCCTCATTGTATTCAGGGTTCACATGGAAGAACTTGATGATGACAGTCATGTGGACTTCTGGCCTTTAATCCATCAATGTAGGGACATCACGGTGCTTTGATCAGGTGGTGGTGGCGCAGATCGAAGAACACAAGAGAAAGTAGGGGTTAGTATGGATTTTGGAGCCATCATGAATAATATTGATAAATGCATATACAGAGTATCAGGATTAAACTAAAATGAAGCTATGAGAAAGCCATGTTAAAATAATGAGTTTTTAGCAGTTTTCTAAAGTGCTCCACTGTATTATCCTGGCAAATTCCTATTGGCCGGCTATTCCAGATTTTACGTGCATAACAGCAGAAGGCTGCCTCACCTTCTTTTAAATTTAGCTCTCGGAATAATAAGCAGACACATTTAATCTAAGGTTACGATTTGGAGTGCAAGGTGAAAGACATTCTGAAATATAGGATGGAGCAGATTATTTAAGGCTTTGTAAACCATAAGCAGTATTTTAAAGTCAATTCTAAATGACACAGGTAACCATGTTAGTGACATCAAAACTGGAGAGATGTGCTCGGATTTTCTTTTCCTAGTTAAGATTCTAGCAGCTGCATTCTGCAGTCGTTGCAATCGATTGATGTCTTTTACATACATTCTTAAATTCTTTGCAAAACTCTAAAAATGCAAATTTCTCAAAACATACAGTGCCCTCCAGGGTTGCTAGGTCCCTAAAATAATTATAGCTTAAAAATAGTGAATTTGTTCAAAAAGTAGTCCAATGTCTGAAGTAGACAAAAATGACACAATGAAAAGGAGGGATCGGTGTCAGTGTGAGAGGGCTAGGAACATAGCATCAAAGCCCGATAACTGTCAGACATATTTCAGAGTGATAGTTTGGGTATATACCCTCACACAGCTGAGTAGATTTTACAATGGTAAAGAACATATACAAATATACATAAGCGTCGAGATTAAAGTGGAAATGTTGAGAATAAAGTCAACATGCCAACCTTATTCTCGACCTACACTTTGTTTTCTTCACTGTGTCTGTATTTTTTTGTCTTCTCCTTGGCCCTAATACACTTCCGTTCATACCACCGTCTTAGTAGAAGAGGATTTTTAAATACTATCTATTTTATTTCACACAAAAAAGTAAACCATGTATACAAAAATATATTTCTCAAAACAAATATTCCTATGACTGTTATATGTCATGGAGGACCTTATTGTGTATGTTGGCTTTGGCGAAACATCTTTTCCAAATTTGGTGTACAAGTGAACCTGTGGTCTACTACAAGAGTCTAGTCCTGAACAAGGTCATAGGGGTCTGCTGGAGCATATCTGACCTAGTAGAGGGCGCCAGACAGGAGCAAACTCTGGACAGGGCGCCAGTTCATTGCAGGGCGAACACACACACACACACATCGCAACAACTAGGACCAATTTAGGATCACCAGTTCACATGACCTGCATGTCTTTGGACTGTGGGAGGAAACCGGAGCAACTAAAGGAAACCCACATGGGGAAAACATGCAAACTTCACACAGGGAGGAGCCAGGATACGCACTCTGGTCTCATTACTACATGGCAATAGTGCTACCACTGCACCATCATGCTTCCCCAGACAGTAATAGTCAATCTGAAAGGATAAATTAAAATCTCATAATATTTATGGGGCCATGTAAACACCTTCCAACTGGTGTTACATTTTATCTCTTGCAGAACATTCAACGTAATGTTCACCGCTCACCATCTACAGATATAACCCCTTCCAAATATTTTTCATTATAGTCCCCTGTGATAGCCAGTCCTTCCCCCTTTTCCATGACCCCTAGACTTTCATAGTTCCTGTCCAACTTTAAGCTAGATTCTGCTAATGTTTAGGAGTAGCGGTTGGATGTTGAAACAAAGCTGCACACAAAATAGAAAAATGATGTGAGGCCACGAGAAATAACCAGAGGCAGGCCAGAACCCACCCTGGCCTACCCAGAAATAGTTTCACCAAAGATAGCCTGACCTGCCAACACCACAGGTTGACTTCAGGTCTATCCAGGCCTTAAAAATGGGGAAATTCAAATAACTTAATTCAAAATATATAAAATGTCTGACAATGATAAGTAAACCCATAAAAATGTTTGGCTTGAGAATCAAGTCCACAAGAATCTTTATAAAATAAGAATTTATTGCCATAAAAAACATGAATAAAAAAAGGGCAAAATAAGGCAAAAGGGTTTGCCTAACTAAATCCAAGAAAATTCAAGGTGAACAAGTCCAAATCCGCCAGACAAGAGCAAAATCTAACAACAAAATGAATAATTCAAGAGCCAGAAAATCAATACTAACAGTAGACAGGGCACACTACAAAAGTCAATGAATCACTGAAGGACTTGCTCCCAGCTTCAGAAGATAAAGGGTGAGGGTTGTCCCTAAGTGGTGACATCACAGTGGCAACGCCTATTCGGATTCCATCCACAAAACACAAGGGACACAAGTAAATATAGCACAATACATACATACTAAATGAATAAACTGAACAATATTAACAAAAATACATTATTGCAATAAACATAACATAATTTAAGATAAACAAAGCAGGCACAAAAAAGGAAAATAAACATGTCAGGGAACAAACCCTGGCTCTAATGTTACATTGACCACCCAACCTCTCAAAGAATTTGTTGGTAGATCACACAGATTTCTCTTGATTATACAATAGAACAGAGAGTGCAGTAACATCATCATCATGAACACATTAGTATTTAATTTCTGTTCTGTTTTGTTTTGTTCTATGTTATTTATTTTTATTTTTTGTTCTTTTGATTTTTTTACTGACTTTTCTCCTGCCCATTTCAAAACAAAACATCTTTATTATTACTGCTAATCACAAAATTCATTTGTTCTCTGTGACTTCCTGACAGTTTCAATGAACTTGTTAATGGCCTCATTCCAACGTATTGGAGTAAGAGGATTTAGAAAAATAAGTAAATTAATCATCTCTGCTCAAAACAAAACACACATATATGTGCAAATTAACTTCACAGATTAAGAATAAAGTAAAAGTATAGATAAATGAAATGGTTCCCAACTCATCCCTATTTGTCAATCCATTTCATCTCATGGTCTGATGTTGATCGTCATACATCTCAATTTTTGTCACAGTCCATTCATATCCATTCATTAAGTCACTTAAGGATCGGACTCAGATCGGTTTAGGAATTGTGGGGTGTAACCTCATCTACAATTAAAACAACGTCCCCTGGTTCAAAATTTCTTCTTAGTGCAAGCCATTTTTAACGTACTTGAAGTATTGGCAAATACTCTTTAGACCATCTTTTCCAAAACAAATCGGCCATGTATTGAATTTGCTTTTAGCGTCTTTGAGTGTACTGGTCATTTTTAGAAAAGAGTCTAGGAGGCATGTCAGGTTGTGTCTTCATTAACAGCAAGTGATTCAGTTTGAGTGCCTCCAGATCATTTGGGTCATTTGATATCTTTGTGAGGGGTCTGTTATTGATGATTGATTCAACTTCACACATCATTGTTTGGAGACTTTCGTTGTCGAGTGTTTGTTGGTTTAGTGTTGAGTTTAGAATCTTTCTTATGCTTCTGATTTGTCTCTCCCATACCCCACCTTGATGAAAGGCTGATGGTGGATTGAAAATCCATTTGATTTCTTTTTTCATCATAGCTTTGCTGATTTTTTCTGAGTCAAAATTTTTAATAGCTTCTCATAGCTCTCTTTCGGCTCAAATGAAGTTTGTTCCATTATCTGAGTGCATGATTTTAAGTCGTCCTCTTCTGCACATGAATTGGCGTATGGCATGGATACAAGAATCAGTGTCTAAGCTGTGTGCAATTTCTATGTGCACAGCTCTGGTTGTTAGACAAGTGAAGATTACTCTGTACATCTTGACCAGACTTCGTCCTCTTTTGACTTGAAAGGAACTAAAATAGTCAGCTCCAACATTGGTGAAAGGTGGTTGGTCAGGTACTAGGTGATCTTCTGGCAAATCTGCCACTTTTTGCTCACCTGCTTTCACATTGTATCTTCTGAATGTTGTGCATTTTGAAATTATTTTTCTGATAGCTGAGTTTGGTTGAGGTATCCACTATTTCTGGCTTAACTGTGTGAGCACATACTTACACCTACAATGTCCAATTTCTTTATGAATGTGCTGCAATATGAGAGAGGCAATATTTGAATGCTTGTGAAGAACTGTAGGATGTTTAGTTTCTTCGGGCACTTCAGCTTTGTTGAGTCTTCCTCCAGCTCTCAGTATTCCATCTTGTATGATTGGGTCAAGTTTATAGATTTGACTGTTCTTTTATACACAAACCTTTTTCTGTAAACCTTGTAATTGTTCTGGAAATTCTTGCTGTTGACTGAGGTGTATAAGCTCTGTTTCAGCTTTAGCCAAGTCTTCTACAGAAATTGGGCTTGGTTTTAAAGTCAGTTTATATCTTTTCATGTGCTCTACGATGAGTGGTTTTTATTTTTCTGGATAACTTTTAGATTGACTGACTTCTAGTTGAAATGTTTTTCTTTCATTTTTTAAGTGCAGCAGTATATCTTTATACTTGAGGAGACAAACAACTGCTTTCTTCAAGCGTTGCCAATCTGAAAAGAACATGATTAGTTTGTTGATGGGCTCAGTCACCTTCTTGTCATGTTCTTGTCATGTTGACTGCCCATGTTTTAATTTCTGGATCGTCTTCAGAAAATGAATCATTCAGCTGATCTGGTCTTTTTGGCCACTCTCGTTCGGGCTTTAATAAGAAACCTGGACCTTGTGACAATGTGGTGCTTTTGAGAAAGCTTTCTATGCTTAGCCCTCTGGATGCTTGATCAGCCGGATTAAGGGCAGATATGACATACCTTCACTGCAAAGGTTGTGAATGATTTCTGATCACAGAGATTCTGTTGGCAACAAAGGTTTTGAATCGAGTCATTTCATTTGAAATGTATTTTAGCACTGTGGTGCTGTCAGTCCAAACTGTAGATTCTTGTAAGGGCATTTGAACTTCGCCTTTTAGCATTTTGTCCATTTTGACTGCCACAACGGCTGCTGTCAGTTCCAGTCTTGGAATCATGACCTGCTTCAATTGTGCAACTCTTGACTTGCTAATTAGGAATGAACAATGCTTTTTGCCCTCTTCGTTGGTTAAGACAAGGTAAGTGACAGTGCCATATCCATCTTCACTGGCATCTGCAAAATGGTGCATTTGTGCTGATTTTATGGTTCCAAGCCAGGCAGGTTTGATACCTTAGTTCACTTTATAGTTTGCAAGTAACTGTAAGTCATCCATCCATTTTTTCCATTTCTGAATGCGTTTGACTTCTAGTTCTTTTTCCCACCCAAATTTCTCTTTGTATAAGTCTCTAAAGATAAGCATTACTGGCAGTATGGTGGGTGCTAGAAAGCCAAGGGGATCATAAACTGAGCTAACAACAGACAGAATGGCACGCCTTGAACCTGGCTTGTTTTGTAACTTTATCTGAAATTTGAAACACTCCGTTTTATGCACCACTGGACGCCCAGGGCATGCTCTGTGGGAAGCAGACTGTGGCTCAAATCTAAGTCCTCTTGTTCAAGAGTTCTGTCTTCTTCAGAAATAGACAATAAAACTGCTCTGTTATTACTCACCCACTTGGTCAAATGAAATCCACCTTTGAGGCATAAGGCTTGGAGGTCCTTTGCCAGCTTTAATACTTGTTCTTCTGTTGCCACCAACTTTAAGCAGTCATCTACACAGAAATTATTGAGTACGGTGTTAACGGCTTCCTCAGGAAATGTATCTCTGACATCTTTGGCTGTTCTACGAAAAGCATAAGAAGCACAACTTTTGCACTTGTCAAGTTGCCTTAACTTTGTAGTCATTGTTACCAATGGTGGAAGTGTAATCATATGTTTTTCAGTTCTCTGATGTAATTATGGAATTAGAACACCAACAGACATATCTTTTACCGATGTTTACACTGCTTCTATTTTGAGCAATTCCACAGAATTTTGGCCAAAGATGAAAAGGTTCACTTGACCATGATGACACTGTAAACCTATCGAACAAAATAAATCACACAAAAGGTCTTTAGAGAATATAATAAATTGTCATGCTGATGATGCAATAGGTGCCACAAAATGACAGCATCCACAAAAAACAAAACCAATAAGGCTCAATCAAAAGACACAGAGGAAATATTAATCAAAGTGAAATATGCAATATCCAAAACCTCCATAAAAATGATTAGAATCTGAAGAAAAACTGACTTTAGAAAAAATGAACAAAGTAGAAAATTGAAGTACTCTGTTGTTTTGATTTCACTAAACTAAATAAAATTCACTGAAGAATAATTTTTTTCTGATCACACTTTTGTCTAATTTGGTTCATTTTTGGGTCAAAATTAGTTAATACTAATAAAATATTAAGTGATATTTTCCGGGCTATTTAATTCCTTGTCTTATGTCAACTAGCATAACGTCCCAAGCCCGGATAAATGGGGGCGGGGGGGGGCGGTTACATCAGGGAGGGCATCCGATGTAAAATTTTGCTAGATAAATATGGCGACAACGATAAATTCCCATACCAGATCGGTCGAGGCCGGGGTTAACAACAGCTGCCACTAGTACTGTTAGCCAACAGGGTGCTGGCGCAAATTGGGCTACTGTTGGCCAAAGAAGAAAAAGAGGAGGGGGGAGACGTGTCCGAAGGCAGGAGGAGAGGTAAAGAGAGTGGAACTGAGGGTATGAACTTTGAATGTTGGCAGTATGACTGGTAAGGGGAGAGAGTTATCAGATATGATGGAGAGAAGGAAGATTCAAATATTGTGCATGCGAGGGACTAAATGGAAGGGGAGTAAGGCCAGGTGGACCGGAGGTGGATTGAAATTGTTCTATCATAGTGTGGAAGGGAGGAGAAATGGGGTAGGGATTAGTCTAAAGGAGCCGTATGTCAAGAGTGTTTTGGAGGTGAAAAGAGTGTCAGACAGAGTAATGATTATGAAGCTGGAAATTGGAGGTGTGATGATGAATGTTGTCAGTGCATATGCCCCACAACTTGGGTGTTCGATGGATGAGAAAGAAGATTTCTGGAGTGAATTAGATGGTGTGATGGACAGTGTACCCAAGGGACAGAAAGTGGTGATTGGAGCGGATTTCAATGGACATGTTGGTAAAGGGAACAGAGGAGACGAGGAGGTGATGGGTAGGTATGGCGTCAAGAAGAGGAATGAAGAAGGTCAGAGGATTGTGGATTTTGCATAAAGGATGGGCATGGCTGTGGTGAATATGTATTTTAAGAAGAGGGAGGAACATAGGGTGATGTACAAGAGTGGAGGAAGATGCACACAGGTAGATTACATCCTTTGCAGAAGAGTCAATCTGAAGGAGATTAAAGACTGCAAAGTGGTGGCAGGGGAAAGTGTAGTTAAGTAGCATAGGTTGGTGGTCTGTAGGATGACGTTGGAGATCAAGAAGAGGAGGAGAGTGAGGGCAGAGCAAAGGATCAAATGCTGGAAGTTTAAAAAGGAAGACTGCAAGGTTGAGTTTAGGGTGGAGGTAAGACAGGCACTGGGTGGCAGTGAAGAGTTGCCAGACAGTTGGGCAACTACAGCTGACGTAGTAAGAGTGGCAGAAGAAAGGATGCTTGGTGTGACATCTGGACAGAGGAAGGAGGAAAAGGAAACCTGGAGGTGGAATGGGGAAGTACAGGAGAGTATACAGAGGAAGAGGATGGAAAAGAAGAAGTGGGACAGTCAGAGAGATGCAGAAAGTAGACAAGAGTGCAAGGAGATAAGGCACAAGGTGAAGAGAGAGGTGGTGAAGGCTAAAGAAAAGGCATATGATGAGTTGTATGAGAGGCTGGGCACTAAGGAGGGAGAAAAGGACCTGTACTGATTGGCTAGTCAGAGGGACCGAGCTGGGAAATATGTGCAGCAGGTTAGGGTGATAAAAGATAAAGATGGAAACTTATTCACAAGCGAGGAGAGTGTGTTCAGCAGATGGAAAGAGTACTTTGAGAGGCTGATGAATGAAGAGAATGAGAAATAAAGAAGGTTGGATTATGTGGCGATAGTGAATCAGGATGTGCAACGGATTAGCAAGAAGGAAGTAAGAACAGCGATGAAGATGATGAAGAATGGAAAAGCCGTTGGTCCAGATGACAAACCTGTGGAAGCATGGAGGTGTTTAGGAGAGATGGCAGTGGAGTTTTTAACCAGATTGTTTAATGGAATCTTGGAAAGTGAGAGGATGCCTCAGGAGTGGAGAAGAAGTGTACTGGTGTTGATATTTAAGAATAAGGGGGATGTGCAGAACTGTAGTAACTACAGGGGGATTAAATTGATAAGCCACAGCATAACGTTATGGGAAAGAGTAGTGGAAGCTAGGTTAAGAAGTGAGGTGATGATTAGTGAGCAGCAGCATGGTTTCATGCCAAGAAAGAGAACCACAAATGCAATGTTTTCTCTGAAGGTGTTGATGGAGATGTATAGAGAAGGCCAGAAGGAATTGCGTCTTTGTGGACCTGGAGAAAGCATATGACAGGGTGCCTCAAGAGGAGCTTTGGTATTGTATGAGGAAGTTGGGAGTGGCAGAGACGTACATAAGAGTTGTACAGGATATGTACGAGGGAAGTGTGACAGTGGTGAGAACTGCAGTAGGAGTGACAGATGCATTCAACATGGAGGTGGGATTACATCAGGGATCAGGTCTGAGTCCTTTCTTATTTGCAATGGTGAAGGTCAGGTTGACAGAAGAGATTAGACAGGAGTCCCCGTGGACTATGATGTTTGCTGATGACATTGTGAGGAATGAAGGTCAATAGGAACAAGACAGAATACATCTGTGTGAATGAGAGGGAGTTCAGAGGAATGGTGAGGATGCAGGGAGTAGAGTTGGTGAAAGAGGATGAGTTTAAATACTTGGGATCAACAATTCAGGGTAACGGGGATTGTGGAAGAGAGGTGATAAAGAGAGTGCTGGCAGGGTGGAATGGGTGGAGAAGAGTGTCAGAAATAATTTGTGACAGACGGGTATCAGCAAGAGTGAAAGGGAAGGTCTACAGGATGGTAGTGAGACCAGCTATGTTATATGGGTTGGAGACGGTGGCACTGACCAGAAAGCAGGAGCCAGAGATGGAGGTGGCAGAGTTAAAAATGTTAAGATTTGCATTGGGTGTGACGAGGATGGACAGGATTAGAAATGAGTAAATTAGAGGGTCGGCTCCGGTTGGAAGGTTGGGAGACAAAGTCAGAGAGGCGAGATTGCATTGGTTTGGACATGTGCAGAGGAGAGATGCTGGGTATATTAGGAAAAGATGTTAAAGATAGAGCAGTCAGGCAAGTGGAAAAAAGGAAGGCCTAAGAGAAGGATTAAAGATGTGGTGAGAGAGGATATGCAGGCGGTTGGTGTAACAGAGCAAGATGTAGAGGACAGGAAGATATGGAAAAAGATGATCTGCTGTGGCAACCCCTAACAGGAGCAGCCAAAAGAAGAAGAAGATGTCAACTAGTATAGCTATGTATGATATTAACTTCCCTCTATTTATCATCATTGTTTATATTTGTATCTACCTATCACTGTATGTATTTATCATTTATAGTTAAAAAGATAAGTATTTTTCTCAATTTATATCTATTATTGTTTGCTATACATAATAATGTTTTAAGCTAGATATGAATTTGCTTTATAGCTCTCAAACTGCTTACTGGTTATTGTTTTCTATTTACTAGTATCATATTACTTTTTACCCCCGTGACCCTGTAGTAAGGGTATAGTGGGTTGGATAATGGATGGATGGATATTACCTTTTAGTGATATAGTCTCTACTCTTATCTTAAGTAATAATATATGCCAATTTATAGTATTTATTTTTCTCCTGCACCATTAAATAGAGCCATTACATTCCTAGTTTAATAATAATATTTTGATTCAGTCCCCTGACCTGAGTGGTTATGTACCACATGTTTCCGAGATCTTAAACTAGTTATGGAACAAAATGTGTTCGTTAAAATTGAATTGCAAAGAGTGTTCTTGATATTTTCTTCCCTTTGGTTATGAAATAACTAGCAATGAGTTAATTATGGATAACACATGCAAAAAGGTTATGAATTCTTTAAAATGTCCCCCAGGTATATTAAAAACATTCCTACCCTTGTTTCTCTAACACTTTAACTATTTAAAAACTTACAGTAAGACTTATGAATGTTTCATTAGATAAATTTTACCTCAGCTCCTCTTCCACTGGACAACAATTTTTTTCTTAAGTTTTGCTTCCTGGAAAATGTTTGGTGATTATGGTGTAGTAGAAAAAGAAAATGTATCTTGGTGTGTTTTATTACTTCTACAGGGTGGTCCAGATCTAATTATGCAGATCCACATCATCTGGATGACTTTGATTTATGCGGGGATGATTCCAGTTTGGTGCGAAGACGATTCTTCATGTCATCAGTTCGCACACTTCTCGATGGTCTGGGATTTTTACGGTGATTTTCTATGTAATAAACTTAATAAGTTATGGCGTAATAAAAATTGCATAATTAGATCTGGACCACCCTATATGTGAAAACTCTTCTGACTGCGCTCGTTCAGTTTCATGTTAAAGCCCATTGAGACTTTCCTTGAGCTATACAAGAAATACATTGTTGTTGTTGATAATCTATGTTCAGACAATACGTTTAATTACTAGTAATAAATTTAGCTTTGACTAGATGGCACCTTTTATACATAACTCTTCTTTAGGGCTTTCTTTTTGTAATTCTCTTTAGCTTTTATTATTTTATGTTTATAAGTTTGACCCTTTATCATGTATAAATAAATTCTGTTTTCAGTCTTATCTTGAAAATGAAAACACCAATCATGATGATCTTTTTCACCAACACACTAAAAAAAATCCCAAATGCAGTAATGCCTCCGGATAACTTACTAGCAGTAATAATTTTATCAATTACTATTTCTGAGTTATTGCGTATTATTATAGATGTAGTGAGTTCAGCTTTTAAATCTCAGATAAAGTCTCTTTCTTCTGAGAGTGGTCCCACAAACTTACATTTTATACTTGAGAATGAAATAAAAATTACTTTAGTTCTTGAGCACCTGGTTATTTTCAAAGCTGGAGAAATAAAAGTGTGTTTAAGTGACCCAAAATACACTGAGATGCAGAGGAACTTGTTAACCCTTGCTGCACATACTTAACTCTGATTGGAGAGTTCCAGGTCATTGTTTCACCAGGGCTGCTTGTTAACCAGTATGGCGAGGCCCTTCTGGTGCAGTAAGTTGCCCTGGCAGTAAAGTGAGAGCCTGAGCTCATCCTGAGCCTTATAATAGCCAGCACATGGCCTTTGGTAGGCTTGTTATTCAGCTGGCTATCATTTTAAAATTTTATTTTATGTCCTTTCCCGACAGACAGAAAATACTACTTATAATATTTTAGTATCAACAGTGAAAACTCTGGTTAGGAAAGTGTAGAGTGGAATTCTCAGGATAGAATGAGGAGAACAACAGGCTGTGGTTTGAGCAGCTGCCATCGCTTCAGAAGGAGCCAATACAAGTTGGCTGCAGTATGTCTGATTTATTCCAAGCATCAGAGATAGTTTGCTATGGGATTGCATACTTATCACAGCAGCAAACAAAGACATTGGAAATCAAAGTTCTGAGCTTCAGAGAAAAGAATCTGCTCTTTTAGTTTATTTAAAGGCAGGTTTTAAAAGCAGTGTAGTTTCGCATTGTTCTGATAAACACTAGGGCCTGAACCTTGATGTTGGGCAAGGTATGATTAACTAAGATGAGCCTTTATTAGTTTAAAACTGTTTTTAATTTCACTTTAGCATGGTTACTGGGACTTCTCTGAACGTGAAACATCAAGACAAGTTGATGTATTGGTAAATACGGAATGGGGACCAAGAACAACTCAGTCCCACATATGAGGTGCAAGCTTCCCTAAAAGCATTATTCATTACATTTTTGGGGTCTTCTAAATACTGAAAAGGAATGATTTCAATTTATAATGATTCAAAATTAATTCATGCATAAGATCAACAATTTATGCCTTCAGATAGTTACAGTTATAGTTAGGTGGTGTGTGCACCACCACTTGTTTCATTTTTATCTGAAAGCACAAAGCCTGGCAAGTATATTTTGGTCAGGTTTTGATGACTGTCTGTATACCTCAAAGGCATGTTTTGTTATTTCTTTAGATACAGTAGATAAGACAAAAATGAATCCCTTTTCTAGAGAAAACCAGAGAAAACCCATAAAACTGCAACCTAAACCCTTGGGCATGAATGCTGTAAGATGGCAACATTGCCTGCTGTACCACTAGGCTTCTTACTAAAAAAATAATGAATTTAATTAAAAAATAATTAATAACAGAAAGTGAACAAAATGGTTAAATTGTATTCTCTTATAAATTCCAGCACAAAGACCTCATTGAAAGAGTGTTTGAATGAGAAATTAACTCATCTCCCTTTGATCCTCTTATCAGACAAAGGACTGCATCTAATGCGATTGTAATTCATGAATTGGTACTGTAAATGGTGGGCTGTCCAGTGACAATGACACAGTAATAACAATAATGAATCCTGCAACATACTCTGTATTTATCTCAAGTGCTCTTCCATATTGTAGGCACATGCTGAGAATCTCCTTTGCCATAAAAAAAGAATAGCAATGAATTTTTCTCATCACCTTCTGGGACAAATGAAAATGGCTAAGTGCTTTTAACGTAAGATGGTAGGTGAAATTAATTAATATATATATATATATATTAATAAAAGGCAAAGCCCTCACTGACTGACTGACTGACTGACTGACTGACTCACTCACTCACTCACTCACTCACTCACTCACTCACTGACTCATCACTAATTATCCAACTTCCCGTGTAGGTAGAAGGCTGAAATTTGGCAGGCTCATTCCTTACAGCTTACTTACAAAAGTTGGGCAGGTTTCATTTCGAAATTCTACGTGTAATGGTCATAACTGGAAGCTATTTTTCTCCATATAATGTAATGGAGTTGAGCTGGATGGCCGTGGGGGGCGGAGTTTCGTGTGACATCATCACGCCTCCTACGTAAGTACGTAGAGAACAAGAAAGACCTCCAAACAGCGCTGAACAAAAAACGCCATTTCACAATTGAGAAGGCAGAAAAGATTATGAAGCAAGTGATGCATACAAGCGTATTCATAAAGACAAGCATATTCATAAGTACAGCTACTGCGGAAACAAAGCACGGCGTGAACCATAAGTTTATATTAAGTTTATAGACACACTCCCGCTGCCGTTTGTCATGCCTACGGCGAATGACGGTATTCACCAGATACAAGTTTACTGAGAAGACACGAGGTATAAACGAGACTTTGGATCACTTTGTAACGGAGTAAAAATTGCTGTAGCAAGAAACTGAACAAAACGTTAATCTTTTACTATTAATAACTTATAGAATACATTTTATTTTTTTCCCTTGCACTCAGTGAGCGAGGCCAATGCATATTCATAAGTGCAGCTACTGCGGAAACAAAGCACGGCGTGAACCGTAAGTTTACATTAAGTTTATAGACACACTCCCGCTGCCGTTTGTCATGCCTACGACGAATGACGGTATTCGCGACATACAAGTTTACTGAGAAGACACGAGGTATAAATGAGACTTTGGATCACTTTGTAACGGAGTTAAAATTGCTGTAGCAAGAAACGTTTAAGTGCCGGGTCTTAGCTACCATTAAATAAACACATCCTCCAAATACGAACCTGATTGCAAGAAATAATGATGATCAAATCCTTGATGACAGCAACACTCACAAAACAATTACTGTATATTGACAATCATGTTACGTTATTTTTAAAATGTTCCCTTTTCTTTTTCATAACTTCTTTAACACACTACTTCTCCGCTGCGAAACGCGGGTATATATGTATATATATACCCCG
>JANRMT010061414.1:31471901-31496504 GCA_026402145.1 Polypterus bichir lapradei
TTGCACTGATACGAAATAGCTGTGTGTGTATATATGTAGATATGTATGTATATGTATATATATGTTTATATATGTGTGTGTGTATGTATATATATGTATTTGTGTGTATATATGTGTGTGTATATATGTATTTGTGTGTATATGTGTGTGTATGTATGTATGTATGTGTGTATGTATATGTATGTGTATATATGTAGATATATATATGTATGTATATATGTGTTTGTGTATATATATGTGTATATGTATAGATATGTATATATATATGTTTATGTGTGTGTGTGTGTAAATATATATATATATTTATATATATATATATATATATATATATATATGACAGCAACACTCATCACTCACAACAGTGACAAAACAATTACATTGACAATCATGTTACGTTATTTTCAAAATGTTTCCTTTTCTTTTTCATTGCTTCTTTAACACACTACTTCTCCGCTGCGAAGCGCGGGTATTTTGCTAGTATAAAATAAAATAGAAATGTGTTTTTGATATAAAAACTAAATAAAATAAAAATACACAATGAAGGAAAAGTAAAACTAAACTGAATTTCCAAGTAAGATCAGAAAAAAGATGGAAATTAAAACTAAAATAAAAAGACAAAACTATAATCTATACTAATAAAAGGCAAAGCCCTCACTGACTGACTGACTGACTCACTGACTGACTGATTGACTCATCACTAATTCTCCAACTTCCCGTGTAGGTAGAAGGCTGAAATTTGGCAGGCTCATTCCTCACATCTTACTTACAAAAGTTAGGCAAGTTTCATTTCGAAATTCTACGTGTAACGGTCATAACTGGGACCTACTTATGTACATACTGTATATACGGCCATAGCCTGCAGCTCGGTCGCCGTGTGAGGCGGAGTTGCGTCCCTCATCGTCACGCCTCCCATGTAATTGAGTGCCTGCCCATATAAGGCCGTCCGTCAGCAGCTATCCAATAGACACGCTGCCGCGAAATATTCTTGGGTGAAGGACTGTGCTTATGCAAACAAAGATGAGATGGTCAGGGATAGACTAGTGTTTGGCACAAACTCAGCGAAAGTGTGAGAGAAACTTTTAAGTGCCGGGTCTTAGCTAACATTAAATAAAGCCGTGGACATCACAATATCACACGACATAGCACAAGCACAGCTGAGAACCTTCGGTGCATGTACTCCGAGCGGCTCACGTGAACTGACTTTGCAGACCTGGGAAAGGTAAACCCGTGCATGCAGTGTGTGATGTCTCAGATAAAGAGGCAGACAAGCTGCTTATTGATGCAGTAGGAAACGAACAACCCTCTGACACTGAACAAGCCTTTGTAGACATATCAATAGGAAAGCAAGGTGTAAAGCTTAAGTTTAAATTACGTTCATAGACACGCTGCCGCTAAATATTCGGAGGCAAATCCACAACTTAATACCGGGAATGCCTGTTAAACATCTTAGATTCACGAGTACCGATTTGGGTAGTGAACACTTCGATGAATGAAACCTGTTATCTTTACAACGGTTGACAAACACAGAATGTAACTTGAACACAACACATCCTCCAAATACGAACCTGATTGAAAGAAATAATGATAATTAAATCCTTGATGACAGCAACACTCATAACAGTGACAAAACAATTACATTGACAATCATGTTGCGTTATTTTTAAAATGTTTCCTTTTCTTTTTCATAACTTCTTTAACACACTACTTCTCCGCTGCGAAGCGCGGGTATTTTGCTATATATCATAAATCAAATGCCCTCTCCACAACAGACAAGTAAAGCCATGAGGTCCGAATATCCCTTTTAGATTAGCAGGCATCCCTTCTGTAACAATAGGATTGTGAAGCCTTATGATAATGTTCCCGCACGGAGGGTTTAGAGACACGCACCGGGAGAAGTATAGAATACGGAAGCCTGTGTGACTGTTCTGGCTTTAACTACTGTGAAATGAACAGACATAAACTGGAAGCGTGAGTCTGTGCATTTTAATAATCTTGAGAGAGAAACATGGTGGCAGCGTAGGTGACGGAACTGCGCCGAATGTCACACCAGTTTGCTGTTAAAAGTTCAGGATGCGGAGACGCTAACACGAAAGGAAAATGCAGGGTCTAAGACATTAGGCCTCGATGCTAAAGACCTGGCGAAGTCATGGAGAACATGGAAGGACGAGTTCAGATTATTCACAGAACTTGTAATGCCGGAGGCAGAGGAAAACACTAAAGTCAGATTATTCCGTTATCTTATTGGAGAGAGCGGCAGTGAATTGTGTCAGGTGCTGACCGGTGATGTAAGACCTGATGAGTTAACCATGAGCTTGATGATACGTAAATCTGATGAACATTACAACCCAAAAATTATCGAAACTGTAGAGAGGTACAGATTTTTTTCAAGAAATCAGGCAAGGGGAGAAAATATAGACAACTACTTCACAGATCTGAGAGTGTTAGCAGGCACATGCAATTTTGGGGAGATTAAAAGTTCCCTTATACGTGACCAAATTGTGTGTGGAACCAGTGATGCAAATTTAGAGAGGTGCATACAAATATGCAGAGCCACAGAACTGTCGAAGGAGAACAGCAGAATAGTCACACGGGCTTCCCTATTCTATATTTCTCCCGGTGTGTCTCTCTAAACCCTCCGTGCGGGAACATTATCATAAGGCTTAACAATCCTATTGTTACACCTTCTACGTGCACCCAACTGTCCTTATTACGGAGTCTTCCTTGCTTTACCGCTGGCTGCTTCTTTCCATTCACCTTCCCAGCTCTTTATTTAAACAGTTTTCCTTCTCACTTTTCCGCACCTTCGCTGTCTTCTCCCTTTTCGTTCAAAATATGCACCTCCTTGCCTTTAGCGATTTGGGTAGTGAACACTTCGATGAATGAAACCTGTTATCTTTACAATGGTTGACAAACACGGAATATAACTTGAACACAACACGTCCTCCAAATACGAACCTGATTGAAAGAAATAATGATAATCAAATCCTTGATGACAGCAACACTCATAACAGTCAGAAAACAATTACATTGACAATCAGGTTATGTTACATTTAAAATGTTTCCTTTTCTTTTTCATAACTTCTTTAACACACTACTTCTCCACTGCGATGCGCGGGTATTTTGCTAGTAATCTTGATATACCCAAGAACTAATAGACAGAAAACCAATTTGTTCATTGCGGGACACATCCTGTTCTGACACCCCAGATTCGTTTAATGTTTTCCTGCTTGAACAGCACAGTGTGTGTTTGGACCAAGTCCAGATTTTCAGAATACTCAAACACTTTCATTGCCATTCTTGTATTAAAACACATACTTTTCTTTGCCTTTGACCACACCTTCAAAGCTCCATATGCCATCAGCCATGCCTTTCAGTATCAGTGATGAGGAAGTCGTGTAAACCATGGACATGTACAGTACATAAGTCAGCAGAGGCTGTGCTTCACTCAGCATTCTCTGATTAATTCTATTGAGATCTTCTGATTGAAGTCCTCTGTTTTGTTTGTTTTCTTTCTTTACTTCTTGTTCTTCTGTGTCTGGGTTTTACATGTTTTTACTATTAAGGGTTTGTCCCTACCTCTCATTATTGTCAATGTTAATGTGTTCTGCATTTAGATGTTTGGCATGATTTCTGGTGACAACCATGCCTACTCTTTTCTACTGTATTTATATTTTAGTCAGTTTTTGGCTCTCAGGTTTGTTGAGGACAGATAAAAGCAAGGCTGGTTTTAAAATTGTCTTCCGTCTAGAATCCTTTGACAAAAAAATAAAAAACTGTTCATGGAAAAAAAGTAATTATAATTAAATAAAATGTAAAACAAAATAAAAAATGCTTTTGAAAAGAAAGGATTAAATTTATAAAAAATATCCAGAACATTCTGGCTCCCTACTTCTTGATGATTCTACCTGTTGTGCCATCCACTGTCCTATTGCTTAGCTTAACTTTCAGACGCAAACTGCATGGAGTCAAGCTGAAGAGGATGTTAAAATCAGCATGTACTGTACAAGACAATCAACAGCAACATTTCTTTATTTAGCACATTTTCATACAACAATGTGGTTCAAAGTGCTTTATAAGATGACAAAAGTTACAAGAAAAGAAGAACAATTAAGATAAGGGAATAATATTAAAGAATAAGCAACAACAAAACAAGGTAAGGTCAAATGGCTGGGAAGACAGAAAATAAATACATTTAAACTTAAGGGATCAAGTTTATTTTTAATGCCTTCACTATATCCATGTTGGTCAATCACTAAGATTTCTGTTTTTTCCTTATTTAGTTTGAGAAAGTTACTGCTCATCCATTCAGAAATGCCTGTACCTCTAAGACATTAGAGCAGAGAGCCAAAAGCATCAGGGTCACCAGGAGCTATCGATAAATAAAGCTGTGGGTCATCATCATAGCTGTGGTTGTTCACCTTGTGCTTTGAGATAATCTGACCTATTGGAAGCATGTAGATCGAAAAGAGTAGAGGACCCAGAATAGATCCTTGTGGTACGCCATATACAATATCATGTATCTCCAAAGTGCAATCACCACAACTAACAATGAATTTTCTACCTTTTAAGACTGAAACCAATTTAAGAGGCTGCCGGAGAGGCCTACCATCTGTCTAAGGCGATCACCAACTCCTGCCTCCATTTAGGTGAGCTAAAGGTAATGTACATGACTTTTGCCATGATTCTTATGTTTTTCTTCTGAGATTCAGTTGTGCACAGTTTTTCATAAATTAATTTTGTTTTTATAGTTGTAGTTTATTTAGTCTGTGATGTCACTGTGGTGCATTGTTAGAACTATTTTGTATAGTTTTTGTTGGTTTCTTTTGGCAACCTCATGACACATGAGTGCCATCTTTTGGATAAATTATGAACCATTAGCTGTGGATACTTTAAATCAAATCAAATTAAAATAATTAAAAAAACTTTAAGTCATTTTGAATAGGGCAAATTTATTGCTATTTAGATTAAGGGTCTTTGAATCCTCTTCTATGAATGTTTGACCACTGTTTTTTAAATGTTGTTCTTCCTATAATTATGACCCCTTTTATTAATTAGACAATGTTTTAGGCTGCTCTATAATGTTATTTTATTGCCTTGTCAAATTCCCCAATGCCAAAAATTTGCATGATTTTAAGTCCAATTTGCAGTCGCTGACTGTTTTTCTGGGTCAGCCTGAATTTCTGCTTCATTGGCGGTGATTTCACATGCAGTATGATTGGGTTGTTGTACAACTGAAAGAATTCCTGTCATATCAGAAATTTTAATTGGCTGTTTTGTAGTGTGAGCAGTTTCAATGGAAAAGTTTCTGATGTCATTATCAAATTTCCCAAAATTCACTGTGCAGCAACCAAAGCAGGGTATTGTCGTCGTCATGCTCATTTTCACCTTTTTGATTTCAAATAGTTAACTCTCATATAGAAATAGGCATACAAGTTAATGATGAATGACAAAATTGTCTTAGGAAACGTTTACTGAAAGAATCCAAAATAGACACATACAACGGTAAATTACACAGATCACCTGTCCAATTCTGTCTTTAAAATAGATAGACTGTATTGTCAGTGCCTTCCCGAACATCCCCGTGTTCAGTTACGCCTTTTTCTTTTCTTTGGAATTTCAGAGTATAGCACCACAAGGGCCAGTAACACAGCATTTTTCTTTGTTGACATTTTAAGAAGCCTGTGAAATTAAATAATTGCAAAAAGATGTCTCAAAACATACAATAAGAAAAAAATGTGTGTATTTGAACCATCTAAGCCTAAAATAATATCAGGGTTCCCTGAGTTGCAAAAATATTAACCATTGTGAGGAGGAAAGAGGTAGTACAGGGAAACGTGTTGGGTTCCCAGTGACAACTCCATTTAATAGCGACAATGTTTAGAAAAAGAAAAAAGGAAAAACAATAATAGGGAATGGCAAATATTCACTGATCATTAGTGATTGTAACTTGAATGCTTTTTCAGGCAGATTGGCTCCAATAGTCATGCTCCATTGAATGAATCCCATATTCCGGCTATGTTATTTCTAATTATAGTGGGGTGGCCTTTAGGGGCGAGACTTCTGTGGCAAAGTGGAGGGGACATCACTCATTCTTTGGAGGGTTCCTTCTCCACTGGAAGAAGGTGTGACTGTCTGGATCGGCTCCACCTTCCTTGGTTGCTTCCAGGAAGCACTTGAACCCGGGACCACCAATAACGTACCCAAGGACAAGCTACAACCAATGAGGGCGCACATTCAGGAAGATTTGGTACAAAGGTATTTAATTAACAACAAAACAAAACAGTCTCCAAAAGTGCAGTGCTTCAGTTGTCCAATAAGTAATCCATAAAATGTGCACAGTGGAAATGTCTAATAAATAAATCCAATAAAAAGCAAGGTTCAAATCACACCAAGAATTTGTTCATTCATTTAAAACACACTTGAGCCCCAGTGCAACACTTTAAAAACCAATATCTTATCCACTTACCGCAAATGGGATGCTTCAGTCTGAGAAGCTGTCCTTCCGACAAGCATAGCCATCTCTTTAGCTGGGCTCGGGGACCTGCTGTTGTCACAGGCTTCCAGCAGGGGCTCTGTGCCAAACCCTGCTCCTCCGTCTCACACTACCTCTCCTCTGCCTTATGAGGAAACTCTCCAGTTTGCTCAGTAGTAGTGATCCTCAGTTGCCTGTTGAGTGGTGGCCACATGTTCCTTTCTCCTGGGACTCTGTCCAACTGCCTGTTCTATCCCTTCTTGCACTGGATCTTCTCATAATCCTTACTCTTTGACCTCTTTTCTTTTTTTTGACCCTTTGATTTTGCCATGCAGGCTCTTTTTATAGCCCCAATTAGCTGATGGTGCTGTCCTCCACCTGCTCCAAGGTGTGAATGACTGACACGTTTACATTACATTTACATGGGAATGCACAATAAGCCATGCATCCATATTAGCCTCAGAGTGTGCACTCAACTGGAGCCTACACAAACTGGGACTCCTAATTACTTATTTAACATCGTCCTTCACCATGGACCTCTCTTATAATAATCTGTTCCCCAGTTTACCTCATGAGCTGAGCTTTCCATTAAAATTATTGGTTTAATTGGGTAACAGGATTTACAGCATTATTTACAAAATTAAATTTTCAAAGGACCTATAAACCTAAATAGAATTAGAAAAGAGAGTGAATGAAAGACTGCTTTTAATATTTCTATAGGACATTACGAATACCTCCTAATATAAAGGAAATTGGAGGTTAATATGATAAAGTAAATTAACCAATGCCACACTGAAGTAGTAGTAGCTACAAAGACCTTATGTGGTTCCTCTGCAGCGATAACTAACTATTGCCTAATTAGTGACCTCACTCCACTTCCGTCAAACTCAAACCATTACTAACATAATTACTTTAACATAGAACATATATTAGTCTAAAACAAAGAAATAAAAGTAGGTAATAAATAACAATACAATTAACAAAAAGAAGACCAGGCCAATAATCTTTTGGAAAAAAGGAAAGGAAAAATGACAAAAGAAAAATAAAACAGAAGTGTGAGGTAAAAAGCTTGACAATAAACAAAACAAACAACAGGGAAATGTGTACTAGATTCTGACAGAGCCCCCGTACTTAGTTGTGTACAAATGGATTAATTTAAATGCTAGTATGGAGTACTGCACTATTAGAAGGCTGTATATCCATTATGAACAAGGCCTAGGATTGGTCAAGTAAAACTGTTCACTCATTGTCCTCTTGTCTCTCAAAGTTAATTGCTCTTGCACCATTTTGAAAGGTAACAAAAAGAAAAAGTATTTGCAGAGAAGACCAGGAGCCTCATGCATAATGCCGTGTGTAGAATTCACACTAAAACATGGTGTATGGACAAAACCGGAAATGTGCATATGCACAAAAAAATCCAGATGCATAAGTCTGTGTGTTTGCCAACTTTCACGTTTTTCTGCTACATAAATCCCGGTCAGCGTGAAAAGTAATGCACATGTACACGCGCCTGTCATCCCACCCCATCTCCTCCCAGAATTATGCCTCTTTGAATATGCAAATCAATATAAATAGCCCTTAAGCTCAGTGTTCTGTGAAAAGACAATGGCAAAATAATGCAGGAAAATAGGAGAATTTCAGCAAATACCAAGTAGAGGCAAGGAAAAATTTACTATTTGTTGGTTTAATCACTGATATAAACAACAAAAGGAAGTTGATTGAGTGACATAGAGTGTCGGAGAAACTCAAAAGTTCAAGTTCACAAAGTCGCACCGTGCCCGAAATAAGAAAGAACTTGTCAGATAGCAAAGTCGCCGTGAAAAGGCGAGTCGTAGCCCACCGTCTGAGTGTCATATGAAAGCTAATTAGGGTACAGAGAAAAGAAAAACAAAATAGGCACACAGTAGGAAAAAAGATTGAAATGTCAACTTTAATCTCGAAATTTCTACTTTAGTTTATTTTGTCATTAAAGTAGGACGTCATAAACTTCATCTTAAAATCGTTTCATTTACTAGTTTTTCAAATCCCATCGTAACTAAAGTAGCACATTAAATGCTTTGTTTTGTTTATGTTCTTCTATGTGCTCAATGTGTGTGAATCACTACATCTAGCTTCTTAAACGGGCTTTCTCTTTCTCTGACAGGACACAGAATCCATTATATTCCTGATTTTACAGATCTCTGAATAATTTAAATACTAAGAGGTATAGTTGCTATAATTTTAACAATGATAGGAATTAAAGCATGTTATTAAACATGGGAACATGGTGGTGCAGTGATAGTGACAAGCTGGCGCCCCATCCACAGATTGTTCCTATCTTCCGCAAGATGTTTGCTGTGCCCTGCGCAACCTTCAATAAAATAATTTATTGCAGCAGTAATGTCTCTTTCAAACGTACCAACTCCCAATTCATGTTCTTCCTTTTCATTCACCAAGTATCAAATCGCCACACATTCAGCTCTGTAATAGATGTTAAGCCATCTGTAAGCTTAGAATGCTGATTCTTCAAAACTTTTAAGGAACATTTAAATATCTTCATAGTACATGTTTAATTATCCTATCCATCTCTCCATCCAGTGTCGCGCCAGTCCCAGCAAAGAATACAGCGCAAGGCAGGAACAATCCCTGAACAGGGCTCCAATTCGTCGCTAGCACTGCGACACTGTGTTATCACATATTAAATTATTAACAATATAGATTATTTAAATGATGTTAAAATTTTATCTGTATAATGTAATAAACATATTTATATATCGTCATCATATGTAAATACGCGCTTTATAAAGTGACTCAGGTTGTGCAATATTATAACTGTATCACAAGTTTACAGTGAGGTAATTGTACTTATAAGTACAAACAGTTCTACAAGGAGCATTTGATGGACTGATTGAGTGCGTTCATAGTTCTTGGGATGAAACTATTTCTGAACCACAAGGTCCCTACAGGAAAGGCTCTGAAACATTTGCCATATGGGAGAAGTTCAAATAGATTGTGCTCATGGCTGAGGCAGCGTGTGCTTGATGCTGTATATCGATAACTAGCAAAATACCCGCGCTTCGCAGCGGAGAAGTAGTGTGTTAAAGAAGCAATGAAAAAGAAAAGGAAACATTTTGAAAATAACGTAACATGATTGTCAATGTAATTGTTTTGTCACTGTTGTGAGTGATGAGTGTTGCTGTCATATATATATATATATATATATATATATATTTACACACACACACATAAACATATATATATACATATCTATACATATACACATATATATACACACACACATATATACATACATATATATATCTACATATATACACATACATATACATACACACATACATACATACACACACATATATACACACAAATACATATATATATACATACACACACACATATATAAACATATATATACATATACATACATATCTACATATATACACACACAGCTATTTCGTATCAGTGCAAGACGCTGCTTGTTAAAATGGATAACTCCCGCTCTTACGTGCAAGTCTGCGTGGATATTATTGTTCAAGTTCTATTTAAATTTTAAATAGAAGGAATTTTTATTTAGTCGACAGAAATATCTTTGGTAGGAATGGTAAAAACAGACAGGAATATTATTCCTGAATAAATCAACTCAAACCTTAAACAACTTATAATATTTTGCTCTCCATAAAAATATATCCTGTCTAAATTATACAAGTTAGAAATAAAGTAAACGTTAAAAGAACAAACATTCAAATTTCTTTACTCTTATGTAATTTTATATAAAAAATAAACTTAGATTTTAAATATCCCAAAAGATTTTGCTCTCCATAAAAATATATCCTGTCAAAATTATACAAATTCAAATATGAACATGCTGCATAACAAAACCTGGAAATATAAATAAAATGTGTTCCTTTCAGCAATAACAAATCAAATCATTCAGTTGTCTTTGCTCATATGTCATTTTAGAGCTGGACGCCTGGCATCTTTTTTTGGCAACAAGTTCGTTTATGTTTGGTGTGAGGTTCTGTGTTGTGGAGATTCTCAGGATGGACTGCAGGTGCTCATGAGTGAGGCGACTCCTGTGTGCTGTTTTGTTAGTCTTCATCACTGAGAAGAGCTTCTCACACAGATATGTGCTACCAAACATGCACAAGGTTCGAGCCGCATGTAGACGGACTTTTTTTGTTCTTCAAAGTCACCAAAGCGCCGTGCAAACTCAGTGCGCTCAGTTTATCAGCAAAGTGCGTATTTGGGAACACCGTAGTGACGACTTGGTTCAACATTACTTGGCAACAGGGAAAGTGGGGCAAGTTGCACTGGTGCATTTGTGTCTCCCATAAAAGCAGCTTCACTTGAAATCACTTTGTGATTGTGCACGGGTAAAAACGTCCGCTGAAGTGTCAGATTCTTATTTAATTCTTCTGCTTTCTGTATCTTCTGCATTGCATTCAGGTCTTTCAGGTTATCTTGATGTTTTGTCTCATTGTGCCGTCTTAGATTAAATTCTGTAATTACAGCCACATTAGCTCCACAAATGAGACACACGGGTTTAACGGCAATGTCACTAAACATATACTCAGCCTCCCATCGGTTTTTAAAGGCTCTATTTTCAGAATCAACTTTTCTCTTAAGCATCGTGTGGGCTAGCTTCGCAATAACTTGCAAGCTAGACTTGATTAACGCGGTAAGTGTTCAGCAAGGCAGGTGAAGCGCTGCATTATGGGATCTGTAGTTTATTGTGTTACCAGCGCTTCATATACCCGGGCCATTAATAACAATAATACAGTATATAAAATGATCTCGCGGGCCGGATATAATTACACGCCGGGCCGGATGTGGCCCGTGGCCCTTGAATTTGACACATATGGACTAAATAGAACTTGAAAAGATATATTTTTTCGTACATCGAGCCCGCGTGCTAATGTGGTTTTGCCTGCATGCCTCAATAAGTGACCCTCCCCTCGCTCTTACTTTTTTACCGTTCATCTAATGAATACACTGAGTATGGCTTTACCAAAACAATCATTGATTGCGAATAAAGTATTCATTATTCGAGTATGTAGATCAGGGTATATATATATATATACATATATATATATACCCGCGTATCGCAGCGGAGACGTAGTGTGTTAAATAAGCTATGAAAAAGATTCGTTTCTTACTGCATCAATAAACAGCTCGTCTTCTTCTTTATCTGAGACCTGACACACTGCATGCACGGGTTTTTTTTTTAACACTGTCTTCCTTTAGCGGGACATTCACTTTTTCCACCGTGTGCTTTGTTTCTGCAGTAGCTGTACTTATTACATACTTATCTTGTATGTATCAGACGCTTCATATTTTTTTGCTGCCTTTTCAATTGTGTAATTCGGTTTTTGTTCAGCGCTCTTCGGAACTCTTGCTTTTTGTCTGTGCACTGCGTCAGTTCACATGAGCCGCTCGGTGTTCATGCATCGAAGTTTCCCAGCTGTGCTGTTGCCATGTCGTGCTATGTCCATGGCTGTATCTAATGCTACCGAAGTCCCGGTACTTAAAACTTTCTCTCGCAGTTTCGCTGAGTTTGTGCCAAACACCACCCTGACCATCTCATCTTCCTCTGCATAAGCACAGTCCTTCACCCGTGAATATTTACCCGTGGCAGTTTGCTATTGGATTGCCGCTGACGGACGGCCTTATATGGGCAGGCACTAAATTACAAACGCCAGCGGCAGCCTGTCTATGAACTTAATTTAAAGTGTAGGTTTACACTGTGCTTTGTTTCCGAAGTAGCAGAACTCATGAATATGGTTGTATATGTCACTCGCTCGCTTCTTATTGTTTCGCTGCCTTCTCAATTATATAATGCATGTTTTCTTCAGCGCTTTTTGGGCCTCTTCCTGGTTTTCTACGTACTGCGTGATTACGTGGGAGGCGTGATGATGTCAGACGAAACTCCGCCCCCACGGGTTTCAAGCTCATCTCCATTACAGTAAATGGAGAAAAACAGCTTCCAGTTATGACCATTACGCGTAGAATTTCGAAATGAAACCTGCCCAACTTTTGTAAGGAAGCTGTAAGGAATAAGCCTGCCAAATTTCAGCCTTCTACCTACACGGGAAGTTGGAGAATTAGTGATGAGTCAGTCAGTCAGTCAGTCAGTCAGTCAGTCAGTGAGGGCTTTGCCTTTTATTAGTATAGATTCTCTTTCGGATAAGCTGCTGTAGAGCTGTGATTCCACACTCAGATACAGTGGGATAAATACTCTGAGTGATGCAGTGAGAGGAACAATGCTAAAGCAGCTATGGTATTGGGAATAGTTTGGCCACTCCGTGGACCATTATATTGTTACAGGTTAATTACAATCAGATGCCTTAAATTAATAAACAGTATGCGGTTAATTTTAGTGTATTTGATAAAGCCGCATCAGTGATGTGGATCTAAAAAAAAAAGGGAAACCACACTGGAACAAAAGCACTGCTTTGACGCTGTGTGCCACCAGTTTGCAAAACTAAGCAGAAAACTTGCGTGCACCAGGGATTGAGTTGCTTTGAAAATTTGCTTAGCTTTATGGCAAGTTTAGTTTTTATACATTGCGATGTGAGCATGGAAACAGGCATATGCAACATTTTTGTACGTACGCACCGTTTATACATGAGGCCCCAGGAGATTTAGAAAAAGAAATTCACAGTCAAACAGGCTAGTCTGTGAATGACTGTACTGAGAATGGGAAGAGCGGTTTCATTGACGGTTTTCTGGGGAAGGGAGGTGCAGTAATGTGGAATGCCATAAGTGAAGCAGTTAGTGGGGAGACTGGCAATTATGCATGTGCAATTGTTAACATTGGCATGGCCTCTCCTCATTTAGCATCTCCCAGTCTGAAGTGAGGGGAGTGCCTTATTTTGCTGATAAAAGTACGGAGGTTAGGAGAGAAAAGGGGAAAAAATGCAGATGAAATAGTGTGTGGAGACATGCAATTGATGGTGACAAGAGGCAAGCAGGAAGAAGCGTTTCAGGAATGATGGTAGGGATGGAGATTTGAAATGGTTTGGAAACTCTTTGAAGTTTGAGTGCCATACTAAAGAGGTTGTTAAACTTGCATTGCACTTTTGATTCACCATAATTCAATCAGGAAAGTGGCAGTGAGAGACTCGGGGAAGCTGTGTTCCACAGCGATACTCAAGGGTTGTGGCTAAAAGCAGCCAGGACAAGACGAATGCCAGGGATGGAACAACAGGCTCAGGAATGACATAAATAAGCAAGTGTGATTATGGAATAAATACTGCAATGTGGTTATCACCTGACTGTTTGCTGGAATGGGGGAATATTTGGTCCATGGCAGAATTTATGGAAAGAACACTCAGGTTCGTGGTGCTTAGGTGGGAGGATTCAGAACTCTGGACATTCTTGGTTTTTTGGATTGTTTTTAACTAGTTACAAATGACATTGTAACACTGATTTGGGTTTTGAGGACAGTGTTTATTTACAGAGATTTATCAAAATGTACTGTATCACTTCATATACAACAAATCCTTCATGTACAATAAATCATGCACTGTTTCTTTTGACCCTAAGAAACTGTTGTTTCCTTGCTTACCACAGGTCCATCTCTGTTAAAAGAGCGTGTAGATGACAACAAATCCTTGGGTACAACTAAGTATGGTGACCTGTGACCATGTCAAAACTGGAAAATCAAAAAGAGAACCAAAGACGCAAAAGGCAAAATGCTAAAAAAATAATAAAAAAAATAACCTTAGAATAGAACCATTTTAAAGCACTAATTGTTATTCATTCAGTAGCAAATTCTCAAAGAGGCTTGGCCAGACTCTAACACGGGGTGTCTAACCTGCGGCCCGCAGGTCGGATGAGGCCCAAGGCAAGTATCAATGCAGCCCAACAAGCAATTATAAACTAACAGAAACAAGTAATTTACTGCTTCTGATATAATATTTGAAGTGTATTTTGCCACCAAGAAGTGAAAGATTAATTTCACTGTTGCATTGTGTTCATGCAATTAGATGACTATGCATATAGCACAGTCACGTGTCACTTGATATGTCGTACATGTCGTTATTTGTGCACAGTTTGACTGCAGTTTTATGGCAAGACAGTTGAATTGAGTTTGCACGTGTTTCTGTAAACTGAGAGAGCAAAACAGGTGGTTGTTGATATATCTGTTTTTATCTTCTGTTGTAACATAGTTGTAGGGGCTCCTCCCCCTGCTCGCTTCGCTCGCCCACCCCCGTGTTTGGTTTACCGGATATACAATACAATACAATACAATTTATTTTTGTGTAGCCCGAAATCACACAAGAAATGCCGCAATGGGCTTTAACAGACCCTGCCTCTTGACAGCCCTCCACCCTTGACTGTCTAAGAAGAAAAGAAAAAACTCCCTAAAAAAAAACTCTTGTAGGGAAAAAATGGAAGAAACCTTGGGAAAGGCAGTTCAAAGACAGACCCCTTTCCAGGTAGGTTGGGCGTGCAGTGGGTGGCAAAAAAAGGGGGTCAATACAGTACAATACAATACATAGAACAGAACAAATCCTCAGTACAGTAATAAAATAAATAAAATAAAACTTTTAGAAGTACGGAGGAGAATTTAACAGTAGATGATATCACATAATAAGATTTGGATTTGTTTTAAGTCCTGGAGACCTCATTCATCAAGCTGCCTCCCCCATTTGGCCATTCCACAGCTGAAATAGCGCTAATCCAATGAAAGGACCCCTCTTTCCCACGATTCCTGCGATCCTCCATCAGGGTTGACTTTACCTTAGGCAGGCAATATACAATTTAAAGAACTGTTATTTTCATGGGAATTGTTACATATGCATTATTTTCACGTTTACTTTAAAAACTTTTGTAAAAACAATACTTGTCCTTTATTTCCAGCCCCATGCGTGGTTACATCTCTTTCTCGCAGGATGTACAGCCGCTCTCCTTTTTGCCACTTCATGTCTCTGCTGCTCGTGTTGTGATCACTTCTCTGTGATCATAAATATACACCTGACCGAATTGTGTTTTCTTTGAAATTAAACTTGTTGTTGCTTTAACTGTTGTGGGACCACAGATTCTCATAGCGTATGGTCCATTATTGTGTAAATCTACATTTTGTGCATTGAATGATACGAAGGCAAAAAGACTTTGTTTTCTGCTCTTTGCCTTTTATTTCTGACCTTGCTTTGTCCTGTGTGGACGCGGCCCGGACACAGACAGGCAGACATGTTGTTAAACACCACCACACGTTTATTTACAATACTATATACAATAAGTTCAAGTGCACACACGAACCCCCACACAGTCCTGGCCACACAATGCCTTCTTCTTCAGGCTGCCTCCACTCTCTCTCCTGCTTGTCCTGCTTCCATCCGACTCCAGCCCCGAATGAAGGGAGACGGCCCCTTTTATCTCATCCCGGATGGGCTCCAGGTGTTTCCCGGCACTCCTCCCTGGACACGCCCCAGTGTGGCGGAAGTGCCGGCTGTTCTCCCGGAAGCTCTCCGGGTGTCCCTGCTCCTCCTCCCCCCAGCACTTCCTGGTGTGGTGGAAGTGCTGAGGTCCAGGGTCCCCAAGGCATTGGGGCGCCCCCTGGCGGCGACCACGGGTCCCTACAGGGTTGGGCTTCCAAGCCCTCTACCCGTGGCCCCCAAAGCAACCAGGGTGGCGGCCCCCACGTGACCCAGGGCAGGCGTAGATCCTCTTCCGGTCCCTCAAGGTGTCCCGGCCGGGTCGTTGCCCCTGGCATCCCTGACACCTGCTATTTTTTCAATTACACCTGATCCTGATGATTAATTTCCTTTTTTTGCGCTAATGTGATCTTTTAGTCATTGACGTTTCATTTGTAACGTATTGTCCTTTATAAGCACTGAGACCCCTGTATCTGTGTGTGCTGCATGCCTTTACACTACCGATTTTTTTTGCTGGCCGTGCTCTGATATTGCTTGTAAGTAGGGAATGTCTTGCAAGAATCTCATGTTCTATATCCCCGCGAGACGCTCCGTGGCCATTCTCTTTCGTCTCGCGGGTCTTTAATTTGTCTTCCAGGATCTTAATGTGAGGATCACATATCGTCTCCTAGTCATTCCCTCCCACAGGATTTTTTTTTTATAATTGAGAGATAAATAAGTATATTTTCTTACTTCATTATTGAACCTTGCTTTCTATATTCTTGCCATTCTTTAATAAAAATAGATATTATTGTTTATTTCTATTATTATCCTAATCTTTGCCCTTACCAAATAAATAGTTTGAAAAATTTTCTACTTTCAGCATGGCCTTTACGTCTCAACAAAAGACTGTATCTAAAAAAAGAAAATATATCGATGAAAGAAGGTTATTCAATGAAAAATGGACAGAGGACTACTTTTTTGTTGAGATGAACAGTAAGGCACTCTGCTTAATTTGTCGTAATTCCATACCTGTCTTCAAAGAGTATAATTTGAAACATGTACAAAAACATGCTTCCAAATTCAATGCGTATCAAGGAATGTGTCATAAAGACAAAGGAGCGGAACTGAAAAAAGGCCTCTCATCTGTACAATTTTTTTTTTAAAAAAGTCTCAGACAGAATCTATTCTAAAAGCTAGTTATGTAGTCGCAAATTTAATCGGCAAAAAATCTAAACCATTTTCTAATGGAGAGTTTATTAAGGAATGCATGGAAAGCGTGGCAGATATAATTTGTCCTAATAAGAAAGGCGATATTTCTAAAATCAGTTTGTCTCATCAAACTATTGCCAGGAGAACTGATGAACTTGGGAAATCTATCGAAAACGATTTGAAAAGTAAATGTTGTAGTTTTAAAACTGAACGCTTTGGCGATGGATGAAAGTACTGATGCTACTGATATGGCACAATTTGCCATCTTTATTAGAGGTATTAATGGCGAATATAATGTCACTGAATAAATGGCTTCTTTACTACCATTAAAAGACAAGACAACATCAAGAGATTTACCAACATATCTGGTATGGTTACGGATGGTGCCCCAGCTATGATAGGTCAAAGAGAGGGGCTTGTACAATTAATAAAAGACGATGCCATTGCTGTCAAAAACTCTTGGCTGATGAAGTATCATTGCATAATACACCAAGAAAATTTGTGTGGAAAAGCTTTAAAAATGGATCATGTTATGCAAATCGTCATCAAGACTGTGAATTTTATAAGGACCAGAGGGTTGAATCATCGTCAATTCCAGGAATTTCTCAAAAGTCTGGATGCTGACTATGGTGATATCGTTTACTATTCAGAAGTAAGGTGGCTCAGTCGAGCCTAAATGTTAAAAACATTTTATGTTGTACTTAATAAAATCAAGTTAAAAATGAGAGCTGGTCTCAGTACGACAGGCTGGTGTAAGAAATGCGGGTGAGATAAAGTCCAAATGACTGTAGACACGATCAGATGTCTGGCCACGGGAGGTGCCGCTATTAACTCCACGGTGGTACAACTTTGTTTGTAAACTCCCCTTTCCAATATCGAAATAAGGATTAATTTCAAACACAATCTGAACTCTGAAAGTACTTTAATTCCTGTTGCTGTGGTCTGTAAACAAAATTAAATACATACACTAAGTTACAACATTACGTACAAGTACACATTTTAAATACTCTGAACGTGTAAGTTTAACAAACATTTGAACCACTTTATATCAAATTATCTATGATAAACTTACTTTTCTGCAAGGACGCACAGCATTAATGGCTCAAGTGATAGGAGAAAAGGACAAACTATTTTCACAACGTGCAGCAAGTAAACAAAGGAACAAAAGACGTGCAAAGCCAGAACTTTCACCCGGAAATATATAAGAAAAGTTCCACAAGTGTTTTTAATATTCTGCCATTAGGGGTCGCAATTCAACCTGACAAAAGGACTTTCTGACACAAGTCGTTTATGGTATCGAAAGTAAAATCTGTGCCAGAACTTGACGATGACAACTGGCTTGCAAATTTAGCATTTTTGGTAGTTTTGAGGGTGGCACAGTGGGTAGTGCTGCTGCCTTGCAGTTAGGAGACCTGGGTTCGCTTCTGGGGTCCTCCCTGTGTGGAGTTTGCATGTTCTCCCCGTGTCTGCGTGGGTTTCATCCGGGTACTCTGGTTTCCTCCCACAGTCAAAAGACATGCAAGTTAGGTGCATTGGCAATTCTAAATTGCCTTTTGTGTGCGTGGGCTGGTGCCCTGCCCGGGGTTTGTTTCCTGCCTTGCGCCCAGTGTTGGTTGGGATTGGCTCCAGCAGACTCTTGTGACCCTGTAGTTAGGATATAGCGGGTTGGATAATGGATGGATGATAGATTTGACTGCTCATTTAATGACAGCGTCTTCAAGGTAAAGACCAACTTATCAGTACAATGTTTCAAACCATAAACGGAACTGAAATTATGGCAAGCACATATAAATGCAAACAATTTTTTGCAATTCAACATGTTGGCCAAACATAATCCTATAAATGGGAAAAAATACGCATCCTTACATTTCGATTTGATACAAGAATTTGAAAACACATTTCAGGATTTTTGGAAAAATAATCAAAACTTTTCTATTTTTCTGACTCCATTTACAGTCGATATAGATATGTTGCCAGCTAATTTTCAAATGGAATGCATAGAGTTGCAATCTGACATTCAACTTAAAGCAAAATTTGATCACGTCTCTTTGTTGGACTTTTATAAATCCTACCTGCCCAGAGACAAATATCCCACGCTGCACAGTTATGTGTTATTCATGTCATCACTTTTTGGAAGCACATACATTTGTGAACAACTATTTTCAAGAATGAAGCACACTAAGAGTAAAATTAGAACCAGAATATCTGATATGCACCTTGAGATCTCCCTGAGAATTGCAACTACTTTCATCGAACCAGATATTGATGCATTAGTTTCTCAAATTCAATGCCAAATATCATATTAATTTTATGATTTCTAGTTATCGTTGTATAAATAAAATTTATAATAAATATATATATATGTATTTATCCATCCATCCATTATCCAACCCGCTGAATCCGAACACAGGGTCACGGGGGTCTGCTGGAGCCAATCCCAGCCAACACAGGGCACAAGGCAGGAACCAATCCTGGGCAGGGTGCCAACCCACCGCAGGACACACACAAACACACCCACACACCAAGCACACAGTAGGGCCAATTTAGAATCGCCAATCCACCTAACCGGCATGTCTTTGGACTGTGGGAGGAAACCGGATATATGTATTTATACAATTTATAATATTAACATTTCTTTTTTTTCCAATGTGGCCCAGAATATCGAAAAGGTTGGACATCCCTGCTCTAATGCATACTTCCTCTGTCCACTATTTTTAATTGCTCTTCTCCTCTTTGCTAAGTAAATTAAAAGTAAAGTAAAAATGTATTTAGAAGCGCCTGTCCCAAACAAAAGTCACAAAGTGTTGAACAATAAAACACAATAAAATTGAAAATCAAAGCAGCATACAATACAAAGACAATGTAAAAGTCACCCACTGACGGAAAAGCTACCCAAATACCTGTCTGAACAGATGCATCTTAAGTTGACACTTAATACAATAGATTCTGCGGATTTCAACGTCAGTGCAAGATTGTTTTATATCCTTGGAGCAATGGACTGGAATGCACATTCTCCACGTGTCTTTAGTCAGGTACGAAGACCCGAAAGGAAATCTAACTGAGCAGAACTCAAAGAATGGCCTGAGGTGTAGTGATGAAGAAGGTTTGCCATATAGTGGGGAGCTTGACTATGCAGAGCTCTGTAAATGAGTACCAGAATAATGAACTGGACCCTAAATTTCACTGGGATGTAATGTAGGGAGCATACAATTAGGGAGATGTGGGTCCATTTGTGTGAATGTGTTAAAAGCCTGGCAGATGTATTTTGAACAGTCTGAAGATGAGACAGACCAGCTTTACTCAGACAGATAAAAAGGGAAATGCAATAATCCAGGTGTGATGAGATGAAAGCATGGATAAGCATTTCTATCTTTAATAGATCTCAGCTTGAATAAGTTTCTTAAATGAAAAAACAAGAGTGACTGAGACATCTAACATTAAATATGAGACTGTGACTAATCAATTATGACACCTAAATTATGTAGGGATGCAAGAGAAGAAGTAGAGATAGTAGAAAGTTTTTGAGTAACTGCCGGGTACAGAGTGGGAGGGGTTGGGCAAAAATTAAAACCTCAGCATTTACCTTTAGATAGCTGGCAAGTAGCAAGTTACTGACCTTCTTCAGACAGTCAACCAAAAAAGACAACTTGTGTAGTCGTTTCATCTGAAAATAACAATAGAGCTGAATATTGCCAACATACAAATGATAGGAGATACCAGCAAAATGTGAAGTTATGAGTCATTAGCCAACATACCCAACACTGGAAGCTCAAGACTAACACTGATCAAGTTTTAAATCCATAATCTTAGACAGAGAGTTGAAGCATTGTGCAGAGCTTTATACTTCAGTTTTCATATCATGACATGTAGTGCCTCTTGAGAGACATTCCTTAGCAACAGTGCAATGGGCCCTAGAAACTCACCAACAAAGTTCTAGGACTCTAAAATGGCAGTGTAAAGGATTTAAAGAACAAAAATATCAATATCATTCTCAAAGCAAAAGCTTAATATAAAACACATATGGTCACGTCCTTTGAAAATTAAGCTTCAAGAATACAGTAATCCCTCACTATATCGCGCTTCGACTTTCGCGGCTTCACTCTATCGCAGATTTTATATGTAAGCATATCTAAATATATAACGTGGATTTTTTGCTGCTTCGCGGGTTCTGCGGACAATGGGTCTTTTTACTTCCTGTACATGCTTCCTCAGTTGGTTTGCCCAGTTGATTTCATACAAGGGACTCTATTGGCGGATGGCTGAGAAGCTAACCAATCAGAGCATGCAGTTAAGTTCCTGTGTGCTGAATGGCTCAGCGACAGAGCGCTGAATTCGATTCTGCAGCGTTAACCAGGAAGTCTTGTCTCGCTCATTCAGCATCAACGTGTTTCGCTGTGTAAAGAGTTAACTTTTGTGCTCTTTTGTGTTTATCTTTGTGCATAGTCAAGCCCTTCATTATGGCTCCAAAACGATCTGCTCCTACTACTGCTTCAGGGGCCGTGCCCAATCGCCAACGGAAGATGTTAACGATTGCCGAAAAGGTAAAAGTTTTGGATATGTTGAAGGAAGGGAAAAGGTACACCGCTGTAGGACGCCATTATGGCATCAATGAGGCTCTTTTTACTTAAAAAGTAGGAAAGGAATATAAGATCTATGGCCGCAGTGTCCTTTTAACCAGGGTGCAAAACGAGTTGTAATTGGATGTAATAAGGCAGTAGTCTGGATGGAATCTGTTTTAGGGATTTGGATTGAAGACTGCCAGAAAAAGAACAACAGCGGTGCTACACAGTCGCCTGAAGAGGCTCCTTTAGAAGAGCTGTAACGCTCTCTTTTGTTGTGCAGTAAAACTAAACTCATCGTTATCGGACAAGTCATCGTGTCATTGTTGGTGAGTAACCATAATTAATTTTCTACTTACAGTACTTAGTACATGTACGTACGTTTAGTGTCACTGTACACACATTTACTGTATACAATTTTTCTTGCATTGTACGTATTTATTGCTGGTGGCCTGCCTATCGTAATGGCTGTATCATCTGTGATATCGGAGACGCTCGATATCTTTAAAATAATATTTAGGTTTTACTGTATATAAAAAGTGTGTTTACATAGATAATTTCAATGAATCTTACCTAATATCTAAGAGAATACAAAGGGTTTATGCTGTATAACTGTGCGGGGAATACTTATAAACAGTGTGGGAGAGTTTATAAGGGCTTAAAATATATAAAAATAACCATACAAACATATGGTTTCTACTTTGCGGATTTTCACCTATCGCGGGGGGGTCTGGAACGCAACCCCCGCGATCGAGGAGGGATTACTGTATTAACAACAAATCAACATAAAAAAAAGAATCTAAGATGTTCTAGGTTTATCGATTCTTAACACTAACATATTATGCCCCATGGCACCCTTGCACAGACTTAGACTTCAGGCATCTGGAGTCATAACTGAATGGACTAGTTGGTGGGAGATTTAGACACGGACAAAACTGGCATTCGTAAAAACATAACCTCTGCTTTATTCCAGCAGATGGCAAGGTATTACAAAAGAATTATTTCATTATTAAAGACAGTTCCTGGCCAAAACACGATTAAAAATAGAAATAAGCAAAGATATACAGTGGAACCTCAGGTCACAACCATGATTTGTTCCAAAACTCTGGTTGCAACCCAATTTAGTCATGACCCGAAGTAATTTCCCCCATAGGATTGTACTGTATGTAAATACAATTAATCCGTTCCGGACCATACGAGCTGTATGTAAATATATTTTTTTTAAAATTTGTAAGCACAAAAATAGTTAATTATACCATAGAATGCACAGTGTAATAGTAAACTAAATGTAAAAACATTGAATAACATAATAATTGAACAGAGAAAACTAACATTGCAAGAGTCCTCACTACAGCCTTACAAACCGCTCTCTGTAAACACTTTTTTAATGAGTTTTAAGCACAGAGAAAAAAATGAACATTTGAAAAATCCGTAATTTATACAAAAACTAACCATAAACAACCAAGAAAACTAGCCTTGCAAGAGTCGAGTTCTGGCATGAAGGAAGTGAGGAGGAACTGGGTGGAGAGGAGATTACAGTTTTGAGGTAAAGTCTGTGAAGATGTAGGTTCGCTGCATGCTCCCATCTCGCTTCTGGGAGCCCTTAAACCCGTCACCGTCGGTAATGTTACCGATGAGCACGACAGTGAGGCACTACAATGGATCAATCGGATTGTGCAAAAAGTGCCAAGTGCTTTTATTAAAATCAACAAAACAACAATCAAAAACAAAGTCCAAATTAAATAAAGTGCAGTGCTTTCAGAATCCTTCAATAAATAAATGATCCCATAAAAACAGAAGTGAAGTGGAGGTTAAAATCCAATAGAAAAAAGTCTCCATTAAATACAACAAGGTTAAAACAATGCTGGAAACAGTCTCTTTAAAACAAGCCTGGTGTATTCTTTAACTGCCTTATATCTCTCCCTCTGGCTCACTTGCTCTCTCGCATTCTCTCTCTCTCTCTCACTCTCTCATGTTCTCTCTCTCTCTCTCTCTCGCTTGCTCGCGCTCTCCCTCTCGGTCGCTCACTCGCTTGCTGCACAGGGAATGCACAGGGAGAGACTGAATACATGTGGAAATCATTGGTGCGTACGAACAAGAAGGGAAACTGGCTTGTTCGTCACCTGAGTATGTGGTCGTGAACAGATGCAAAAGTTTGGCAAACTTTTTGGTCATAACCTGATTTGTACGTGGTCCGAGATGTTCGTGACCCGTTCGGATCCTTGCTGTTGGCCTAAGCACGTCAACCCATGGGACGAGGGAGAGGCGAGCGACTGCGAGAGCATTCCTGACGTTGACATGTGCCCACTGCTTGCCGAGAGACAAAGGCTGGAAGACGAGCGCCTGGAGTCTCTCCCCGATGACGTCATGTCTATAGAGGAGGGGCCAGGAAAACCTCACCGAGTCAGGTTTGGGGGTGGAGGAGATGTGTTGACTCCCTGCTGGAAAAAACTCACTGGCGGAGATGACAAATCTCCATTCCGCATCCGAAGCACACCCAAAGGGGTCATCGAAAAGAATGCAGGGCTTAGGTGACTCGCAATTAGCGAGGAAGGACAAGGGGAGCCCGAGTCCTCCGCCGATCGGAGAAAATAATTTATTTCAGGTTGCAGGGGACGTAAAAGGCATTTTTCTACCTCTGCATTCCTTTTTTCTAATTTTCCAGGCCCTACAAGAAGCAAAGGAAGGGCTCGAGAAGAAGCTCGGCATGCCTATAGAAGCCATCCTGAAGTGGGCAAGGCGAGGTGGGGCTGATTCTTCCAGTCTGACCAATGCAACGGTACAGGTAAGCGAGGCCTACCCCCTCCCCACGTAATTTTATGCTATATATTGCCTTTGATTATTGTATGTCTAAGCATTATCCTCTGATGAAGGCCCCTGGCAGGGGCTGAAAGCTCAGGAATAAGAATTGCTTTATGATACGTGATTCATTTTCTCCCTTTGTGGATCTCCAGCTGCATATATATATATATATATATATATATATATATATATATATATATAT
>JANRMT010061414.1:31496904-31606178 GCA_026402145.1 Polypterus bichir lapradei
AATCAAAGGCAATACAGAGGTTCAGATGAATACTCATTTTATTGTCTCACTTCTGCACCCAAACAATGTTCATTCACTCTTTCCGGTTAGTACTTTTGTGAGCTTCCTAAACTAGATAGTAAATCTTATTCTGATGTATGAGTGAATGATGACTATTCAACTAACGCT
Source organism: Polypterus bichir lapradei (assembly GCA_026402145.1). NCBI lineage: Eukaryota > Metazoa > Chordata > Cladistia > Polypteriformes > Polypteridae > Polypterus > Polypterus bichir. The sequence continues at coordinate 31,497,073 of JANRMT010061414.1, forward strand.
CTTTGCTTTTCAAATGTAGTGCTTAACAACTGACTTGGTGTCAGTCCACATGAACTCTGAGACTTGCATGACTGATTCATTGGCCTTCGAATGGACCCTGTCCTTAAAGGGAACCATATTCCTTGCAGCGCTGCTACATTGACCCTCATTGGAGTGTTACTCTGTATATGCAGTATATACAGTGACTTTACATTTGCGATATGGCTTGTCACAGGACACAGAGGAGAAAGCTCTACCATGTAGCATGGTGATGTCACACACCATACCTGTAGAAACCAAATAGGAGCAACCAGGAAGCTGTTTTCTAACAATGAACAACAGAAAATGATGGATGCCCAGTTAAAAGCGGTGGGGGCAAAAATGTCAATAAAACAATGTTAAAAATTACTAATATATCTAAAACAATAACAAATCACAAAAGCACATGTCAAATCGGATTCTGTGATAAATAACATGAAGGTTTGTAACGTTTATGGGAAGTTCACCTACAGAGCGCCTGTCTGAGCTCTCCTGTGAGTGAATGAGGATGGCCAGGCTACACATGAGAATACGTCAGGGCAGTTATAACTTCCTTGGCTGAGAGGCTTAACCCTTTCATATTAATCCCCCGAGATCTCTTAAGTGGAAATCTCCATTAGGCTCCTGGTCAAACTGGATAAAAGGCACCTGCTAGCTTTTTCACTGTTAATATGTAAAATTGCAAAATTAATTTAAAAGTACATCATTTCACAAAAAATAGCTAATACAAAAATGACAATTTAAAATCACGGGTGGGTTCTGGCACAGCAATAGAGATGTATAGGTTGAGCATTATCCTGAATTATTTTCAGTTGCTAGCCCCTTTCTAAAGTACACCACCTTGTCCACTTCTCTGTGTGCCACACTTTACAAAAGAGCGGGCGACTGAAAAAATCATTTTTTCACAAGATTAAATATGAATGTTTGCTCTGGTAAGGGAGTTGCCAAAATAAATCAATTACATTCAAATCAAAGCTGTTCTCCATGCACATGTGGTTCTTGCGCAAGCTTCTCTTGCTCCTAATAATACACATATTTCATCTGGAAGAAAGTGAGCCCCCCATTTCCTGTTATGCTACACAGCTGTAACTTGTATCTGAAGGCTCTGCTAAGTCCTCTGTGGCAGAGTGCCAGTATCTGTAGGTTTTTTGGTTTTTTTTATACCTACAAACGTGCCCCTAATACTCCAGAAGCAAACCACAGGAAATACAAATGTATATTGTTGAGCCAAGGAAAGAAAATTACACAGCACAATTATTGTCCTTTAAAAAGAAAACAGGCAATTTCTAGTCAGGCAGAACTCAATGAATGTGAACACTTAATTCAGAATCACACTATCAGTGGTGAGCCCAGCAAATCACTCATCTGGCAAATATTAAATCCTTGATTTTCAGGTTTTAAATGAACGAATACTATAGTAAATGCCCAGGAATTGAAAAAGACCAAGCTGCACCAACTTTTAACAAAACATGTGCATTTGTTGTCCTTCCTTTGTGCAAACCCTGAAAAGGTGGATCTGAAATGATTACAAAAGTGAAGCCTTTAATGACAACATTTACAGACAATGTCCCAGGTCTTCTGTTATGAATGTGTAGGTGAGGAATTATTGTGCTTAACAAAAAGCGACATACTGAATACCGCAAGCTTTTTGTTTATAATGAATTCTGAGATAAATGAAAGTGTCATGATTATCCATCCATCCATTATCCAACCCGCTATATCCTAACTACAAGGTCACGGGGGTCTGCTGGAGCCAATCCCAGCCAGCACAGGGCACAAGGCAGGAAACAAACCCCGGGCAGGGCGCCAAACCACCGCAGTGTCATGATCATATTGATCTTTAAATGAAATGATCATTCATTTTGTAACCTGAGTGAGGCAGAGGACCCAAAGGGCAAATCGGGAAAGAACATTACAACCGAGAGGTCATGGGCACGAGAGAGAGCATCAGCGTTGGCATGGAGAGAACCCTTACGATGAATTAGCGAAAACTTGCAAAGTTGAAGGTCAAGAAACCACCTAGTGGTTCACTAGAGTGAACTCCCGGCCCAACAGGTAGTACCTCAACTGCGTAATCGCCCATTTGATTGCAAGGGCTTCCCTTTCCACCACTGCATACTTGGTCTCCCGATCCAACAGTTTCCAGCTCAGGTACATGACGGGGTGTTCAACACCATCGACTTCAGGCCTGTGTCTGAAGCGTCCATCTGGAGAATAAAAGGGAGAGAAAAATTAGGAGCTTTTAATATTGGTGCTGACGTGAGAGCCTGTTTTAAGTCACAAAATGCAGCGTCCGCCTTGTCAGTCCATACCACATGATTAGGAGCCCTCTTCTTTGTAAGATCAGTCAAGGGCGCCGCTCTCTCTAAAAACTGAGGTACAAACCGGCGGTAGTACCCGGCCAACCTGAGAAAGGCTTGGACTTGCTTCTTAGTTCATGGACGGGACCATTTCATAATGGCATCTATTTTTGAACACTGTGGTTTCACGGTACCCCGACCCACCAGGTAGCCTAAATATTTAGCCTCTTTCAATCCAAAGAAACATTTCTTGGGATTAATACAAAGCCCGGCTTCTCCCAGTGTCCGCAATACCGCAGTGACCTGCTGTACTTGTTCCTTCCATGTGCTGGAATAGATGACGACGTCATCCAGATAGGCAGCACTATACGCATTGTGGGGTTGGAGCACTTTATCCACCAGACGCTGGGAAGTCACAGGAGCCCCGTGTAGCCCAAATGGAAGAACACGATACTGCCAGTGTCCGCTAGGAGTGCTGAACACGGTCTTGACCTTCGCAGAGTCCGTTAAAGGAATCTGCCAGTACCCCTTTGTCATGTCAAGTGTGGTCAAAAATTCAGCTTGTCCAAGCCTCTCAAGGAGGTCATCCACTCGAGGCATGGGATAAGCATCAAAAAGTGAGACCTGGTTAAGCCGACGGAAGTCATTGCAAAACCTCCAACTGCCATGAAGCTTACTAACCAAGACAATTGGGCTGGACCAGGGACTATAACTTTCCTCAATCACTCCTAGTTCCAGCATCCGCTTGATTTCCAGCTCCACTTCTGCTTTCTTTACCTCAGGAAGTCTATAGGGGCGCTCCTGGACTATAACCCCTGGTTCAGTCACTATGTCGTGTGCAATCAGAGAGGTCCTTCTGGGTTTTTCACTCACCACCTCTGAGACGAACAGGATAGCTGATTCCAGCTCCCTTCTTTGTCTATAAGTTAATTCCTTGCCGAAATTAAGGGTGTCTATGTGAGCAAAGAATGAGCAGGGCTGAGCGGAGGAGGGATCTGGTTCCCTCTCCTTCCATGGCTTCAGCAAGTTCACGTGATAAACCCGCTCCGTTGGTCTACGATTGGGTTGTTTCACCAAATAGTCGGCCAATCCTTTTCTCTCCTTAATTTCATAAGGGCCTTGCCAATCGGCGAGCAATTTAGAATGGGAGGTCGGAATTAATACAATGACACGATCCCCCGGATGGAATTCTCGGAGTGTCGTGCCACGGACATAATAACGGGCCTGTGCTGCTTGTGCCTCTTCCATATGACTTTTTAAAATAGGTCAAATTTTCCCAAATCTATTGCGTAACTGTGCGATATATTCCAAAATATTTGTAGAGAGAAGAGCCTCTCCTTCCCAACCTTATTTCAAGATATCCAATATACCTCGGGGTTGTCGTCCATATAACAATTTAAAAGGAGAGATCCCTGTAGAGGCTTGTGGGACTTCCCGATAGGTAAAGAGAATGAGGGGGAGGAGTTGATCCAAATTCCTCCCATCCCCGCTGACCACCTTGCGAAGCATCTGCTTGAGAGTCTGATTAAACCTCTCCACTAGACCGTCAGTTTGAGGATGATACACCGCAGTCTTTAAGTGCTTTATTTTCAGTAACTTGGCCGTTTCCCTGAATGTCTCCAAGGTAAAAGGTGTTCCTTGGTCTGTTAGGACTTCTTTAGGAATACCGACACGCACAAATACTCCTACTAGTTCCCGTGCAATTGCTTTAGATGTAGCTGAGCGTAAGGGAACAGCTTCCGGATATCGGGTCGCATAATCCACGAGGACTAATATATATTTATGTCCTCGGGCTGAGGGCTCTAAGGGTCCTACAATATCGACCCCAATTCGTTCAAAAGGGACATCAACTAAGGGAAGGGAAGCAAGAGGAGCCTGGTCCCTCCTAGAAATTTTCCGTAATTGACATTCTGGACAAGAAATACAAAAACGCCGAACCTCCTCGTTAATTCCCAGCCAATAAAATCTGAGCTTAATCCACTGTAAAGTTTTTTCAGAGCCTAAATGTCCTCCAAGAAGGTGGGCGTGAGCTAATTCAAAAACCTGCCACCAGTAGGTTCATGGGATTAACAACAGTTTCCAAACCTCTGCCCCATGTTCCGCGACCCGATATAATAGATCATTTTCTATTACAAAGTGAGGTCCTTCTGGCATGGACTGGTGTGTGCGTTGGCCATTGACAAGGACTACTGCATTTTTTGCAAATTTTAGGGAGTCATCATTCCACTGCTCCCTTTTAAAAGAAGCCTGAGTTTGTCTAAACTGAAAGTGAATGTCGGAGAGAGGATCCGGTCTGACCTCAAGGGGAGGGGATTCCTCCCGACTCGTCGAGGCGCGGGTTGATTACGTATTTGCCTGCGACAGTCCAAGAATCTCCCCGTCCTCCTCGTGGGCTTCCGTATCTCTCTCCGCCGGCTGTGTACACGGCATGGAGACAGCTTGAGACAAGTTATCCTCATCTATAACTAGGCCTAAGTTTTTATTGGGAGTAGTCAATAGTTTACTGCATTTATTTTCCGACCGGTCCCGCCCTAGAATCACTGGAAAGGGAGGATTGGGGTGAACCACCATTCTTCTTAGCGATCCTCCCTGACTTACGAAACACAGGGCGGTATTGTACATCCAGGTGTCTCCGTGAATACATTTAATACTGGTCTTTTCTTTAATTCTTTGCCGTGGTAAGACATAACGGCAATCAACAATAGAAATGTTGCTGCCGGAATCAAACAAGGCGTTGACTTTGTAACCATTAATGACTACGGGTCCCATATTCGATAACGTCAGGGGGTTGGCAAGAGCACACAAACCATCTCCCCCCTTCCACCTACATCCTGCCTCGTTCCTGGGTAGGTTGCATGCCCTGTGGCCCAGGAACTTAGAAACAGGCTCCAATTTATGTCGAAGAGACTTATTTTGTAAATTTCTAGGAAATCCACTAGGGGACAGTTCTGCTCTTCCAGATTTCGAGAGTGGCATGGATGATTTCATAAGCTTTATAAGCTCTTCCATAGAATGGAAATCTCCCCAGTCCGGCTGGGCAAAGTTTTTTGGGAGAATCTTTAAAAAAATAAAGCAGGCTACCTGCTGCACTATTTGGCAAGTGAATAGTTCAAATGGCCTTAGCCATAAGGCCACCTTTTCCCAGAGGGTTATAGCCTGTGTCTGGATTGATCTCTTTGGATCAAATTCCCAGTTTTTTATTATTTTTGCCTGCTGGATTGGGGATAGCCCATATTTATTTGGAGCCTCAGCCCCAATAGGCTGCTCAGCTCTATCCTCTGAGAGAGCATAATAAGCCCTTTTCGTTTCATCCCCAGAAACCAGCCTATGTCTGTACGTCCCCTTCACACTTTCCCTTTGGTAAGTTATATGCCCAGTGCTGTATTTGAGGAGCAGAGCCTGCACTGAGTCCTTCCTGACCCTTAAATGCACTTCCCCCACCCCCCCAGAAACTTGGCCCCGGTACTTTCCTACCTGGTGGATTTCATGTTCGTGTCCCGGTTCCTTCTGGGACTTCATCCTGCCGACTACGCCACTGTGACAATAATATGCCAAAGACATCATAAAGTTTTGGGGCAGCCACCCATATATTATTTTTCCCAGCTGCAAAAGGGTTTGTTGTATCAGAAATATGATATACATGTCATAGAGTCCAAACTAGAACTGGCTATAGTAGCCCAAGACGGAGGCTTTAAAGGCCTGGAGAGGAACTGATGTCATCAAAATGGCCAGAACCAGAAGTGATGTCAGCAAAGGGGCCGGCTTCAGAAGTGACGTCAGCAAAGGGGTTGGCTTCGGAAGTGACGTCAGCAAAGGGGCTGGCTTCGAGAGTGACGTCATCAAAGGGGCCGGCTTCGGACATGACATCTTCCGAGGTGCTGGAACCTTGCAGGATTTCCCGGGAAAGGTCTGTAGGGAACTGAGAAAGACAGTCAGCGCACTCCGCCGCCTCCTGGTCAGATGTTTCATTACACTTACTCAGGCCCTTTAGCTGCCTCCTACTCGCACGGTGTGTGACAACAGTAAGTGTGCTGCTGTTGCACTAAAGGAGCCCCAGCTGCGTTTCTTTCTGTGTGTTTTGTCAGAAAGTCCTCAGTGTCAGTATGTCAGAGGGAGCGGATGTGCAGCATCGGTCATAATGGTATTTAGTTTTGTATTTTTTTTACTCTCTCCTTTATTACTACCTGAAGGGGGTCCAGAGTGTGTCCCATAACCAAGTCTGGTTGATTCGATGGGCCTCTCTTAAAGTGATGTTACCAGCACAGCACACCAGAGCATAGAGAATCGCTTTGGCAATTACAGAGTGCTTCCACATTAAATGAATGTAGTCCCCCAAGAAATATGAGCCTGTTCTACCCTTTTGTATATGTAATTCCTTTGTGCTATGAGACCAGTGCACCCTGTCATTGATGTGGACCCCCAAGTGATCGGACTCAGCGGTTCTCTGGTGCAGGAAAAAATCAATGAGCAGTTCCTTGGCTTTGCTAATGTTAAGTTGCAGACAATTCTTTCTGCACTAAGAACCAAACTTCCCCACCTGACTCCTCTCCTCTGTCTCATCCTCTTTATCAATATACCCCATACGTACAGAACCATCTTAAGAATTTCTGCAATTGACATAACCTGGTGTTATACTTATTGTTGGAGATGTACAGAGTGAAGAGAAAAGGAGACGTTCTCACTCATTAATTTTTGCATGTTGCACAGCTTTATGCTGTAGGTTGCTTGGGAAAATGCAGTATGTGCGAGATTCAAATTTGTGAAATCAGAAGGGTCACCCGTAAGCCGTGCATGCAGTAAATATAAGAATATGCAGAAGGTTATAAAACTGAAATCTAGCACAATAAAAATGTTTAAAATATTTGATTTGATATTTTTATTAGCCATTTTTATATCTTTATATAAATAGTAATCTTAGTGTAGGCCTGCATCAGCATGCATCTGCAAAGGAAGAAAGGTCAAAGGTTATCTCCATGCTGAAAAGGAAAGAAAGTTAAAGACACAACATCTTGGCTGGCACACCTGATGAAGGCCATACAGTTGAAGTGTTGTGTCTTTAACACTCTTTCCTTTTGAGCGTGGAGATAACCTTTAACCATTTTTTTCATTAATTATAATTTGACATTGTCATTGTTTTCAACTTGATGTTTGCTAATGAAATTAATTTGAAATGTGTTATGATAAAAGTCTATAGTGCATACTGAAAATGCATTTTATTTATTACTTCTGTTACCACTAAAGGCCTTGTTTAATTTGCAATATTATCTGCCTGCTAACATACAGTATATGCATTTATTGTTTTCTTTTCAACAAAATAATCCACAGTGCAAGCTTCTTTTTACGATGTTCTGCAATTCTGTACCAAGTTTTCTTCAGTTCCATTAGCCTTTAAAAACCATTTTAGTAAAGATGAATTTCTGTTGTTTTCTAGGTTTTGCCTGGCTATAGTGTAACAGTGAATAATTATTAATTATGCTGTGTAAAGAATGGCCATAAAGATTTTGAATGTTTAAAAAAGGAGGACCTGAGGTGCTTGGCAACCATGTGCTGTAAAGGAAAAATGTGGAGTGGCTTTATGATATTTCATTTAACTTACATACATTAAGGAGTGTTCATGTGAATGAGATATCATCTCATCGCACAAAAGTGCAGTTTAAGTAACTGCAGATGCCAAATCTTTATATATAATACGCTACCATGGCTGTTTGTTTGTCTGTCCAGAATTTTAAATCATCTGTAGCTCGCAAACCGTTTGACCTGTTGACCTGACATTTGGTCCACATACAGTATATTACGTAACCTCTACTATCCGCTTTTGAGGTGATGATTTTTATTCCTCTTTTTATTTTCATTTTATTGTAGAATCAACTCTTGGCAGTGTGCAGCACATATGTGTATGGCGCCGTTCTCCTCCCTATCACCTTCGCCGTCACTTCCTCTGCCTCTTCATATCTTAAATCATTCTTGAGGCAGACTGAACAACAAGTGCCAACTTAAGTGAAAACTTAATGAAAACGTACTAAGTAATTGCAACACAAACATTGACTTAATCAGTTTTAACGCGAAAAGATGCCGACGAAAGAAGAGAAGCAGTGGGCCGCTAGGGTGGAGAAAAGAAGAGCTGTTCTATACCTTTAAAGAAAATTTAACATCATCATTATTGAAAGAGGGGGGCTTTGCTGAAGTGTTCAGGTTTTTGTTATTCATGTCTCTAGCTCCCTGGGACTCTGAATTAGAATAAATGAATGAAGGATCAATTAAAAAAGTATCATCAGGCAGTTAAATATTTGCTAATGTGGACTGACTCAACACCTGTCTCATAATTTAATGGATGCTAACCTATACATGAAGGGGGGGGGTGTAAAATTTTATTTTATTGGGCTCAATCCATTTTACATGACATAATTTTAAATAGTGAAATCTGTACAACAATACTTCAGTTAAAGCATCCTCTGAGATTGAAGCTCATTTATAATTCAAGTACCAGAGTGCTGTAGTTGTCTGCCATGTGTATCACGTGTACAAGTTACTAAGCGCTCATGTGTAATCATTTAATGTGTACTATAGTTATGCTAATAATATTAATAAATATCTACAATTTTCCCAGAACTTCACAAACCAGTACAGTAATATCTTTAGAAATTAAAATACTGATTATAAAGATGACAGACGTTGGAAAAAAAACACCATGCCAAAACATCCGTGAGTTTATCACTTGCCTATGAAAAGAACGCAAAAATGGGCCTGCGGCTAAAAAATACTTACCTGCATCCCTTTAAAGATGATTCTCAGCTGCATAGTTCATTAGTCTGGTGACTGGCCACCATAAGGATTCTGGTCGTCTCATAGAGTTGAAGAAAGGAAGGCAGATGTGTGGCCTTGGAGCCCAAATGTGGTGTGAAGTGTAACTGGTGACATAAAATGTCCAGGCAGAGACAAGAGAACGTGGAAGTAGCCATGAAAAAATGGGCCATCAGCAGAGGTGTTGTAGGTTTGCCAAGGAAGAAAATGATAGATGGTACTGGCCTAGCAACACCAGCTCAAACCCCCCCACCTCCACTCCCTGGTTGTTACAATGCAGTTAAATCTATCTCCATTAACAAAATTTCTTCTAATGAATTAAATTCCTGGAATGCCTCTAATTAGATGAATTAAATCAAACTGCAACTGTATTTGTATCTATAGGTTTATGGGGCTATAATTGTCACATTGTGAGCTGGGGGGCTGATGGCACCCTCGGATAATTTACAGACGTTCCTGAGAAAACCCCTGAAAAATGTTGACAGACTACCTTCACATTGCTCCTTACCTTACTGGCGGCTCTGTTGCGTGATAAGCCTCTCGCGTGGTACTCCGCTTACTTAAAAGCCTGTACGGAACCTGTCAGATTTGGAACTGATTGTTTGCTTTTCTCTCTCTCTCTCTCTCTCTCTCTCTCTGACATTCTCTGCTCCTGGCGGAACTTTCGTCTCTGTCTTGTCATGGAGCACGTTTAAACTTTTGAAGAAGATACAAATGTTTGTTTGCAGTGTTTGAATTAAGTTCCTGTTTTCTACAACCTCCTGTGTTTCTGTGCAAATCTGTGACCCAAGCATGACAACATGTAAAGAGTGCAGGGGGTCTACCTTGCATGTGCTATTCAACATGCATCGTGTCACCTCCCTCGAGTACAATGAACATTAAGCAGAACAACTCTACTGCAAAACTTCTGTTGCAAAATCTCAAAATACAGTTTACAACACTGTACCATTAGCAGACATACCCATACGATAATCTATTTAGAATTAGGGAATTTGCATGTTCTCCCCCTGTCTGCGTGGCTTTCCTCCCACAGTCCAAGGACATGCAGGTTAGGTGGATTGACAAAACAAAATTGGTCCAAATGAGCATGTGGTGTGTGAGCTTGGGTTTTGTTGATAATGATTCAAAAAATGCAGTTTTACAGGAAACTGTATTCTTTTGAAATAAAATGGATACTCAGTAGGACTAATGTGAATTTGGGTTATAAATATACATAATATATATCATTTTGCCTGTAGCACATCCTGTAAAAATGGCAGCTGCCATTGGATTTCAATGAAATACTTTGACCTGTAATCTTGTTCAGTTACAAAGTTTTGGAGGTTTTAGATCAAAATCAATTCATAAATTGAAACAGGCCAAGTGTATGGGAACAACAGTTTACTTCAGAGAGAGTGGGAAACTAAAAATTAAAACCAGTAAGATCTGAAATGAATCCCAGATAAACTGACGATGATGAAAAGTCAAATAAAAAGTAGAGCAATCTGCAAATCTAACCTTGTAATGCACACTGAGTACGTAATTTACAGTGGTAGCAAGCCAACTGAACTAAACTTCGATTCAGATGTGAGTTTTTAATTCATTCACTCAAGAATTTGTTTTCAAGTTTATTGCCAGTTGTATGTTCACCTGGGTGGGGAGATACAGTGCTATAGTATTGTGATTAGGGTAGCACCCCTGAGTCCAGACCTGAGAGGGACACCAAGACCTGCACTAAAGAATGAGATTTCCTCTAGAAGCTGGCATTAAAAGAGCTCCACAAGCAGCATTGGGGGGGCAGATTATTATTATTAAATGTTGTTGCATGCGGCTGGGGGTGGAGCCCAGCCAGGTCGCCCGAGGGGACCAGAGGAGGGCTGGTGCCTCCTCCCGACCACGAGGGGGCGACCGCCCTGGTTTTGTTGGTGGCCTCGGGTAGGGGGCTTGGAAGCCCAACCCCGTAGGGGCCCATGGCCACCGCCAGGCGGTGCCCCGGTGCCTGAAGAACCCTGGAGCACAGCACTTCCGCCACACCCGGAAGTGCTGGGGGGAAGAAGACTGGGGACACCCGGAGGGCTTCCAGGTGCGCAGCCGGCACTTCCGCCACACGGGGGCATGTACGCGGAGGAATGCCGGGAAGCAGCTGGAGCCCATCCGGGGTGTTATAAAAGGGGCCGCCTCCCAACAGTCGAGAGCGGAAGCCGGGTGGAAGAGGATGGAGCTGGAGAGAGGAATGGAGGCGGCCAGAAAGAAGGCACAAAGGACTGTGAGGCCTGGACTTTGGGGGATCGGTGCTGGAGGCACCGGGACGTGCACTGACTTTATTGTAAATATGGTACAGAATAAACGTGTGTTGGGTGAAACAACGATGTCCGTCTGTCTGTGTCCAGGGCCTGTTCCACAATGTTTACAATTTTAATATTTGTTTATGTTATTTGTTCAAGCATTTGTTCTCATATTTATAGTCAGTTATATGTTGTAGCTTTGCTTTTTTATTTTTGTCATTTGTTTTTTCAGTTTTATTGATATACATTATCCTCAAAATCTATAGGCAGCCAATAAAGTTTTAACAATGAATCATGTTTAACTCCAACTTATCACAAACAGCAATAATGTTTATAAGCTGCAGATTAATATGGCTCATGCAATGAATTGAATGTTTTTTCATTTTGGGGTTGTTTTCTCCATGTAAGTGCATTGTAGTGGCCTCTCAAGGGAAGATTTTTCCATGAAAGAGTGGGGTTCAAAGCAGGAGAGAAATGAGGACAGTCAAAAGAAGTAATATCATGAAGTATGTGCAGTGTCCACTCCTTCTCTGTTCAGGCCTTTGCTGAGCCATGTTAGAGTTTAAACTGGCCACTGGATGCTGCTGTTCCCAGCTTTTCTTGTACCCAAGGACACCACCTCCTCTACTTCCCTCTTTGGTGAAGCGACACCTACTGTATACTCACAGCCACAGTGCTTGGCCCTCACACTCAAGCTTTAAAGTGCACTTGCTAACATTTTCCCGGTACTTCTCCAAACTTTGCTCCTTTCATTTCACAGCTCACTCTTTATGCCACATGAGATCTCAATTTTTTTTTGCTTGTTTTTTTGCTTTTGCTCACTCTGTTGGCCAGTGGTGCTCATTGTGTGCACCATCACTTCTCCTGGCAGTCTTGGCAATCCCTAGACAGCCTTTCCACAACAGTGCTGACCACCTAGCCTACTCTCTACAGCAGGGGTGCCCAATGCGTCGATCGCGATCGACCGGTAGATCGCAAAGGTAGTGCAGGTAGATCGCGTTGCATTCAAAAAAATTTTTTTTTAAACGTTAGTCCATCATATATCCTCCCTATGGCATTTGCCACTTGATTGACATACAGGGGGGCCGGTCTGAGATCTCCTTTCTTCTAACACACTGACCATCCCGCAAGCACGATCAATAGCGCAAGCTACTGCAAAACTCCGGCTGTGATCTAGTTAGCCTTCCAATTTATATCGACTAAAGAAGGGATTTAAAAAAAAAAATGTTTGGGGAGAGTATGGGCTGGATGTGGAATTGGAAGAGGATTTTTTTCTCTCACAATGTCACAACCGAAGTGCGTTGGTCTGATCTGTCAATGTATCATTGCTATTCCAAAGAAGGAAAATGTGGAAAGGCACTTTCGAACTGTTCATAAAAACTACGAAACTGACTTCCTTCCGAAAAATGATCTGAGAAGGAGAAAGGAGAGGGAACTAAAATCATAGTTAATCGGACAGCCGTCATTTTTCACTCGGCTGAATTCAAAAGTTCCTTGACTGCATTATTCGGCTCTACTAATTTATGCAAGTCAGCCTTTTCCCACATGAAGATTATGAAATCCAAATACTGTAGTGACCATAAATATGTTGAATTGTTATTGTGCCATAAAGGTTATTCAGTTCTGCAAGGTAGGACAACATATATTTTATGTATAAAGTATACTCAGTATATATATCTATACTAATAAACGGCAAAGCCCTCACTCACTCACTCACTCACTCACTCACTCACTCACTCACTCACTGACTGACTGACTGACTGACTGACTGACTCACTCATCACTAATTCTCCAACTTCCCGTGTAGGTAGAAGGCTGAAATTTGGCAGGCTTATTCCTTACAGCTTCCTTACAAAAGTTGGGCAGGTTTCATTTCGAAATTCTACACGTAATGGTCATAACTGGAAGCTGTTTTTTCTCCATTTACTGTAATGGAGATGAGCTTGAAACCCGTGGGGGCGGAGTTTGACATAATCACGCCTCCCACGTAATCACGCAGTACGTAGAAAACCAGGAAGAGGCCCAAAAAGCGCTTTAGAAAACATGCATTATATAATTGAGAAGGCAGCGAAACAATAAGAAGCGAGCGAGTGATAAATACAACCATATTCATGAGTTCTGCTACTTCGGAAACAAAGCACAGTGTAAACCTACACTTTAAATTAAGTTCATAGACTGGCTGCTGCTGGCGTTTGTAATTTAGTTCCTGCCCATATAAGGCCGTCCGTCAGCGGCAATCCAATAGCAATCTGCCACGGGGAAATATTCACGGGTGTAGGACTGTGCTTATGGAGAAGAAGATGAGATAGTCAGGGTGGTGTTTGGCACAAACTCAGCGAAACTGCGAGAGAAAGTTTTAAGTACCGGGACTTCGGTAGCATTAGATACAGCCATGGACATAGCACGACATGGCAACAGCACAGCTGGGAAACTTCGATGCATGAACACCGAGCGGCTCATGTGAACTGACGCAGTGCACAGACAAAAAGCAAGAGTTCCGAAGAGCGCTGAACAAAAACCGAATTACACAATTGAAAAGGCAGCAAAAAAATATGAAGCGTCTGATAAATACAAGATAAGTATGTAATAAGTACAGCTACTGCAGAAACAAAGCACACGGTGGAAAAAGTGAATGTCCCGCTAAAGGAAGACAGTGTTAAAAAAAAACCCGTGCATGCAGTGTGTCAGGTCTCAGATAAAGAAGAAGACGAGCTGTTTATTGATGCAGTAAGAAACGAATCTTTTTCATAGCTTATTTAACACACTACGTCTCCGCTGCGATACGCGGGTATATATATATATGTATATATATATATATACCCTGATCTACATACTCGAATAATGAATACTTTATTCGCAATCAATGATTGTTTTGGTAAAGCCATACTCAGTGTATTCATTAGATGAACGGTAAAAAAGTAAGAGCGAGGGGAGGGTCACTTATTGAGGCATGCAGACAAAACCACATTAGCACGCGGGCTCGATGTACGAAAAAAATATATCTTTTTCAAGTTCTATTTAGTCCATATGTGTCAAATTCAAGGGCCACGGGCCACATCCGGCCCGGCGTGTAATTATATCCGGCCCGCGAGATCATTTTATATACTGTATTATTGTTATTAATGGCCCGGGTATATGAAGCGCTGGTAACACAATAAACTACAGATCCCATAATGCAGCGCTTCACCTGCCTTGCTGAACACTTACCGCGTTAATCAAGTCTAGCTTGCAAGTTATTGCGAAGCTAGCCCACACGATGCTTAAGAGAAAAGTTGATTCTGAAAATAGAGCCTTTAAAAACCGATGGGAGGCTGAGTATATGTTTAGTGACATTGCCGTTAAACCCGTGTGTCTCATTTGTGGAGCTAATGTGGCTGTAATTACAGAATTTAATCTAAGACGGCACAATGAGACAAAACATCAAGATAACCTGAAAGACCTGAATGCAATGCAGAAGATACAGAAAGCAGAAGAATTAAATAAGAATCTGACACTTCAGCGGACGTTTTTACCCGTGCACAATCACAAAGTGATTTCAAGTGAAGCTGCTTTTATGGGAGACACAAATTCACCAGTGCAACTTGCCCCACTTTCCCTGTTGCCAAGTAATGTTGAACCAAGTCGTCACTACGGTGTTCCCAAATACGCACTTTGCTGATAAACTGAGCGCACGGCGCGTTGGTGACTTTGAAGAACAAACAAGTCAGTCTACATGCGGCTCGAACCTTGTGCATGTTTGGTAGCACATATCTGTGTGAGAAGCTCTTCTCAGTGATGAAGACTAACAAAACAGCACACAGGAATCGCCTCACTCATGAGCACCTGCAGTCCATCCTGAGAATCTCCACAACACAGAACCTCACACCAAACATAAACGAACTTGTTGCCAAAAAAAGATGCCAGGCGTCCAGCTCTAAAATGACATGTGAGCAAAGACAACTGAATGATTTGATTTGTTATTGCTGAAAGGAACACATTTTATTTATATTTCCAGGTTTTGTTATGCAGCATGTTCATATTTGAATTTGTATAATTTTGACAGGATATATTTTTATGGAGAGCAAAATCTTTTGGGATATTTAAAATCTAAGTTTATTTTTTATATAAAATTACATAAGAGTAAAGAAATTTGAATGTTTGTTCTTTTAAAGTTTACTTTATTTCTAACTTGTATAATTTAGACAGGATATATTTTTATGGAGAGCAAAATATTATAAGTTGTTTAAGGTTTGAGTTGATTTATTCAGGAATAATATTCCTGTCTGTTTTTACCATTCCTACCAAAGATATTTCTGTCGACTAAATAAAAATTCCTTCTATTTAAAATTTAAATAGAACTTGAACAATAATATCCACGCAGACTTGCACGTAAGAGCGGGAGTTATCCATTTTAACAAGCAGCGTCTTGCACTGATACGAAATAGCTGTGTGTGTATATATGTAGATATGTATGTATATGTATATATATGTTTATATATGTGTGTGTGTATGTATATATATATGTATTTGTGTGTATATATGTGTGTGTATGTATGTATGTGTGTATGTATATGTATGTGTATATATGTAGATATATATATGTATGTATATATGTGTGTGTGTATATATATGTGTATATGTATAGATATGTATATATATATGTTTATGTGTGTGTGTGTAAATATATATATATATATATATATATATATATGACAGCAACACTCATCACTCACAACAGTGACAAAACAATTACATTGACAATCATGTTACGTTATTTTCAAAATGTTTCCTTTTCTTTTTCATTGCTTCTTTAACACACTACTTCTCCGCTGCGAAGCGCGGGTATTTTGCTAGTATATATATATATATATATTGTCACGCACGCGCGAATAGGAGACCGCGGACGGATCCGAACACACCTGGAAAGACATTCGCCGGCAGGGAATGGCGGGGTACTAATTTTCTCCATTTACTTTCTTGCAGGAAAAGAGACGCTCCGCCACCATAAGCCGGGTTTTGACCGCACTACGATTACTTCCGCCCTTCCTCTGCCATCTTGTCCTGACGTCAGCAATCCCATCCTCCCTCACGGCTCCTTCCCAGCATTCCTCCATTTCCGGCTCCTCCCTTATAAAATGGCCGCTGACGCCATCTTTGTTGTCGCGTATATGAACTGTATTGTTTATGTTTTTGACCATTAATTCTTTTTCTAATATTGTGGAGCGTCTACAATATACGGGGCCGGAAAACCCCAAACCTTTATGCTGTTTATTGATTCATCTTTTACAGTGGCGTAGCCGGCAGGATATAAGTCTCGAAATGACAGAGAGACAGGACCTCAACACCGTGCTACAGGGCATGAACGCCCAACTCCACGCCCTGCAGCAAGCGCAAGAAGCCACCAACCGGGAGCTTGAGGCCACGAAGCTCAAGTTGGCAGAAGCTGAAAGAGCTCGGACAAATCCATCCAAACCAAAACCACCCCCTTTGGTGCCTATGACCGAGAGTGACGATGTGGAATCGCACCTTGGGATCTTTGAACGGACGGCCACCCGGAACGAGTGGCAGCGGCCCGAGTGGGTGTCCATCTTGGCGCCCTACCTGAAGGGACCCGCGCAGCGGGCTTATTATGACCTCCCCGAGGAGGAGGCCGCGGACTACGACCTCCTCAAGGCAGAGATCCTGGCCCGCTACGGCATTACGCTGGGCCAGCAGGCAACAGAATGGAGGAGTTGGCAGTTCGACCCGGAAAAGCCTGCTCGTGCACAGGCCTTCGACTTCTGGGGCAAAATGGGGCGCTGGCTGCGGCCAGAAGGTCCCCAGGCCAGGAAAGTAGTCGAGCAGGTGGCCTGTGAAGGTCTGGTGAACGCGATGCCTAGTTCCCTCGCCCCGCAGGTCCGGCGGCACCCCTATAAGGACATGCCAGGTCTCCTCGAAGTCCTCGAGCGTCAGCTCGCGGTCCTCCGAGTCGGGGGGTCAGAAAAGTCTGCCCGTGGTAACCGACAGGGACGGGCGGCCACCCCCGAGCCCCCTCGACGCGCTGCGGAAGCGCCGTCTAGGCCTAAAGAAAAGCCGCTCTCGCCACGCTGTTACAAGTGCGGCGAGGTCGGCCATCTGCTGCCAACTTGTCCCCTGAACGTGGCTGCCGAGCCGATGGATTGCACCTGGGCTACTACGGAGAGGTACTGTACCCCGTCGCATCCCTTGGCGAGTCCAAACACGAGAGTGGTATTATTAAATAGGCATGTGGTGGTGGCTTTGTTTGATTCCGGCAGCAACATAACCATTGTCGCTCGACGTTATGTGTTACCGCAACAATGGCTGAAACGACACTTACAAGTCACTTGTGTGCATGGGGGGACCAAGTCGTATCGTTCCGCACAGTGCTACATTACCTGGAAGGGGGACCTAACTAAATTGATGGTCGCTGTGTTGCCCGAACTCCCCTATCCGGTAATATTGGGACAAGACTGGTCGAAAACCAATCGCGGTAAAACACAGACCGCTCCCGGGACCTCGTTGGATCTGGTTATGAGGGGGCAAGGCGTCCTTCCCGTGGTCTCCACGCCGTGCACTAGGGCAGACCGGCCTGGCGCTGGCTCCTCGAGAATTATTTCCTCGGCGACGGACCCTGACCCGGAAGTATCCGCCGGGGAGGGAACAAGCCAGGGAACTATCCCGGGAACCAGGCCACAAGACCCTCTCGATAGCCTGGATCACCAGTTTAGATCCACGCCGGCCTCCTTTAAAAGGGAGCAGTGGAACGATGATTCCCTGCGGTTTGCCCAGAATGCGGTGGTTTGGCCTAACAGCTCACAAGCCGACGGTTCCACCCCACGCGAGCCTTTCTTTGTTACAGAAAATGATCTGTTGTATCGGGTGGCGACCCATGAAGGTGAGGTGCGGAAGTTGCTGCTAGTTCCGCGTACCTTCCGGTGGGAGGTATGCGAATTGGCTCACGCTCACCTCCTTGGTGCCCATCTCGGGACCGAAAAGACCTTGGAGAGGATCAAGCTCCGTTTTTATTGGCCTGGGATTAATGAGGAGGTCCGGCGCTTCTGTCAGTCCTGCCCGGAGTGTCAGACTCGCCAGATTCCCAGAAGGAACCGTGCTCCTCTTGTCCCTATACCCCTAATCGACATTCCCTTCGACTGTATAGGGGTCGACTTAGTAGGACCCTTGGAGCCCTCAAACCGTGGCTATAAATACATATTGGTTATGGTGGATTACGCCACCCGATACCCAGAGGCGGTTCCCTTGCACTCCGCTAATACGAAAAACATCGCACGGGAACTAGTAAATTTATTTTCCAGAGTGGGTATACCCAAAGAAGTCCTCACGGACCAGGGAACGCCCTTTACCTCGGATACGTTCAGGGAGGTAGCCAAATTACTCCGAATGAAGCACCTGAAAGCGTCGGTCTATCACCCTCAGACAGACGGGTTGGTAGAAAGATTTAACCAGATGCTCAAACAGATGCTCCGCAAAGTAGTCAGCGCGGACGGTAGAGATTGGGATCAGCTCCTTCCACTCGTGCTTTTTGCCTACCGGGAGGTACCTCAGGCCTCCACGGGCTTCTCCCCTTTCGAACTGTTGTATGGACGACAACCCCGAGGCATTTTGGATATATTAAAAGAGGGCTGGGAGGCTGAGGCCCTTCCCTCCTCTAATGTATTGGAGTACGTCGCGCAAATGCGTGACCGACTCACAAAGATCAGGCCCCTCCTAAAAGACCACGTGACTCGTGCGCAGGCAGCGCAGGCCCGGTGCTACAACCGCAACTCTGTCCTTCGGGAGCTCCCGGAGTGGTAGCTGCTGGCTCCCTTTTTAGTCCACCCAGAAGTGCTCCAGGTGTTTGATGACGGATTTCCGGCTGTACTTCCGGGTGTGGTGGAAGAACCACCCACACAGGCTCAGGAAGTCGTGCAGCTCCCCCTGGCGGTGGCCACGGAGCCCAATAGGGATGGGCTCCGGAGTAACACAATTGTGGCCCTGATGCAGCCCAGGGGAGCTGCCACCAAGTGTTCCAGGGGACGTAATGTGCATCCCATGGCTGCTCCCCCAGATCTAGTGTCAAAGGGGTGTCCCGGCCGTCCGCCACACCATCCACAACCCAATGCTGTAGACGCGACATAGTGGCACATCACCATACCTTACAACACATGTAAGTGCCATGGCATTTAAGTGCAAAAGGATGATTCACATTGAACTCACCAATATGCGATTAAACAATGGTAAAATAAAAACCAAATAAAAGACAAATAAAAAATAAAACATTAAAATTAATGATGTTGTAGAACCTCTGCTAAGATGCAGACTTTTCTTAAACTTTGCTTGAACTGCATTAACAGTTTAGTTATGTTAACATCCTTAGCATCCTTAGAAGAACAGAAATGTTCTTCTGGACCATAATGGAGTAAATGACCTAAAAACCAAAAATGTTGCATACGCCTATTTCCACGCTCAAATTGCGATGTATAAAACCTAAACTTGCCGTAAAGCCACACACATTTTCACACTAGCTAAAACCCTGGTGTACATAAGTTCTCCGCTTGGTTTAGCAAACTGGCAGCACCCAGCATCAAAGCAGTGCTACTGTTCCAGTGTGGTTTCCCTTTCTTTTTTAGATCCACATCCCTGATGCAGCTTTATAAATACACTGAAATTAACAGCATATTGTTTGTTTTTCGCGTAAATTTGAATTGATTGTTGAAAAGTATGAAGGTGGCGTGCGTATCCGGGATATTGCTGCTGCATACCATATGCCGAGAACGACGGTATCTACAATTGTGAAAAACAAAGACGTTATTAAAAAGTAAAGTGAGGTTAAATTTTCATTTATTTCATCTAATTGCTTTTGTATTTATGTATTTTAGTATTAAGCAGTGTTTAAATTATTTTATACAGCCCCATCAATGTATAATATGCCAATAAAAATAGGATTTTTTTTCATGGGAACAGATTAATCATTTTCCCTTTCTTATGGGAACAATTTGTTTGGTATACGTCCTGTTTGGTATAAGTCCAAGGATCTGGAATGGATTAAGGACGTATACCGAGGTACCACTGTAAATCCCAATTAGTTCCAAAACCACTTCCAAAAATACCCACTAGAGGGGGATATACTGTAAATGTAAAATCCTGCCTAGCAATAAGGGAATTCAGTAAAACTTTATAACATAAAAGGTGTACTCTTTACAATAATTATTTCTCTCACTATGAGCACTAAGGCAAAATGGACACGAGTCAATCCAAAGCAAACAAGTCTCAGAATCCCAAGTCAAAAAACAGAGCAGAATGTCAAAAAAATCCATTAATTCGCAAAAAGTGAACAGGGTAGCAAAGAAACACAGAAACTTAACAAAAAACCCCTTAGTACATTTGAAATGAACCTCAAGGAACTGCAGGAGACCCTCCAGACTTACAGGGTGGTGGGCAGTTCCCACCTCTTGGGGGATCAACCACAAAGCACATAATACATGAAAATAACATTAACATAAAATAATGAGTGAACAAGAAATACATAAAACAAGAAATATGAACCCCAGCCAGAGAAGGAACCCAGGGAGAAATATAACAGTAGCCTAATGCTTTAACTGCTTGATCATTTTAAAATGTACAATAAATATTGGCTGTGATTGAATCCTGGAAGCACTGGTTTTTTTATGCTCATGTACTCTAGCCAAGACTATTTCTGAAATTACTCAGACGATCTGTAAAAGAACTACATAGAGTTAGGATTGATAAGAGTGGTGGCTTGCAATCAAACACTTTCTAAACATTTTCACGTATTCTTTGAATATTCTGCTAGAGAAATACTTCCTTCCAATTGCACTGAAAGTCTTTTTACATTACATTTTTCCAGTTCCTTTTTAATATTCTCAGTTTGGCCATTGGCCTAAGGAAAATATCCAAACATGAACTATAAATTGAATCCAATATCAAAACATAATGCCTTCCAAAAGCAGAATACAAATTGAGGTCCAAGGTCAGAAACTATAACGGCAGATGTAATAAACTCATTGCAGGGTGGAAAAGCAACAGGCCAAAATGAGTATCCAGTGGAATACTAAAAAAATGTTTTCTGATAAACTAGTACCGTTAATACTGGCAATGTCCATGGAAACCAGAGAATATTACATTCTTCCAGAAACACAATGTCAGGCATCAATTGTGGTCTTATGATTCAGCCAAGGTGTGTTCTCTGACTTATGTTTTTCCTATTTTAAGCCTTTTTTGTTTAATTTAAATCAGTGGTTCTCAACCTTTGGGGCGAGCCCCCCTAGGGGTGCACGAAGTAACAAAAAGGGGGTGCGAAAAAAAGAAAACAAGAATCAAAAATATGAAAAAAACATCTGTTGAAACCAAAACAAATTAACTTAAACTACATTCTGATACTAGAACAATAAATACAGAGTTAGATAAATGTCAATAAAAGTTAAGACTGTATAATAAAATATGCATTGTGAGGGACTGCCAGCCGTGTATCCCGGCCAACACCCCCAAACCGCCAGATGGAGCCACCCCTGCAACATGGAAGGGCCCTGAATTCCAGCAGGGCATCATGGAACTTGGAGTCTTTCATCACAGCCTTGCTGGATACCATGGGGGCCCCCGGAGGACGCTGCAGGGAGGCCCAGGGACTTATAGCCCGGAAGTAATTCACAATCGCGGAAACAGAAGAAATAATATACTTCCGGGCTGAAGAAAAGAGGAGTTTTGATCTGACCTGGAATGCTAGGAATCACATGGACTGTGGGGGATCAGAAGCATTTCCGGGTCAGGAAATATAAAAGGACTCTTGGAACTCCCAGACAATGAGCTGAGCTGGGTGGAAGGGTGGCAACGTGTCTGGGAGTAGGAGGATTGGTTTTTGTATTATTGATTTAGGAGTATTGTGGATAGAAGGGTGCTTTGTGCACATTATTATTATAATAAATAATAATTCTGGACTTTTACCTGGTGTCTGACGAGTGGTCTGAGGGTTCAAGGGGTCAAGAAAGCCCTAATCTGTCACAGCATCTACATTTCAAAAAAATGTTAGGGGGGGTGGGATTAAAACTGTTATGAAAACACGGGTCGCAAATACTTAAAAGGTTGAGAAACGCTGATTTAAATGATTATGTTTCATGCATTCATTGTAACTATGTGTTTTTGTTAATAATTACTCTGTTTCTATGTATTTTGTATTGTACTCTTGTGGTCCTTTTATTTTGTGAGTGGAACTCCAGAGGCGGGGTCATCCTGATGTCACTGCTGAAGCAACGCCCTCAGCTTTTATATTGTGTGAGCTGGAGAGTAGATCCTTGAGTGGTTTGCTGAAGCTCGTGTATCAAAGCGAGTATTGATTTTCTGGTTTCTGGGTTTTGCTCTTGTTTTGTTGATTTTGTTTATTGGATTGCAATTTTAGACTTGTTTCTGTCTAGGTTTTAGGTAAACCCTCTTGCTTTTATTTACATTTTTTGCCATTTTTCTGCACTTATATAAATAAATATCTTTATTTTTAAAGATTATGCTTTAGCCTTGTCCTTCCTAGCCTGAGAATTTGTATGGTTCATCTCTCTAGAATAGCATATTTGTGTGTTGTTTGTTATATTTTGATCAATTAAAAAAGTATTTTGAACTTTAAAAGTCAGGGCCCCATTTAGGCCTGTGTAAGCCAAAGCCTACCAGTGGAGTTTAAAGTCTGACTACCTGTGGTGAGGCCTATTCTAGGCAGGCTAAGAAATGGCCTGTCGTGGTTTATGAGACTTTTTTGACCTAAAACCATTTTTCTGTTTTGTGTATTGTTCCATTACAACATTGCCACAGATAAATGAAAATACAAATGGGTATGTATCCTACAGAGCAGTCTCTCATCTAAATAATAATCTTTAGATCTTTACAAAAATTTCAAATGAAATGCTGCTGTATATAATTTATCATGGCTGATAAGATAAAGAACAGATACCGTATATACTCACAGATAAGTTCTTCTGCGGATAAGTTGGGACTTGATTTTACCGTATAATTTATGATATTTTATAATGTCAGTCTTATAAGTCGAATGTGGAAAACTCATGCTATTGGTCCAAGAGATTATTATATGCTAACGCCCACCTGAGAGAGTAACCACAGAGCACACTGCCTTTTCTTCTATGTATTGTGCCTACGTAACCACACAGTAATACCCGAACTATTCCAAAGCAACGTTTGCACTGATTTGTGTTTTTTGTATCTCACACCCTCATACACCTTTATCGTAAGAGCATTCCTTATCTACAATGGAGTGTTCGATCAGAAGAAAATATGAAGCTGGTTTTAAATTAAACGTTGTTGAATTGGTAACTGCGCTGCTGCAACAAAATTCAATGCATCTGAGAAATTGATACGAGATTGGAGGAGGCAAGAAGATGTAAAAAAAAATGTGTGTTTCATTTTTGAACGGCCGTATAAGTAGGTGTCTGATTTTATAATCGATTTTTTCGGGGTTCAAGACCCAACTTATACGTGAGTATATACAGTATTTTAGTTTCAAATGTCTGACAGCTTAATGTTGTCATATACTTGAGAGTACCTTAGCGTAAAGTCCTGAAAACAGTAACCAAAAACCCCACAAGGAAAAGGATCCATCAACCTTTTGAATATAAAAACAAAATGAGCAGATGAAGAATGTTAAAAAAGAAAAACATTTATCTTACACAAAAATGCGCTACAGCACAAAAGCTCTGAATAGCACTAAAACCAATAAAGGAGTTGCCTTCCTAAAAAACAGAAAAACCGATGGCACATAAGTCCATCCATCCATTTTCCAACCCACTGAAGCCAAACACAGGGGTCTGCTGGAGCTAATCTCAGCCAACACAGGGTGCAAGGCAGGAACCAATCCCGGGCAGAGCGCCAACCCAGGGCAGGGCACACACATACACACCAAGCACACACTAGTGCCAATTTAGAATCACCAATCCACCTAACCTGCATGTATTTGGACTGTGGGAGGAAACCAGAGCACTTGGAGGAAACCCACGCCGACACGGGGAGAACATGCAAACTCCATGCAGAGAGGACCCGGGAAGCGAACCCAGGTCTCCTAACTGAGAGGCAGCAGTGCTACCATTGCACCATCGTGCCACACGGCACATAATTCCCAATACAAAAATCCAGACAAAGGTCAAAAACAGAACAAAGGGGGTCAACAATCCAGTAAAACCACAAACACAATAATAATTTCAATCATAAGAACTCACCAACACTAATACATACAAGGTACTGCAAAGGACTGCGTGTGTTCCTCACCTTGACTGTGATGGGCAGGAGCCCCCAGTTTTTGAGAAATGACCCACAAACACATGGAGCATATTAGAAGATGCATAGCCATGTAGAAATGAAATGATCAACAATATTAACATAAACAAGAGAATCAAAAAATCAACAAAAAGACTTATAAGATGTATTTGAACCCCAGACAAGGGATGAACTATGACTGAGATGTGAAAAATATATCTGAATAGTGCAGAAAACACTCAATCAAGCACTGCTGGGGCCTTCTCTCTGACCTCCATACAAACACAAAGGAGGATCGCTGCAGTAGTGACTTGACCTCCTGGGGTTCTACCCACAAGGCACATGGAATGGATGAGCATTTAAAAGACATAAGACATTAAAAAAAAACATGAATATATGAAAAATATTCAGAAACAGCAGTAAAGAGGAAAATAAACACAAGACAGGGAATAAACTAAGGCTGTTAAACAACACCAGTACTCTTCTAACACACCTCTCTGTACACTTTGTGCAGAGAGGCCGTGTGTTGGGAACTTGACGAGAACATGCTGGTGTGACGCTGAGGTCAATCTGTCTCTTGATTATTATCATGCTAAACTGATCTCTAAACGCACTTCTCCATTTTTTTGTATGTAAGTGTGTGATCCTGTAATTGTATTGATCAGCTTTATCTGTACAGTATGTACTCCTATGTGCAACAAAAAAAACAGAGTACAGCTAGGATGTTTTCAGTCCAGGCACACACTGTTTGTACTGATCAACATGATATGTTCTTTTTATCACAATAGCAGTGCTATTTGAAGATTTTGAAGACTGAGCTAGGAGAACATGTCTTTTTTTGCACATACTCATAAAATGATTCTTTACTAAACACTTTTAGAAAAACTTCATTAAATATATACCATTCTTTAATCCTCTTAATCCAATTAAACCTCAATGACAGCAGCCTATACTGGCAGCACTGGGCACAAGGCAAGAAGTGGTCCCAGACACGATGTCAGACCACCACAGTGATCAGTGACACACACACACACACACACACACACACAAACACACTTGGTGTTGATTTGGCATCACCAACCAAACTAACTTTAATGTCTTTGAGGACACGGGAAGCAAACTGAGGTACATGGAGGGAAGCCCACATATCCACAGAACGAGCATGCAGATATCACATGGACACCTACTTGACACAGGATCCTGATAATTACAGTCTTAAGGTGGCATGCATAACAATCATCTGATCCTTACTAGGCCTGAAAATCATGCACATCCATTCTCATGTGACAAACACCTCATAAAAGATTTTAACAAACAAACCCATGACAAATTTATTTTGTCATGTAGAGCAACAGTATGAATTCAGTAGCTTGTAGAACCCCCCTTATGTTTCTGTGTTTTGAAGTAATTATTTCCTGTATGATCCCTCTTGAATTGTTTTACAGACGTTTTGGTCCACTCCTCATTTACAAAAGCAGCTCAGTTCTTTCACGTTTGAGGAAATTCACTTATGCACCACCTTTATTGGGTCGCAATTTGGGCTTTGACTGAATCATTCCCAAACCTTAATTCTTTTCTTGTTTCATCTGTTCTATGGTCACTATACTGGTGTGCTTAGAATGGTGTGCTTAGATGGTTTGGAGGAGCCAGTTGTCTATGAGGGCTACATCTGCAGGAGATGCCAGCTGATTCAGCACCTCAAGCTCAGGATCGCTGAACTGGAGGAGGAGTTGGCTGGCCTATGTTGTAGTAGAGAATTGGTGGACCTGGCCCAAGTGTCCTTTAGAGAGATTTGTGTGCACCCCCAAGGTGGCATGGGAGGAGATTCCAGACCAGACAAGTAGAAATAGGTGGGTCACAGTCACAAGATGTAAGGTAAAGGGTGCACACTGTCCAAAGGTATCAACACCAGAATTAGAAGTGTCAAACCATTATCACGTCCTTGCAGAGCTGGATGGTGTCTCTGATGATTCTGAGGTGGTAGGCAGGGATGAGGAGCCCCAATGGGCCACCCCAAAACCAGTTCCCAGAAAAAGAGAAGTAGTGATCGTTGGGGACTCACTCATTTCGGGGATTGAAGCGCAGGTGTGCTCCAGAGACAGAAAGTCTTGCACAGTATGTTGCCTTCTGGGTGCACAGGTGGGGGACCTCCCTGGAAGGGTGGGTAGCCTGTTGACCAGAGCGGGGCGAATCCAGTTGTCATTGTCCATTTTGGAACAAATGACATAAATAAGGGTAGTCTGTCAGTTCTGTGATCCAAATTAAAAGAGTTAGGTGCCAGGCTGAGGAGCAGAACTGACAAGGTAGTCTTCTCTGAAGTTCTGCCTGTGCCACGCACCAGTCCAGGTAAGATTGAGGAGATTAGAAGGCTTAACGTGTGGCTCAGATCTTGGTGCAGGGTAGAAGGGTATAGTTTTATGGGGCATTGGGACTCCTTTTGGAACAGATGGGTTCCGCCATGATGCGTTACATCTGAACCGGAGGGGCACCAATGTATTGGGGAGGCGTATGTGTAGGCTAGTCGAGGATTATTTAAACTAGGGAATGGGGGGCAGGGAGTTTAGGATCTATACATGGAGGAACAAACAACGGTTTAGAAATAAAGATGCATAGTAATGTAAATTCTAACCCAACACTTAAATGTAGAAGGAATAATACATTAAAAATAGCTTTCCTTAATGCTAGAAGTATAAAAAATAAGGTAAGTGAGTTGGAGCTGTATGTTACAGAGCATAATTATGATATTACAGCAATAATGGAAACCTGGCTAAATAACAAAGATGGGGATGAGTGTAACATAGAGGGATACAGATTTTTAGGAAGGATAGACAGAAAGGAGGTGGGGTTGCTGTTTTTGTCAAATAGAATTTAAATGTAAGTCCTCTTCAGTTGCACGATGAGCCCCATCTTAGTGAGGACATATGGCTTCGCCTGGAAAATATTAGGTAAAGACGTCTTATTTTAGGAGTGTGTTAGAGACCACCCAATTCAGACAGTAATTTCAACACACATCTTTTTAGTAATATCAAAAAAGCAAATTTACAGGGAGATATTATAGTCATGGGGGACTTTAATTATCCAAATATTAACTGGGATAACCTTGCAGATGGAGGAGCACAAGAGCAGGAGTTTTTAGAAGTAATCAGTGACTGTTTTTTAACACAGTAGCACCAACACCAGGTGAAGCCTGGCTGGATTTAGTATTTTGTAATAATCAGGATAGAACTGAGGGTCTAGAGGTGATTGAACCACTAGGGTCAAGTGACCATAATGTAATACAATTCTCAGTATTTTATAAGAGTGCAGATGCAAAGACTAAAATTGTTAAGTTGAACTTTGGTAGAGCAAATTTTGAGCAGATGTGACAAAGTCTAAGTAGGATACACTGGGATAAGCTTTTAAGTGTGGAGACAGTCGAGGAGCAGTGGAACAGGTTTAAAAATGTTTTACGTGTAATGCAGGACAGATACATACCTAAATTTGGAATTATTAGGAAATTAAAAAAAACTCTGCATTGGATTAATAGAGATTTAAAAAAGAAGCTGCCAAGGAAAAAACTGCTGTATAAGGCATATAAGACTAATGACTGCAAAGTGAATCATAGAGTGCATGAGAACATGATAGCAACCATTAAGAAAGATATCAGGGAGGCTAAAAGACAGTTGGACAGGAATATAGCAGATAAGGCAAAAGAAGACCCTAAGAAAGTCTTTCAATATTTTAGTAGTAAAAGAACAGTCAAGGAGGAGGTCAAGTGCATCAGGAATATCCATTTATCCATCCATCCTCTTCCGCTTATCCGAGGTCGGGTCGCGGGTGCAGCAGCTTAAGCAGAGAGGCCCAGACTTCCCTCTCCCCGGCCACTTCTTCCAGCTCTTCCGGGAGAATCCCAAGGCGTTCCCAGGCCAGCCGGGAGACATAGTCCCTCCAGCGTGTCCTGGGTCTTCCCCGGGGTCTCCTCCCGGTTGGACGTGCCCGGAACACCTCACCAGGGAGGCGTCCAGGAGACGTCCAGGAGGCATCCTGATCAGATGCCCGAGCCACCTCATCTGACTCCTCTCGATGCGGAGGAGCAGCGGCTCTACTCTGAGTCCCTCCCGGATGACTGAGCTCCTCACCCTATCTTTAAGGGAAAGCCCAGACACCCTGCGGAGGAAACTCATTTCAGCCGCTTGTATTCGCGATCTCATTCTTTCGGTCACTACCCATAGCTCATGACCATAGGTGAGGGTAGGAGCGTAGATCGACTGGTAAATTGAGAGCTTTGCCTTATGGCTCAGCTCCTTTTTCACCATGACAGACCGATGCAGAGCCCGCATCACTGCGGATGCCGCACCGATCCGCCTGTCAATCTCACGCTCCATTCTTTCCTCACTCGTGAACAAGACCCCGAGATACTTGAACTCCTCCACTTGGGGCAGGATCTCTCCCCCAACCCTGAGAGGGCACTCCACCCTTTTCCGGCTGAGGACCATGGTCTCGGATTTGGAGGTGCTGATTCTCATCCCAGCCGCTTCACACTCAGCTGCGAACTAATCCAGAGAGAGCTGAAGATCACGGCCTGATAAAGCAAACAGGACAACATCATCTGCAAAAAGCAGTCCATAAAAGTTATGAACAGAATCAGTGACAAAGGGCAGCCCTGGCGAAGTCCAACTCTCACTGGAAACGGGCTCGACTTACTGCCGGCAATGCGGACCAGGCTCTGACACCGATTGTACAGGGGGTCCGGTACCCCATACTCCTGGAGCACCCCCCAAAGGATTCCCCGAGGGACACGGTCGAACGCCTTTTCCAAGTCCACAAAACACATGTAGACTGGTTGGGCAAACTCCCATGCACCCTCCAGGACTCTGCTAAGGGTGAAGAGCTGGTCCACTGTTCCGCGACCAGGACGAAAACCGCACTGTTCCTCCTGAATCCGAGGTTCGACTATCCGACGGACCCTCCTCTCCAGAACCCCCGAATAGACTTTTCCAGGGAGGCTGAGGAGTGTGATCCCTCTGTAGTTGGAACACACCCTCTGGTCCCCTTTTTTAAAGAGGGGGACCACCACCCCGGTCTGCCAATCCAGAGGCACTGTTCCCGATGTCCATGCGATGTTGCAGAGACGTGTCAACCAAGACAGTCCTACAACATCCAGAGCCTTAAGGAACTCCGGGCGTATCTCATCCACCCCTGGGGCCCTGCCGCCAAGGAATTTTTTGACCACCTCGGTGACTTCAGTCCCAGAGATGGAAGAGCCCACCTCAGAGTCCCCAGGCTCTGCTTCCTCATTGGAAGGCATGTTAGTGGGATTGAGGAGGTCTTCGAAGTACTCTCCCCACTGACCCACAACGTCCCGAGTCGAGGTCAGCAGCGCACCATCCCCACCATATACGGTGTTGACACTGCACTGCTTCCCCCTCCTGAGACGCCGGACGGTGGACCAGAATCTCCTCGAAGCCGTCCGAAAGTTGTTCTCCATGGCCTCTCCAAACTCCTCCCACGCCCGAGTTTTTGCCTCAGCAACAACCGAAGCCGCATTCCGCTTGGCCTGCCGGTACCTATCAGCTACCTCCAGAGACCCACAGGACAAAAAAGTCCTATAGGACTCCTTCTTCAGCTTGACAGCATCCCTCACTGCCGGTGTCCACCAACGGGTTCAGGGATTGCCGCCACGACAGTCACCGACCACCTTGCGGCCACAGCTCCGGTCAGCCACCTCAATAATAGAGGCACGGAACATGGCCCATTCGAACTCAATGTCCCCCACCTCCCTCGGGACGTGGTTGAAGTTCTGCCGGAGATAGGAGTTGAAGCTACTTCTGACAGGAGACTCTGCCAGCCGTTCCCAGCAGACCCTCACAACACGTTTGGGCCTACCAGGTCTGACCGGCAACTTCCCCCACCATCGAAGCCAACTCACCACCAGGTGGTAATCAGTTGACAGCTCCGCCCCTCTCTTCACCCAAGTGTCCAAGACATATGGCCTCAAGTCCGACGACACGACCACAAAGTCGATCATCGACCTGAGGCCTAGGGTGTTCTGGTGCCAAGTGCACATATGAACACCCTTATGCTTGAACATGGTGTTCATTATGGACAATCCGTGACGAGCACAGAAGTCCAATAACAAAACACCGCTCGGGTTCAGATCGGGGGGGAGCCATTCCTCCCAATCACGCCCTTCCAGGTCTCAATGTCTTTGCCCACGTGAGCATTGAAGTCTCCAAGCAAAACGAGGAAATCCCCAGAAGGTATTTCCTCTAGCACCCCCTCCAGAGACTCCAAAAAGGGTGGATACTCCAAACTGCTGTTCGGCGCATACGCATAAACAACAGTCAGGACCCTTCCCCCCACCCGAAGGTGGAGGGAGGCCATCCTCTTGTCCACCGGGGTAAACCCCAATGCACAGGCTCCGAGTCGGGGGGCAATAAGTATGCCCACACCTCTCACCGGGGGCAACTCCAGAGTGGTAGAGAGTCCAGCCCCTCTCAAGGAGATTGGTTCCAGAGTCCAAGCTGTGTGTCGAGGTGAGTCCGACTATATCTAGCCGGAACCTCTCGACCTCGCGCACTAGCTCAGGCTCCTTCCCCTTCAGAGAGGTGACATTCCACGTCCCAAGAGCCAGTTTCTGTAGCCGAGGATCAGACCGCCAAGGTCCCCGCCTTTGGCCACCACCCAACTCACACTGCACCCAACCTCCTTGGCCCCTCCCATAGGTGGTGAGCCCATGGAGAGGAGGACCCACGTTACCTCTCCGGGCTGTGCCCGTCCGAGCCCAAGGGTGCAGGCCCGGCCACCAGGCGCTCGCCATCGAGCCCCACCCCCAGGCCTGGCTCCAAAGGGGGGCCCCGGTGACCCGCGTCCAGGCAAGGGAAAACGTTGTCCAAGATTTTTATTCTTCATCGGAGGTTTGTTGAACCATTCTTTGTCTCATCCCTCACCTAGGACCAGTTTGCCTTGGGTGGCCCTACCAGGGGCATAAAGCCCCGGACAACATAGCTCCTAGGATCATTGGGACACGCAAACCCCTCCACCACGATAAGGTAACGGTTCAAGGAGGGGCATCAGGAATAGTAAAGGGGAATTAAAAGACACAGACAATGAAATAGCAGATTCCCTAAACTTACATTTTTCTTCACAAATGATCAAGTGGATAACCTCCGAGAGGTAAATGGGACTACTAAGGTACCGAAGGATTTGGAAATTATAGAGGGAGAAGTGCTGCTCAGACTAAATAGGCTGAAATCAAACAAATCACCAGGACCAGATGATATTTACCCTCAAGTTCTTAAGGAGGTTTGTGATTACATTTATAAACCCTTGACACATATTTTTAGGAAGTCGCTGTACACTGGAGAGATTCCGAAGGACCAGAAAATGGCAAATATCATCCCATTATAAAAAAAGGATGTCAGGGCAGATCCAAGTAACTATAAGCCAGTAAGCTTAACATGCATCACAGGAAAAATAATGGAAGGAATTATTAAGGATAAGATTGAGCAAAAGAGTAAAACATGGCAAGGACAGGAGTTATTCTGAACAGTGTCACAAAACGAGACAAAGACAGATAAAGGTTTGGAGCAGCCACCCATATAATTTGGTATCCTGGCTGCAAAAGTCGTTTTCAAAGCAACTGGCACTGAAGTGCATACAACGGAGTCCAAAACCAGACTACGGGAGAAGGGAAAAGGGTAGGCTTTTAAAGGGGAAGACAGGAAGTGAGGTCATAAGGATCGGGCACGTGTTCATTATTCATTGGATCAGGCCCGGATGTGACATCAGGGGGGCCGGAGCTGGTAAGGTCTGTTTCCATTGGTTCGGTCCCAGAAGTGATGTCAAGAGAGCCAGGTGGAGCCTCCCGGTTTTGGTCTACAGGGAAGTGAGAAAAAGAGTTAGTGCACTCTGCCACATCCCGGCATGCCTCAGAACTGCCTTCACTCGAGCCCTTTAGCTGCCTCCCATGCGCGTGTGCGTGACAACAGTCAGCATGGGTTCAGAAGAGGGAGGTTGTGTTTTACTAACATGCTGGAATTCTATGAGGAGACAACAAAAGGATATGATCAAAGTGGAGCTTATGATATTATTTATCTGGACTTTTTTAAAAAGTATTTGATGAGGTGCCACATGAGAGATTGGGCATCAAATTAAAAGAAGTGGGAGATCAGGGTGATGTTTTGAGATGGGTGCAGAATTGGCTCAGACACAGGAAGCAGAGGGTGATTGTACGAGGAACCTAATCAGAACTGGCCGATGTCAAGAGTGGTGTTCCACAGGGGTCAGTGCTTGGGCCCCTGCTGTTTTTAATATATATAAATGATTTAGATAGGAATATAAGTAACAAGCTGGTTAAGTTTGCAGATGATACCAAGATAGGTGGATTAGCAGATAATTTGGAATCCGTTATACCATTACAGAAGGACTTGGATAGCATACAGGCTTGGGCAGATGAAATTTAATGTCAGTAAATGTAAAGCATTACACATAGGATGTAAAAATGTTAGGTTTGAATACACAATGGGCAGTCAGAAAGTCGAGAGTACACCTTATGAGAAGGATTTAGGAGTCATAGTGGACTCTAAGCTATCAACTTCCCGACAGTGTTCAGAAGCCATTAAGAAGGGAAACAGGATGTTAGGATATATATCACGATGTGTGGAGTACAAGTCCAAGGAGGTTATGCTCAAGCTTTATAACACAATGAAGAGGGCTTATTTGGAGTACTGTGTGTAGCTTTGGTCTCCAGACTACAAAAAGGACATAGCAACGCTAGAAAAGGTCCAGAGAAGAGAGACTAGGCTGATTCCAGGGCTATAGGGGTTGAATTATGAGGAAAGATTAAATGAGCTGAGCCTTTACAGTTTAAGTAAAAGAAAATTAAGAGGTGACCTGATTGAAGTGTTTAAAATTATGAAGGGAATTAGTACATTGGATTGAGACTGTTATTTTAAAATGAGTTCATCAAGAGCATTCTTCAGAGATGGAAACTTGTTAAGGGTAAATTTCGCACAAACATTAAGAAGTTTTTCTTTACACAAAGAACAAGAGACACTTGGAATAAGCTACCAAGTAGTGTGGTAGACAGTTAAACGTTAGGGACTTTCAAAACTTGACTTGATGTTTTTTTTGGAAGAAATAAGTAGATAGAACTGGCGAGCTTTGTTGGGCTGAATGGCCTGTTCTTCTAGATTGTTTTAATGTTCTAATTATCCTCTTTCACAATCGACTAAGCTTTGGTTGTTGGACAGATGGTTTCATAAATTCCTCTACAATACTCTGATATGCAGAGGAGATCATGGTGCACTCAGTAATTGTGAGGCATCCCAACGTGACCCACTAAGTTTAATTTTTCTTCCACACCTTAACATCATAAAAAATTGTGCAGATGATCTTGCTGGCACTGGCTTGAACCTTGAATTTCTTTGATATTGGAGTCTCACCATGCTTTCCTCGTTTCAGTTATTGTTTTGGTCTGGGTCAAAGTGATACATCCTGAAAGATACTTTTTTTGTCTGTTATTAAACTTCTCCAAGTCCAAATTCATTAGCTTAACAAATGAATTAATTCGTAATTTTGGGAGTCAACATTCTGGTCCATTAATGTGCAAAGACCTTGTTCATGTTTAATTGTTCATTATTGAATGGAATACTATCCCTGTATTGTCTGTTACCTCATGGTGCCTCATTCTTTGATTCTTCATCGTTCTATGGTGGAAATATTTTCTTCTATCACTGAAATGCAAAAATAGACAACCTTTGGATCACTTTCTTAGCATGTCATGCCATGACAAAATTCTGCAGTGGACTGGTCCTGGTGCATGTCTGAGTAGGTACAATTGTGTCTGTAAAGGCGTGTTTTAAATGATTTTACAGTTTTCAGCATTCATGTTGATATTCTCTTTCTGTTCTTGACATCTTGATATGGCAGTTAGTGCCACTGCTCTACTACCAAGCTGCACATGGAAAAGCTGTCTGAGATACTAGGAGTACTGGAATCATTGAATGGTAGGATTCTGTAATCAGATTGGACAGCCCAGCACAGACTCCACTATAGAATGCCCAGAATGGGTTTGCCGAGGTCTTTAATGTTCTCTCTTACAATTGACCATGGACCCTCCAGAGGTTTATTTTCTCAAGGGATGTCACTGACTGGATGGAGTTTTTGCTTTTCTTTTCTTTTCATTAGCTGGGCATAGCTTAACAGTTAATTAATGGGCAGGTATTGTTGGTTTCCATATTTCTTCATCAGTTTTAAACCATTTTGTTTATGTTTAATAAAATCCAGATCTTTTGTGCAATTAGTAATTTATAAAGTTTGCAGTTGCATTTTACCTGACAAACTTCTCACAGTGCTTCGTGCCTGGACTCACCGCAGAGTTCTATACAAAAATAAACTGAAATGATTTGAATTAGGTTCTGATTAAAGAGGCCTATGCTATAAATGACACATATTAGGGAAATTGGAGTTTACATATTTTAGTACAATATGGGTACTTTTTCTGCCCTCACTAGAAGCCCCTTTCAAGTGTTGAATATAAATTAGACTTAAGGGTCACATAGTCCTTTAAGGGTAATAAAGTTATTAAGCATAATATGTTTTGGTATGCTATCCACATTAAAATATAGCATCTTAGAAATAGTATAAAAGGGTTAATAAATGTTAGAAACTTGTTCAAGCATATCAGGAAACCAGATAAAGGACAAGTGAACAACAAAAAATAAGAAGTTTCTGGGTGATGGTTTAAGAAGTTGACTGTCTGTCATATACCCTGTAAGCTTCCAGATGTCATGTACACAGGAGCTCAAGAAGTATTGGAAAGTATTGTAGGGACCAAGAATATAGTGAAATGAGACTTTTATTTTGGGATATGTAAGCTGATTATGCTCTCTGCTGGAAACATCCCATGTCTCTTAAGCCTATCAAAGTAATCAATAATTCAGCACTGTTATGCAAATTCATTTATCTGAAAGAATGACTCTCTGGCTCTGTTCTGTTTGCTGACAACCTCTTCTCGGTGTACTGTACCTTAGTAGATTACTGTAACAGGGTGCTCCCTCTTCAAGCATTTGCTGAGGAGAAATTAAAAATGCAATGAACAAGTTTCCTCCTGCCTGGTTCTTGACTAAATTTTGTCCTAATTGAGGACAAAATTTCTTTCTTTAATGTATTTCCAATTTAATATCTTCCACCCTGGCCGAGCCTCAGAACTTCTTATTTTACTGTCTGTCTCAAACATGTTCCTATTTTATAGTATGTGGTGAAGTTAAGATTGTGTTATGATCAGGAATCTGTGGCATGGCCAAATGGGATGTGAGGCCTCCAAAATAACCATAAAACAGACCAGAATCCTCACTGGCCAATGCAAAAGAGGCTCACCCTTGACCAGTTTTCTCCCAGAAACTGCTTGCTGGCTTTGAGGCGATTAGACACAAGATGGGAAAACTGGCCCTTAAAGAATATTATACTGTACATGTCTCACAATAATTAATTACATTTATATAGCAGTGGCCAGCAGCCATATCACCCTGTAGCCCAAGACTGGTTGCCCACTGAAGCTAAGCAGGGTTGAGCCTGGTCAGTACCTGAATGGGAGACCTTCTGGGGAAAAACTAGGTTGCTGCTGGAAGAGGTGTTAGTGAGGCCAGCAGGGGGTGCTCACCCTGTGGTCTGTGTGGGTCCTAATGCCCCAGTATAGTGATGGGGACGCTATACTGTAAAAAAGCACCGTCTTTCGGATGAGACGTTAAACCGAGGTCCTGACTCTCTGTGGTCTTTAAAAATCCCAGGATGTCTTTCGAAAAGAGTAGGGGTGTTACCCCGGCATCCTGGCCAGATTTGCCCTTTGGCCTCTGACCGTCATGGCCTCCTAATCATCCCCATACACTGATTGGCTTCATCACTCTGTCTCCTCTCCACCAGTAAGCTGGTGTGTGGTGGGCGTTCTGGCGCAATATGGCTGCCGTCGCATCATCCAGGTGGATGCTGCACACTGGTGGTGGTTGAGGAGATTCCCCCCTTGTATGTAAAGCGCTTTGAGTGCCTTGAAAAGCGCTATATAAATGTAATTAATTACATGTCTCACAAGAGGGAGAAACCATGAAAAATCTGGTTGATGAGATAATTCTAAAAGAAAAATCTTTATAAATTAATATATTTATTCACAAAAAATAAAGCAAAACAAAAAATGCTCAAAAGAGCCTTTTAGCTGCCTAAAAGGTAATCCCATGTAACACAGTCCAAATACACATTTCAGAAGAATAATCAAAAGACTAGGGCAGAAAATAGCTGAAGAATCAATCATTTCAAAAGAAACAATAATGCAAAAAGACTCCCTTAAAGTTCAGTGCACTGCTGCCCAAAATCCTCTTTCTGGTATGTAAACTGCCTGATGTGCAGCACATTTCATAAAGGCCATACGTTTTGTTTTCATTCTCTCCTCCACTACCTCCAGGGGGTCCAGAGTGCATC
This sequence comes from Polypterus bichir lapradei, assembly GCA_026402145.1. NCBI lineage: Eukaryota > Metazoa > Chordata > Cladistia > Polypteriformes > Polypteridae > Polypterus > Polypterus bichir. The sequence continues at coordinate 31,534,151 of JANRMT010061414.1, forward strand.
TTATAACTCAGCCTGTCTCCTTAATCTGCTTGTTGATTTGGTGGTCCTCTCTTGAAGTGATATTACTAGCCCAGCACACCACAGCATAGAAAAGTGCACTGGCCGTCACAGACTTGTGGAAGATGTGAAGGATGACATTAAACTCTCCTAAGAAAAAAGATTTTGCTCGGTTCTTACTTATATACAGTAGTTCTGTGGTTCTAGACCAGCCCAGCTTGCCACTAATGTGGACCCCCATGTACTCATAATAGTGTACCACCTCCATATCCACACCCGGGTCTAAAGCTATGTGGTGTAGTGAAAGTCAATAACCAGTTTCTTGATTTTGCTGTTAAGTTGCAGGTTTTTCAATTCCTACTCTTTGTCCCACTCCCCTTGTTGGTACACTCCATTAGTGCAGAATCATCAAAGAATTTCTTTAAGTGACATGACCTGCTGTTATATTTATACATAAAGATATGAAAAATAAGAATTCAGATTTAACAATAATAGATCATATACATGCCAGGGAAAAGAAAGGACCAACATCTGCCCTTGGCACTTCAGGAAGAACATTTGCTTTGTGCTTCTACTTACATTAGTCAGTATGGAAGAGGTGCCTTTGTCAGGTAGCCCAGCTGTGCTTCCAGTACTGGTCCACCATTCACTGTGGAAATTTTTCTTGCCCTCCTGACACTGGACCACCATTGTCCATATTCTTTATGTAGGTAAATGTTTTTACAGATAAAAATGAATCAGATACAGGCTTGATTTGGCAAATCATTTGAATGATCCTAAAAAAAATCAGGTATAATTCTTTGTTTTCTGTTCCATCAAATAAAATGTGCTTGAAGTTTGCAACTAATGATGTGATGTTTTAGTTTAAAAAAGGAACAGCAGCCAACATTAGCAATTAATAAATATACTAAAATGAATAAAATATTCCTGACTGAGCTGTAGTCGAGACCCCATGGCTCTGACTGACATTGGCCAGTTAATCAGTTTAACTCTTTGAGGGCTGAATATTTTCTCCAAAAAACATAGTTTCTGAAAAGCAATGGTTTCACACAGAAATCAACTTTAAACTTCTGTTGCTGCATGCTGTGGCTGCCAGTTTGCCAAGAATGTGCAGCAGGCTTGCTGCCAGGCTGTCTTTGCATGGCTGGGACATGGCTGCAGTGCATTGCAATCTGCGCCACCAACTGATCAAGGCACCGTGATGTCCCTACATTGATGGATTAAAGGCCAGAAGTCCACATGACCGTCATCGTCAAGTTCTTCCATGTGAACCCTGAATACAATGAGGACTGATTGTGAGGTCATTTATGTTAGGTAGAATGCCTAGAGGGGGCTGGGTGGTCTCGTGGCCTTGGAACCCCTGCAGATTTTATTTTTTTTCTCCAGTCGTCTGGAGTTTTTTTTTGTTTTTTCTGTCCTCCCTGGCCATCGGGCCTTACTTTTATTCTATGTTAATTAGTGTTCCCTAATTCTGTTTTCTTATTTTTTTGTCTTTTTTCACTTTCTTCACCATGTAAAGCACTTTGAACTACATCATTTGTATAAAAATGTGCTATATAAATAAATGTTGTTGTTGTTTCTACATTTTATCATTGTTAAGTGGCAGTCCTCCTTGGTGAATATTGTCAGTACAAGGATTAGCTGGGGACCAATCAGCTGAAGCAGGAACCTCACATTCGTCCAACAAGTCATAGTCCAGTTCAGAGATAATACGCAAAACGTCGTCCACGGAGTATTTTGCTTTACGCATTCGCTTTGATTTTTGCTAGATGCCAGTGCCATTTTTGCTGTTGTTTGCACCTTGCTACTCACGCGAGATGCAGGAAATCTCGGTCAAACCAATGAATCTAACTTTCCTTCTAGCAACGAGAGTCCAATTAAAATATAATGGTTGGTTCTGTCACAGTTTACAGTCGATTACAATCGTCAACTCCTCCTTTTGACAAAAAGTCAACATCAGCCCTGAAAGAGTTAAAGGAAGGACAACACTTTTGAGACCATTTACTTTCTATTGTCACTAGGCAGAGACAGTGTCATCGAGACTCGGGAAGATATTTTCTTGTTTCATAACCCTGAGAGTGCCTGCTGTTACTGCTACAAACTTTCCACAATCTTGGAGTCTTGCAGACTGGAAACAACAGGAAGCAACATCCTTCCTAATGTCCATTTACATCTATTTATTGTGAAAGACAATGGGCAGCACATTTTAACGAAATGAAATCATAAAGTGAGGCAGTATGCAGTGAGAGGAAAACAGAAGAATATGACGACACTGAATAACCAGAAGATGAGTCAGGGGAATATCTCCAGTACTAATTACTGACAGGGTATTAATGAGAGTCGTTATGTGGGCTGTTTTACTGAGCACTCATTGGTGTATCTTTCTTTCTTTAGTCACACTGTGCATCGTCATTTTACAGAGCACTCTTCACAGGGCACTTTATAAAGCAAGCAAAAGGAAATTTGAAACTATAAATATAAAATGCCAAATAAGAAAAGAACTGACTAGGCAGCCTCTGAGGAATTTTCTGTTTCTAATTTTTCCTCATGTGTCAAGACAGAGCAGATGACCACACACATAAGTCATGTGAGACTGATTTAAACAGATGTGGCATCCTCGACATGCAGGATGAACCACAGATCAGATAAACACAACACGTCGTAATGGGTTAGCTGTCGAAAGTGCTTGGCCTCCATTACTGTATACGTTATGTTGTTCAACAGCGCATTTCACATAGAGGAGATGATTTATTGTTAAGCAGCACTTTTTTTAAATAAACTTAAAATAAACACCGTAGCTTGATAAGCCTTAATTTTTAGTATATGCATGAGCCATGTTTCATGGTGGCTTTACTTGTGAGCCCTTTGTGCTTCCATCAGGTTTACATGTGTAAGAATAGTCAGTCCCCTGGTCAAAGTCTTATAGTGTGGATGCGGATTATATGAGGGATGAAAGACCACTTAGCGTCTCTGTTCAGTGGGGGCGTAGATCATGTTTGATCATTTCTGAACCAAATTACATCTGCTCCAAAGAGCCCCCAAAAAGCTAGAAACAGTCCCATGGTCAGCTACATAATCATGCAGAAGCACAGGAACAATTTGTATTAGCTAAATCTCCATTACAGCCATACAACTTTTCCACATGACAGCATTTGTCCTATCATTGAAGAGCATTCTCATAATAGTAAATGTCACTCCAAACACTCCCAGTAATGTGATTTTTGAACCTAGGGCATGTAGCACGAAAACATTTACCCCGTTTTCTTACTTGCCATTTTGCATACTCCTTGCTGGATTTGACATGCAGTGTTTTTCTGACAGCATCAGGCATGTGGGTGTAGGGAGCGTTTTACAGGCCAGTCCTGGCCAAATACAGGGAAGCAATTAATTGTAATGATGCTGCTAGCTTTTCTTCTGTCTGTCTCCAAGGACCAATGACATCACTTCCTTCTCAGCCAAAGCCACACCCGTCCCTGTCTAGACCGGTATATACTCCAGAGTTCCTTTACAGACCAGCTTCTGAGGACCACAGAGCACCAAGCCACTGAAGACCTTTTGTTAAGCCGATTGTTTATTTTGCACAAGTGTGCTTTACTTTCTTTTCATCCTATGTACACCAAACTTAAACAGGGCATCTTCTAGGATCCCAACCCTCATTTCTTTGTTGTTTACTTCATTTTAGAACAGTCTATGTGAAACTGGTGGATTTTCTGAGCAAGTACATTTGGCACGTTGATGTTCACATAAAACAGATAAATAAAGATAGAGCAGAAAGAAACAAGGATTGTGGTCTCATATTATGCCCTATTTAATTTTAATGTGAGAAGTATGAAGTTGGGGCACAGTTGTGCCAAAACAGAAAAATTGGCAGTTTACACTTTAAAACTAAAAATTTCCCAAATGCTCAAAGCTCTAATCTTCTCCGAAGATGGTTCGACTCTGAATGCCAACTTTGGGTTGTCATTTGGTTTATATATATCTGCTACCAGAAGAACTGAGGCTTCACAGGTACAAGATGTGGCCTCAATCTCAATTCTCTGGGCTTTTCTCTTCCTTCATTTAAGGAACAAATTTTAGTGGCTGTATCACACTTAATTCCATCCTCAAATTTGTCCAGCACAAACCCATAAAACTCTCACAATGCCCATGTGTCTGATGATAGCTTTAATATTCTTTTTTAGCAGTATGTTTAAATGTTATCTCTGTGAATTTTATTATTATTATTATAATTTTATTATTATTATTTTATTTTTTGTTTAAACCTATTTCGACAGAGATAGTCGTTTTAGTCAGTCATCGTCTTCCCTTTCCGTTCTCATGTGGCTTTCAATGAACCCCTTATTGTCTTCTTGAAGTCTTCTTGCAAAGTCCAATTTGCATTTTTGTCCACTTTGCTGTTGCATATTTCTTATGCAACACAGGAGCGCTGCAGGGGACTGTACTTTCTCCGGTCCTGTTCAGCCCATATACATCAGACTTCCAATATGATTCGGAGTCCTGCCACGTGCAAAAGTTCGCTGATGACACTGCTTTTGTGGGCTGCATCAGGAGTGGGCAGGAGGAGGAGTACAGGAAGCTAATCAAAGACTTTGTTAAATGGTGCGACTCAAACCACTCAGTGACCTCTTTAAGAACTCGGGGGTAAATATTATTTTCTCCTGGAGATTTGCTTCATTTCAGCCTATTTAATGTAAGCAGTACTTTCCATATACAATTTCCAAATGACTTAGTACCTCCTTAGTAATCCCTGAAACCACCTGGAGGTTATCCACTTCCTCACATTTGCTAAGACACTGTTGCCTGTTACTACCTTTTCGCCGCCCAGCAGACATGGTGTGTGACTTTGTCAGAATGACGTTATTTGAATCAGCAATATGCTAGTCTTCATCCAAGTTGGCAGATAAAATGCAAAACATTTCGATGAATACTATTTTAGGCACAACAATGTTTGCTGAGGTTTTTCTGATTTCATTTCTTGATGTAAATATTACATTTTGTTAATTATTTTTTGTCTTTCTGATATCAGCTCTGCTTTGTTTTTTTGGCAAACACATTCATCTCCTAGTCCTTTTTCCCTTGCCTTTGTCAGAACATTCCTCAGACTCACTTAATCCAATCAACTAGCCAAAATATTCTTTTTTAATTGTTTTATTTATTGAAATCGAAAAAAGAATATTTTAAATAAACTGCGAGTGAAGAACAAATATACAAAGAATGCGAACATGCAAATGCCCTGACAGTGACGATACAATTAACAAATAACTAACAAATGCATACATAGCCCAAGGCACAATCCAGTTACCAGATGCAGATGATGGTGATGAAAAATACCCAAGTGAACAGTCTTCTGCAGAAGAGGTAAATATTGTCCTTTTGTAACACAAATGTCACAGGATCATGTGTAAGGGATGGAGTGAAATCCATGATGATGATTCACATCCAAACAGAAACCTCACAAAAACGTCAGACGAAGGATGAAATACACAAATCCAGGCAAGACCGGTAAGAGGTGATGACTGTAATTCAGGAAAATAAATGGTAACAGAATAAGTTTTGGAGTATTGAAGAAAAGTGAACACAGAAAAAAATGCAATTCTTCCTCTGTGCCTTGGCAATCTTTATATCATCCACAGAGCTGTCTATAATATAGTTTTCACAGGGTAAAACTGAAAGATGTCTTCAATTAAGTTCTTTAAGTGTGTCTATGTTTACTCAAACTTCTCACTACTCAAAATTTAAATTGCAGATATCTGTAGTTAAATTTTGACAAATATGCAAATTAAAGATATCTTTAGTTGCATTTTAACTAGTTAAAACTATATTTTAGATATTTAAAATTATATTTAGATATCTTTAGCTTAACCCCTAAGATCGCTGTATTGTACAGTAAGCTGAAATGAAGTCAATGAGAAAGGTCTCTCAGTTTTGATTGTTAAAATGCAGGTACCTGCAATTCTTCATTTGACTACTCAAAGTGAAATTGTTGAATTATAAAATACAAATTAGCAAGAAGTTAATTAACATTAAAACAGTTCTGCCCAAACGGATACTGTACACTGTAATGTCAAACTGTAAAAAGAGAGAATGCAGTGTGTTATCTTTCCAGCAAGGGGCAGCCATGGAACACAGTTTTGAAGCTATTAAGATATACGTGGGAGCAGGAGAAGTCTGCCTAAGTTAGTTCAAGTATAAATACTAGCATATTTATTTGAAAAAGGAGAGAGGAAGAGGTGTTATTTATATAGCAATTATTAGCCTCTGATGACCCTGTGGTGTTCTTCTACAGTGTTGTTTAACAGGAAAGTGTTCCTATCTTGAATAAAAATGTGCCTGTCACTCCTCCATGGTTTAAATGACTGAAGATGGATCAGTTTACAGCCAGAGGCAAATATGTCAGAATCCATTGGCTTGCCTATTGCTAAATTAACATACCAGATTTGTGTCAGGCAGAGACAGTCTCGTGATCTGTGCCCAGCACACAGAAGACTCCAAGCTGCTAGAAGTTCACACCTTGATAACTCCTTTAATATATGACTCGAATTACACTGGGGTGCAGTGGTAACCTCGGCTACCTACCAAAATCACAGCTCATATTCCACCCTGATTACTCTCTAGAGCTGGCGTGTTCTCAGGGTGCTTCTGCTTTACTCCCACAACCCAAAGACATGGGAGTTGAAGTAATTCAGAGCCTAAATCAGTCAACTGTGAGTTTATACTTGTGATCGATTGTCTTCTGCCTTCTATTAGTTAGTTTTTACTTTTTCAGTTTTTACTTTGTTTTTTTAATTCTGTTTAGCTATTATAATTGTAAAGCACTCTCAGCCTCTTTCATGTAGAAAAATGTGCTATATAAATGAATGTTGTTTTTGCTGCTGTATCAATGCTGCCAAGATAGGCTTCTTATATTCCTGTAGTGATTTTAGAAGGCAAGAGTGGATGAATCCATTTAATACTGCTGGATATCAAGATACTAATACAATCCACCAACTGCTTCATTTTCTTCCCTACCTGTAACATTGTCTGAGCAGCTTAGTCCCAGTTCGTAATATCCATATGTGGACTGCAGTTGACCCTGACCCCCAGATGATGTTAAGGAAGCCAACAATAGAACACAAAATTGGGCCTGTATTATAAAGGAAGAAAAAAGAACAAGGAGAACGCAGTTTGGTACTCTGTAGTTACCAAGAAATTTCTCACCAACATCCTTGAATGGCTTCCATGCGATTTTGTCTGACCCAACTAGCAGATCTTCAAACTCATTAATGACGTGTCTGATTTGTGAACCAACAAAAATGCCTTCTTTAATCTTGGCATCAGTTATATTTGTAGAAACATCAGTCTCAAATATCAAAATACTTCATCTTTCGTGATCAGCGCTTTCACAGACATTTTCCTCAGTCCAAGTTTTATATGAAGAGGAAGCAAAAATATCTTTCTTAGGTTGAGAAGTGGTTTATATGCTGCACTTTTCTGCCCGTTGACCAAATACCTATGGAGCGGCCAGTTCTTTGTAATGTAATGAGACTTTTAAACATGGATGTCCATTCACAAGAGGACTTGGTGTGTGAGAGCTGCATCACCATAGACTTCTAGTTGTAGCCGTTGTACTGTAGATGCCTCATCTCATTTTCTTAATCACTTTTCTTGGTAAGGGTCTGCACTGTATATGAATACTTACTGTATAGTATGAAAGGAAATCACGAAAACAGGGGATTGCAATAAAACTCTACATGGTAGGAAAATATAAAGATGATTTTTGTGACCAACAGGGCAAAATCCATATGATACACCCAAAAGTCTTCAGGAAGAAGACCTTCACTGTCCAATATATTAGGAGTAACTCACCATCAGTGTGAAAGGATGATACCGTGAGCTGATTACAATTCAGCCTTCATATCTATATGTTAACATATTTTAGATACAGTGCCTTGCGAACGTATTCATCCCCCTCCGTGTTTGTCTTGTTTTCTTGCATTACCACCTGGAATTAAAATTAATTCTTGGGGAGTTGGCAACATTCAATTTACACAACATGCCTACCACTTTGAAGATGCAAAAAATGTATTAGTGACACAAACAATATTAAGACAAAAAAACAGAAAAAGAAAAACAGATATCATGAGTGTGGATAGGTGCCCCCCTCCCCAGGCAATATTTTGTAGAGCCACCTTTTCCTGTAATTCCAGCTACAAGTCTCTTGTTGAATATTTCTATTAGCTTTGCACATCTCATCACTGGGATTTTCACCTATTCCTGAAGGCAAAACTACTCCAAATCTTTCAAGTTAGATGGGTTGTGTTGGTGTAGAGCAGTCTTCAAGCCATGCCACAGATTCTCCATTGGATTGAGGTCTGGGCTTTGATGAGGCCATTCTAAGACTTCAATGTTTCCCTTTAAACCACTGCAGGGTCACTTTAGCAGTATGTTTAGGGTCATTGTCCTGCTGCAAGGTGAACCTTCGTCCCAATCTCAAATCTCTGTTAGACTGAAAAAGAGTTTCTTCAAGAATTGCCCTGTATTTAGTGATATACATCTTTCCTTCAATCCTGACCAGTTTTCCTGTCCCTGCTGTTGAAAAACATCCCCACAGCATGATGCAGCCACCACCGTGCTTCACTGTGGGAGTGGTGTTCTCGGGGTTATGGTAAATGTTGGGTTTGCACCATACATGGTGTTTCCCAAGATGGTTAAAAAGTTCAATTTTAGTCTTATCTGACCAGAGAACCTTCTTCCACTTATTTGGGGAGTTCGCCACATGCTGTTGGGCAAACTTCAAATCCAATACAATACAATTTATTTTTGTATAGTCTCTTGACAGCCCCCCAGCCTCGACTCTCTAAGGAGACAAGGAAAAACTCCCAAAAAAACCCTTGTAGGGAAAGAATGGAAGAAACCTCGGGAAAAGCAGTTCAAAAAGAGACACCTTTCCAGGTAGGTTGGGCGTGCAGTGGGTGTCAAAAAGAAGGGGGTCAATATAATACAATACACAGAACAGAACAAATCCTCAATACAGTATAAAAATAAAAATTTTACAAGTAAGGAGCAGAATTTAACAGTAGATGATATTACTTAATATGATTCCTGCGAACCTCCATCAGGGATGACTTTACCATAGGCAGGCAAAACAACTTTGCAGGTGGGCCGTAGCACCAAGTGCCACATTTGAGTACCAAGAAGAGAAACAGAATAGGTGAGGGTTAGTAACAAATTATAACTATCATGTTACTTATGTTTTAGTGCTAATGACTGACAACAGAGATGCAGTATGTACAGTAAATCAGCAGCTCTAGTCAAGATATGCTAAACTGAAGTAGTGAGTCTTCAGCCGGGATTTAAAAGCTGAGACCGAAGGGGCATCTCTTATAGTAGCAGGCAGACCACTCCACAGTTTAGGGGCCCTGTAACTAAAAGCTCAACCTCCCAATGTTATTTTATTAATCCTTGGAATCATAAGCAGACCTGCAAATGAGATCTTAATGTGCGCTCTGGTTTTTAAGTCATGATAAGTTCAGACAAGTAAGCCGGACCTTGGCCATTTAATGCTTTATATCTTAAAAGGAGGATTTTTAAATCTGCCCTAAACTTAACCGGGAGCCAGTGTAAGGATTTAAGAACTGGAGCTATGTGTTCATATTTTCTTGTTCTTGTAATAATTCTTGCAGCAGCATTTTGGATTAACTGGAGGCTGTATAAAGAACACTTTGAACATCCAGTGAACACTGCATTGCAGTAGTCAATCCTACTAAAAATAAATGCATGAATTAATTTCTCAGAATCCTGTTTATTTAGAAAGCGCCTTAATTTCCCAACATTGTGCCCTCTGTTTTTTTTTCTTGGAGCAGTAGCTTTTATCTGGCCACTATTCCATAAAGCTCCTCTCTGTGCGGTGTACAGCTTAAAGTGGTCCTATGGACAGACACTCTCATCTCCGCTGTGGATCTTTGCAGCTCCTTTAGTGTTATCCTTGATGTCTTTGTTGTATCGCTGATTAATGCACTCCTTGCCCAGTCTGTGAGTTTTGGAGAACGGCCTTCTCTTGTCAGGCTTGTAGTGATGCCATATTCCTTCCATTTTGTTATAATGGATTTAATTGTGCTCTGTGGGATATTCAATGTTTGGGATATTTTGTTATATCCCCAACCCTTATCACTACTTCTCGACAACTTTGTCCCTGGCCTGTTTGGTGTGCTCCTTGGTCTTCATTTGCTTGCTTTGTTGTGCTGCAGAATCAGGGACCTTCCAGAACAGGTCCATTTTTGTAGACATCATGTGACAAATCATGTGACACTATGATTGCATACAGGTATATCTTAACCTACTAGTTATGAGACTTCTGAAGCTAATTATGAGTACTTTAGTGAGTACCCGGCAATGATCTCTATGGACACAATAAGAACTCTACACAGGCCGTGGGCACTGCTGGGAATGTAAATCACTGAAAGCCAAAGCACCTATTATCATGATGTGCATCCTGTTATGGATGAACTCTAACAAGAAAATCCAGAATGCTGAATCACACCTCTTACTGTTTATGCAAGCAGGCAATATGTGGCATACAACTCACGTTTTCACACATGATGTATACATACAGTCAAGCTGCTAACGGTTACTAATATCTGCTCAATCAGTCTTTGAGGTGGTTTTATTTTTCTTCCTAATTAAATTTCTGCTTATGTATTCCCTTTTATTTCTGATAATTCATCTACAGAATCATCTACATTAGATCTCTCATTTTATTGAGGCTCATTTGTGACATTTTGCCCACAATTCCTTTTGTAGGTCTGGTGTCAGGACCCGATGTGACTGAGGTGAAACATTCTGCAGAAGCTGTGCCTCAACATTCCGCTCTTTACCATCATGTAACCTTACTTTATTATATGTTTTCTATTTTTTCATTATATTTTTTATGAACTTTATTATTGTCTTACTTAATTATCTACTTGGCACCGAGAGGCATGGGTAAGCTTTTGAACCTCAATTTTGATGGGGGCCAGGGCTTACAATTCTTTCCCATGGATGAGGAATTCCCATAAGCTCAAAATGATTAATTTGCTGTCCTTTGCACACATCGCCTGTTGCTACTATTCATTGGATGGTTTAGTGAGGTCCTTAGGTTGACTTTGCCATGGACATTTGTGGCCTCTCAATGAGCATTAAGAAGATGATCAAACCTGCCTATCTAGAGGAAGTTGTAACAAGGTTTCCATAGGAGAACCTGTGGAAGGATCAGTAACCAGCCTTGAGAGTACAAAAGCAGAGCACTGGCATGTCTGTCCGACCCTGTCTATCCCTGTCAGTGCTGACCCAGTTCCGTTTCCTCCTGGGGCCACATGAGCTGGGTGGCATTGTAGTGTGCTTAGTTGATTTTTGGAAAACAAAACCATGTGTTTTTTGTAATGGGTAGCAAAACTGTACTGTGGATATGGTCTGCAAGAACCTGACACGATTTTTCTAATAGGATCAATGCTTCAGTAACCATAGTTTCCATTTCCACATGGTTTTTCAGCCCCCAGTGAAAATGAGAATTAGCTATATATATTAATTTTTTATGAGTGGAGATGGACAACTGGAGATGGTGCAGAGGGTGATTATTTGCCTGGATGGCCACCAGGATAAAGGAAATTGGAAGGACAGGGTCTCTGACCAGATGGGAACAGGAATCCTTACCTAGTAGGGAGTCCAGAATGTTGGAAGGACCAGATCCCCCAATATTCTAGGGGGCAGCATCCCTGGAATCTGGGTTTCCTTCCAATACCCACAGGGCATCATGGGAGTTGGAGTCCCAGAGCACAGCCCTGATGGATTCTATTGATACTTGCAAGGTGTTAATGCAGGAGGATATGGCCCCTGCTTTGTGGAACTCTCATCTGACCAGGATGTGCTTCCAAAAGACTGTGTCCTAGCCCCAGAAGTACTCCCAGGTTAAAGATAAAAGGAGCTGCTTTATGCTGACCAGTCAGTTAGACTCAAGAGGCTGGGGTTTGGGGCTCAGTGGCACCCCCCACTAGTTACTATATATATGTCATACAGTACTTGCCAAATAATACAAAGAGTACAGTACACGTGTTTTGCTCTAATTGGGGCTCATCAAATGTAAGTGTCTTTGCTTCCCCTTACGGAGATCAAACCTATCTATGAATCGTAATCTGATTATATTCACACCTATGCATGTAATCCTCCGATCTACAACCTGTCAAATAAGTGAACCAGCCACCGTGTTGCAACGTCAGAGGCCTCGCCTCAGGTGTTGATGATCGAGGTTTGATCCCTGTAAGGGGAAGCAAAGGTGTGCACACCTGATGAGCACCAATTTGGGCAAAATAAGTGTTGTGTACTTTTTGTATTATTTGGCAGGTACTGTATCACATATGGCACAGTGGGTAGTGCTGCTGCCTCATAGTTAAGAGACCCGGGTTCGCCTCCCAGGTCCTCTCTGCGTGGAGTTTGCATGTTCTCTCCGTGTCTGCGTGGGTTTCCTCCAGGTACTCTGGTTTCCTCCCACAGTCCAAAGACATGCAGGTTTAGGTGCATTGGCGATTCTAAATTGTCCCTAGTGTGTGCTTGGTGTGTGGGTGTGTGTGCGCCCTGCAGTGGGCTGGCGCCCTGCCCGGGGTTTGTTTCTTGCTTTGCGCCCTGTGTTGGCTGGGATTGGCTCCAGCAGACCCCTGTGACCCTGTAGTTAGGATAAAGCGGGTTGGTTAATGGATGGATGTATCACATACAGTATGACCTGCTTCACACAACTGAGAGGACGTGGCGGATATTTGCTGACTGGCTGACCAACCACAAATGTTACCTGGTAGGTAACCATCCAAACAATCAGACTGATTCAGACATATCAATGACAAAAAAAATCATATATATACACACACACACACACAATGGATTCAGAAAGTATTCAGACCCCATCACTTTTTACACATTTTGTTAAGTTACAGCCTTGTGCTAAAACCATTATTTTTTTTCTCCTATACAACAAACAACACTCAATAACCCAGAAGGATAAAGTTAAAAAAAGGATTTTAGAAAAGTTTTCAATATTAATAAAAATAAAAAAAACCCTGAAATACCACATTGACACAAGTATAAAAACCCTTTACGGAGTACATAGTTTGTAGCGGGGCTACATAGAATTAGTGTTGTCAATGTTTGTGCTGAGTGCGCTTTTGTTTCCATCATCCCATTTGCTATTTATTATGTGTGCGTCAGTGAATGTTGTCCCCGTAAATACAGAGGGGATGGATGATGGAGGGAGAACGCAGCCCCAAGATGGAAAACACCTATTCACAATTAATCAAGTACAACCAGCTCATCACTATATAACCAATCAGGAGGGAACAGAGAGGAAAGAAGGAGAAAGACGGAGATCACAATTCACTTACAACAAACCACCAGCCCCTGCTAATTTTCCACATCTCGCTTTGGGATCCTGTTTGTTTTTCATTCTGCCGGACTTACATCGATTCAATCATCGCCAGAGACCCCAGGGTTGAACTACATTGTTCACCACATGCCAAAGATTCACGGTGAGGTTGCTCCATTTTTGTTTCCGGGAAATTCAAACACATCACCTATCTGAACAGTCATCCGTATTCAGGACAGTTTTATACTTGGACTCAAATTCACGATCATTGGCATTTCCGTATTTTTATCTTTATTTGTGTTTTGTTACTGGGACAAGAGAGGGTTTTGTTATTGTATGTATGTATGTATGTGGTGTTGTTGCTTTGGTGGTGGTTTATACATATATATATTTTCTACGAGTGAAATTTGTATTTTTTATTTCATTTAATATAATTAATCACTTATTTTTACATATCTGCTTTTGTGTGCCTATGTTTAATCCGTCGATTGTGGGGAAAATTGTATTTGTTAGAGGTACGGCTTGATTTTTAAGATTCACCTCAGTAATTTATCCAGGCCACAGGTCTTGGAGGTGTAGCTGCCAGCTGGGTAAGGGGTCGGCCGTTACAAGTTGAAGCACTAACTGCAGTTATGGCTGGAGTCTTCACACACCTGAATTTAGAGATTTTCTGTCCTTTTTCTCTGCAGGTCCTATCAAGGTTTGTCAAATTGAATGGGGACTGTCAGTGACCAGCTACTTTCAAACCTCTTCAGATATTTTTGAGTGGCTTCAAACTGCTTTTTTTGTTGTCTTTGCTTTGTGCTTTGGGTCATTGTCCTGCTAGAAGGTGAAAATTTGCCCAGTCTGATCCCCAGAGCACTCTAGAGCAGGTTTTCATTAAGGATATCTTTGTACTTTGTTATATTCAGCTTTTCCTCAGTGCTGTTTAGACACCCAACTTCTGCTACTGAAAAACAACCCCACAGCATGATATACTAACCTGCTCCACCACTGGAATGGTTATCCACAGGTGATGAACAGTCTCTGGCTTCCTCCAGACATGACACTTAGAATTCAGTCCAAACAGCTCAGTCATGATTTCATCAGACCGGAGTATCTTGTTTTTTGCATTCTGACAGTCCTTTTTTTATAGGTCAGACATACTAGAATAGGCCTTACCCCAGGCAGCTTAGCACCAAAATAAAATGGGAGGCTTCCTGACTTCACAGACCCATAGACAATCTGTGGAGAGACCTGAAGGTGGCAGTGTACTGTCACTTCTGCCAGGAAGAATAGGATACACTGCCTGAATTGTGTGAAAAGCTTGTAGAGGCTTAACTAAAAAGTCCTGAAGTTGTAATTGTTGCCAAAGGGGCTTCTACAAAGTACTGAATTAAGGGGCTGAATGCTTAAATGAATGAGAGATTTAATTGTTTTTTTTATATAAATTAGCAAATTTTTCTGAAAACAACATCTTATTGTTTTCTCATTAAGGGTTATCAAGTGCATATTGATGGGTAAAAATAGCAAATTTATCCATTTAAAATTAAATCTACAATACAACAAAGTGTTCACTGAAAGGGTCAAAATACTTTGTAATCCACTTTATATCTGAGGAATTTATTTAAAGAAAAAAAGAAAAGGGGCAAGGCAAGAAAAAGGCAAATAAATATACAGTATATAGTGGCAGATGGCCGGAGCCCTTACCTGGCTAGAAGGACCAGTGGAGAGTGTATTTTTAGACCCTTTCTACCCCGGACTGACAGAGGGCAGCCCCCTTGGTTTACAGCCGGGCCACGGGTTTGGAGCTTAGAAGCTCAACCCTGCCGGGTTTTGTGACTTCTGCCAGGGGGTGCCTGGACAATTGCTGAGCCCTGGGTTGCAGCACTTCCACCATACCTGCTGGAAGAATATTTGGGAGCACATGGAGCAGTTCCGATATGTCCTATAAAAGGGGCCACCTCACTCCATTCGAGGAGCCAGAGTCGGGAGGAGGTGGACGAAGCTTGCTGGGAGAGGAGTGGAGGTGGCAAAGAAGGGAGAAAAGAAGGAAGAAGGGACTGTGTTGTGCTTTGCCCTATGAGCTGGGAACTGAAAATAAAATGTGTGATGTATGGCGTGTCTCTGCCTGTCTGTGTTGGGTTAGGGCAGCTATACACACCCTGGTGGTTATATATATATATATATATATATATATATATATATATATATATATATATATATATATATATATATATATAATTACACACACACGAGGGGGAGTCAAGCTAAAGTTAGAAAATGGAACGAACCTTAACAAAACTGATCATGTCATTTCTCAGTGGAGTCTCCACCCTTCACAGTGCACTTGTGCCACCTGCCTGAAAGTGCCTGGATTCTTGCAGAAAAAAAGGTTTTGTCTTGCCCTCGCAACCACTTGTGCACTTGCCCACTTTCTTCATGTTGTCATCTGCCTTGAATCAACGACCACCCAGATGTTTTTTGTTTTTTTTAGCGGTCCAAAAAGGTGGAAATCACACAGTGCCAATAAGGAGGAAGCAGCAGTACCTCAAACTTCAGTTTCTCCAGGCAAGCCTTGGTGCTCTTAGCAGTGTGTCGGCATTGTCTTGAAGCAAACATGTAGTGTTTGACAATAACTAGGGTGCACGGTGGTTGTGAGGACAAGACAAAACCTTTTCTTCTGCAAGAATCCAGGCACTTTCATGCAGGTGGCGCAAGTGCATTGAGAAGGGTGGAGACTCCATTGAGAAATGACATGATCAGTTTTGTTAAGGTTCATTCAATTTTCTAATAAATCCAATTTTCTAACTTTAGCTTGACTCTGGATGGATGGATGGATGGATGGAAGAGCCAGGGGTCACATTTAGTAAATCTAAACAAAACAAAAATCTCGAAAAACTGGAATCCATCCATTATCCATCCCGCTATATCCTAACTACAGGGTCATGGGGTCTGCTGGAGCCAATCCCAGCCAACACAGGGCACAAGGCAGGAAACAAACCCCGGGCAGGGCGCCAGCCCACCGCAGGAAAAACTGGAATCCTGATCACAAACGCACATCTGAAGCTGCCTTTAAATACTAGCCGGGGCCGTCACCAGCCAATACACAGTGAACGTATGCTGATTTAATTTAAGACAACCAAGTTTTATGTGATGGGGCATTTCTTTATGCAAAATATCACCCTTTTTGTTGACGACACATTCCGAGTTGGAAAGAAAGCTGAGGAATTTTAGTAATTTATTTTCCCGATATATCGTGGATTTTGGATGCCGATTTATGAGATTTTTCTGCTTTTTTTGTTTTTTCATGTTGCCCACCCTACATCCAAGAAGCATCTATGCATTTGTTTCAAAAACAACTTTTTTTACATGTTACAGTTAGAAAAATTAAATCCATCAAACTACACCTTGGTTAATAATGGAATACACTTAATAAACTGGACATTATTGCTATAGTTTAAATGTTTATTGCACAAAATGGAATTCATTAGTGCTTCTATCTGTAGCAAAGACAAAATACTGTGCTGTAATTTTTATATGTTTATTTAGTTCGTACTACTAAAACTATATACAGTATATTGGATGTTAGGGTTATGTTAGTTTAGTTTGTTGATCATAAGAACATTTATTTGATCAAACTTGACCATATTATGTTGACTGACTCTAAGTCACTCAAAGAAAACAATGCCAAATACTTTTATTTACAATTTACACTACTAAATTTTGTAGAAGTTGTTGATATACTCACAGTTAAGTGAATCCAGCAAAAATATTTTTTGCGTGCAGGAGGCGGTCGTGAGAAGTTATAACCCGTCCTCATACCCCGTGTCGCCCATGCCCAATCGCTTGGTTAGGTTCAACGATAATTTCAATTCGGGTTCCGTTCGTGAGGACTGGCGCCCCGCCCAGGGTTGTTCCTGCGTTGCGCTCGGTGTTGCCGAACAGGTGTCAAACATGGATTAAGTGGACCTGAGAGTGTTATGTTAAGTTGTACATTTGACAGAGAAGTCGACATTCAACGGGTACCCACCGAGCACGCGTGTTTTTCTGTGTTTTTTTTTTAACGCTTTTGAACCTCCTCTTTAAAAGGTCCGCACGCACTACACACCGTGGCACCCCGGGACACGACCCATCCGGATCAATAGTGTCGGTGGATCACGTAAGGGACTCTCGCACTGCAGCGCCAGCACCAGCACGAGCGAAGCGCTTTCCAGGAGTTGCATCATTCGAAGCGGAGACCCCCGCCTCCCCCCACGCCCCCCTCCTGCTCTGTATTGGCTGCTCGCTGTTACGACTGCGTTTTTATTCTGCGCTTAGATTGTGCTGCACAAAGGCTTGACAAGCAACTTTCCTCCTGTTCGGCTTACCGGTTATTCGGCCAAATGGGCAAAACGAAGGAAATGAACGGCCACGCCGGCGGGCAGGAGGAATTCGCCGTGTCAGCGACCATCCAAGTTGAAGAGAAAGATATCAGGCGGCCAACGCGGAACAAGTTAGTGGGCTTCTTACGGAGAAACAAGCTGGTGATCCTGACGGTGTCCGGAGTGATGGTGGGCGTGGGTATTGGACTGGCCGTGCGGAGGATGGAGCTGAGCCGGGCGCATATGATTTACTTTGCCTTCCCCGGAGAGATGCTCTTACGGATGCTGAAAATGATCATCCTGCCCCTAGTGGTGTGTAGCTTGGTCTCGGGGGCTGCCAGCCTTGATACCAGGTCCCTGGGAAAGTTAGGAGGCATAGCCGTGGCGTACTTTCTAGTGACCACACTGATAGCGTCTGGCATTGCCGTTGCCCTCGCCTTCATCATCAAGCCGGGAGTGGGCGCAGGGAGGCTGAACACCAACAGCCTGGGGCTGAGTGACACTGTCAACACTAACAAGGAGACTGTGGACTCCTTCCTGGACCTGGCAAGGTAAAGTTCTTTGGACGAGCTGGTGGACCTAAAGTATAGTGCCACACCCCTCAATTGGCAGCTTTAGTAGGGGGGTGGGAGGGGGGGCGTTAGGCTCAAATTGCAACCATGCTGTCTGTGTGATGCATTCTTGTTCTCCCCATCTTCTGGTGAGTTTTCTCCACACACTCAGCCTGGTTTGTTGAGTGTGCATGTGTGTGCCCTTTGATGGACTGCACTAGTGCAGACTTGTTGCCTTTTAAGAGTTTGAAACCTCATGACATAAATAATTGGTTAATTTAAGGACACAAGTGGGTAAAATGTCTACTTTCAGGTACAACAGTCTCAAACCCATTAATTCAGTCCAGGGGGGGCAGTTCCTATTGCAGCAGCAGCAGCAGCATCAGGTGCCCAAGAAGAACCTGTAGACTCATTCAGCAGGTGCAGGATTTGAATCCGGGGCACTGAATGTGAGAAATGACAGTGCTTACCACAGCACCACCATGCCACCCACTTTTTAATGCATTACATATTTTCACAAACTTTTTTATATCATGGTGGGTTAAGGCACAGGTGTTGGGGTTTCTTTTGGCACATAAGCACAGCCAAGTCCAACAAAGGACACAAGCCTCCATGTCAGCTCAGAGCAGGAGGACCATGCTAGATTCATTTTTGCCATAGACTGAGACTTTTCATTTTGTACTTTTGCAAGGTACTTTAAATCCTAATCAAATATTTCATTCTAGGTTTACTGCAAGGCAGCCAGGCTATCACCGTTACACCCATATTGTGTAGTATTTAAGATATCATGACATCCACCAGATGCTATTTTCAGATATTACAAATTGTATTTGAGGGACCGTGATGTGAACAGGACATTATTATGAGACCAGTAACGGCCCACTGCATGATAACGTGCAGTGAATACACTTGACTTGAGCATTCATAGTTTTCCTACTCTGTACGTTTTTCATTCGTTTGCTCAGAGGTTGATGCTCTTGCTGCTTCCTGAGCAGCTCTTGTTTTCTCCACTCTAGTGGCCCGCTTCATCTTTTCTTCCGTTGGCATCTTTTCACGTTAAAACTGATTAAGTCAGTGTTTGTGTTGCAATTTACTTAGTACATTTTCTTTAATTTTTCACTTAAGCTGACAGTCAAGTCTTCAATCTGTCGCAAGAATGATTTAAGATATGAAGAGGTAGAGGAAGTGACGGCGAAGGTGTTAGAGATGAGAACAGCACATGTACGCATGCACAACACGGCCACCCTGCTGGCCACTGCTGAGAGTTGATTCTACAATAAAATAAGATACAGTAGTAGTATATATGTACCAAATTTCAGGTCAATCGGCCAAACGGTTTGCGAGGTACAGGTGATTTAAAATCCTGGACAGGCAAACGATCAGCCACGGTACCGTATTATACAAGAGAGATATAGGGTGAAACATGTGTCGCGTACTCTTTGCATTATTTGACAGTAAACTATTTCACCCATTCTATGATCTGCTTCTCGCAACTGAAGAGGGCACCATGGCGGATGTTTGCCGACTTGCAGACCAACCACAGGTGTTACCTGGTAGGTAACCACCCATACAATCAGACTGTGATTCAGACTATGAATGCCATGAATGTAATTACCCCGATCTACATACTGTCAATTAAACGAACCACACGCCGTGGCGCAACGTAAGAGACTTAGCCTCTGATGCTGACGGCCGAGGTTCGATTCTCGAAAGGGGGTGCAATAAGTGTGTACGCCTGATGAGCCCAGAATTAGGGCAAAACACATGTCGTGTACTCTTTGCATTATTTGACAGTAAACTATTTCAACCATATATATATATATATATATATTATTATGAATGATTTAAATGAATGGTTGTCATTTTCTTTAGTATTGGATATTGATATTTGATTTGGCTGTCACTTCATGAAGATTATAACACAGAGTGAGAGCTGGCAGCACAGGTTAACGGCAGCCCCCTATGGTGCATCTCTTCAGTGTAGTTCATGTCCTCATTTAACCTCTGTCTGTTTGAGAGGCCGCCCCCACCATAGCTCTTTATTGACACGACTGCCAGGTACAACGCTGTAGTGAATCATTCAAGCTTCAGTGCTTTCTTTGATTGAGATTTTCAGAAGTGTTAGTGAACTTTCACCCCTCCACCTGTCATGTGGTCATGGTTTTCAGTGCAGGGGCCTGTATGTTTGGAGTCCCCCAGGGTGTGCCAGGGTTTCATGTCTGCTTTCCACCCACAAACTAAAGACACATTGGCTAAGGCTGCCAGAAGTTTACTTGTTTTACTTGCAGCTCAGCATCAGAAGCTCAGCTGATTATCTGAATATTATCTAAAAGGATTAACCGTGACGGCTATGGGGACTGAGTTCCTAAGGAAGGGGCTTACATTCCCCTCTGTGTCCAGTAACGTTGTCTTTTGATCTCCTTTGTTGCAAACTTACCTGACTTTACATGACTATTTAATTAATCGGATTATGAGCTTCAATAAGACTGCAAGCAGTTCAAAAACAGAGAAATGTACATATAAATAATCACAGTGGTTTAAATGTCTCCAGGGGGAAGGGCACTAAATTTGAACAAGTAAGAAAATGTGGAAATGGCGTTACGTTCAATTGCATTCAGAAAACTGGTTAGCTCTATTTGAAAGTTGGAGCATTTTTTAATTTTTTAGTCACTTTATCAAAGAGTTTATTACACATTTCTGTAGCATTGAGTCATATTTCAAAGTATTTACATGCATTAGTAGTGTGCATAAAATGTGTGACAATGGTTTGTGGCCATTGAGTTCAAATTTCTTAAACATAAAGTTTTTTAAAGAGTACCAAATTGAGATTTAAAATCTGTGCTGAGGTCTCAAAGAAATTGTTGGCCTGTATATGAATATGATTTGCAGATAAATTTCAGTGTCAGAGAAATACTGAATTATTTTGATCTTTAGATTGGTGCATTCATTTTCAGTACAATACCAAGTACACTTTTAGCCACAATAGCACAAAGTGTCCCCAATCCATCTTTCATACATTTCTACATAAATTTGGTTGATTTTATTTTGTTTAATTTTATGGACATGAAAATCCATTCACTTAACTAATTTGATTTCATGGTGCATGAAAAGTGAGCTGAGCTGCTGTGATTGCGGTTGGTGCAAGATGGCATGCAGCCTCAGAGACGAGCGCAAGATGGGGAAGATGGAGGCAGAAGTCAAACTGTTAGCATATAATGAGTCCTAAAGTTAAATTCTGGTAAAGGGACACTAATTACCCTGCACAATTTTGAATAAATAAAGAATATAAATAAAGAAGAATTACGACCACATTGAAGAAATGACAAATATCATCATTAGTGAATTGAATAAATAAATGGACATCTTAATGTTGTACCATCCTTATATGGTAACACTCAGTCATCCAACCCCACCTACATCTGACCCCCCATGTCAGCATGTATGACTGCTGCAGTTTCACCGATCTAACATCCTGCATTCAAATCCTGTACCGTTCATTAATCTGCCTTGAGCTTGCATACTTTTCCCAGTCTACATGTGTATTCTTCTGGTTTCTCTTCTAAATCCCCAATGGACGTCTGTTAGGTTAATTGGTAAATAAGTCCAATATGAAAAACTGTAAGTGTGCCCTTTGATAGACTGGCATCTCATCAGGTTCGGTTCCTGCCTTTTGCCCAGTGCTAATATGATTGACTCCTGACTCGCAAAGCCCTTTATTAGAATAAGCAGCCCAAGTATGGCTGCATGTATGCCCTGTCCAAGGTTATCTCCTGGGATAAGTACCAACAAACCTCAATTGGATTAAGAAGATTTCATAATTTAAGGTGTGTAGGCGAAACACTACTTAACATGCAAAAAAACCTTAAATCAGTGTCATAGCTTCCATCATGATGGCAGACTGAAAAGCAGTATTGGTAGCGGTCACATTTTTTGTATTCTCAAATAGACTTACGGCAATTTATAAAAGCAGCAGCTGCTCCAAAAATGACAAGAATGCTGCATTTTTCAGCATTGGAGGGCATTCATCACCTGAGGCAAGGGTAGTAATGGTTGGGTTTCACAAATGCAGAAGTTCTCCATAGGTTTATAATTTTCTTCTGTGTGAGAAACTGTTTGGTTCAGATGTGTGCTTAAGAAGCTGCTTCCCGATGCTCCAGCTTTGTTATGTTCCATAATGCTTAGCTCAACAGCACTGGGAAAATAGCAGGAACCAAATCTGAGCCAGCATAGCAATGCACCATCACACTCAATCAATTGCCAGATGAAGGGGCCTTAGCTGCCTCGAAAGCTTGCATTGGTAATCTATTTAGTTAGCCAATAAAAGGTGTCATTTCACCCTACTTTCTCCTGACTCAATCATTTACAAACTAAGGCAATGGTAGAAAGCTTAACTGAATAAACAGGGCCAGTCCGTGACAAAATTGTCTCAGATGTTTACGGATCATGGAGCTCCAAAAAACGTGAGCTGGTGCAGGTGACTGCTGAATTTCATGCTGACTGCCAGCCTCCTTCATGGTGCTTGATTAGCTGTTAACGCACCCTTTATTTATGGTGGCTATAAGCTGTCCTCCAGACAGTCTGTGGAGGCGCCTTTACATGCGTCCTTAAAACCGCACATGCTTTAAGAATTTGAACTGAACAATGCTAGTCCATTATTTCAGACTAAATTCGACTATTTGATTTGCCATACTTACTATCTGTTACTGTATCTAAGTTGAGTCATCTAGTGATAACAAGGTGGACTGCAAATGGGTAATTTCTTCCCACTGATGTCTCGTGGGACCCTGAACAAAATCACTTAATCTGCCTGGGGTCCAATTCTAAAATAATACAAAGACCTTGGGGACAATTCAATGCAGAAAGGCACCATGTGCCCGTTTTATAAGACGCCAGCTGTACCTTAAGAACGTTTGTAGCAAAGAATAAAATAAAATTGAGTACTCTGTGTATTACTAAACTTGACTACTAAAAATACTATTTGTACAGATTAATACTTATTTTAAATCTGTTTCAACGCTGCATTATTAATGTGGTGCGTCATCAGGTGTTGTCTACATTTCAGTTTGGACTTTTGATGGACTGGCAGCCTGTCGCAGGGCTGGCTTTTTCCTCGTGCCCTGTGCTGCCAGGAAAAGCTCTGGTTCTGTAAAACCCAACTTTGGATTAAGCGGCTTCTGGGAATACAGAAATAGATGTTACTCGTTTCTATTTATTAACAAAACTAAAAAGAAGTCAATCAAGAAGAAGTACATTACACTTCTTTGTTGTTTGTTAAGCCACAACTACAGAACCTTTGGGTTTTTATCAGCAGTTTGAGAAACTCCCCTGGTAAATTGACCTTGTTCTTGTTAAAGTACCCCAGATATGCACAGATATGAAGTGATGGTGTTTTCACTTGCTTTACTTTAACCTTTAACGTTCGATTGAACACCTCTCTCAGACCATTCTCTGAAATGTTTTTGTTGTGTTAAGAGGCCTGGTAGCCAATGAATGAAATATAAGGGGAGAGGGGGGACTTCAAAAGTTTGATTCCATTTGAATGTGTTTCTCAATCATTTGTGAGAGCATCTTCCAAAAATGGTTTACTTAACAATATTTTAGCAAAAATACATATGTTTAGAATACTGTGAATCATGTGAAAAGCAAAGCTGTATCTGCCGTAGACTGTATGGCAGATAAGATAAAGCACAAAATGGCGACACTGGAAAGGAAATTGTACAACCAAATATATGTATAGACTTGGACAAATTTGAACCCACAATTGTCTCTGAAATAATTTGAAACTAGCAAAAGTAATTGGCACCCATCATTGTTTATGCCATATTAAACACAAATCTGACTTTGCTTTAGAGTTTTGAGTCAACAGAATATTTCAAATAATAACACAAATGAAAGTGGCTTTGACAAAAATGATGGGACCCTTAACCTAATATTTTGTTGCACAACCTTGAGAGGCCATCACTGCAATCAAGTGATTCCTGCAGCTCTCCGTGAGACTTCTGCACCTGTCAACAGATTGTTTGGCCCACTCATCCTGAGCAAACTGCTCCAGCTGTGTCAGGTTTGAAGGGGTCTTCTCCAGACTGCATGTTTCAGTTCTTTCCATGGATATTTGATAGAATTCAAATTAGGGCTCATGAAGGCCACTTCAGAATAATCCAGTGATTTGTACTTAGCCATTCTTGGGTGCTTTTCGAAGTGTGTTTTGGCTTATTATCCTGTTGGAGGATCCATGACTTGCGATTGAGACAGAGCTTTCTGACACTGGGCAGTACATTTCACTCCAGAGTGTCTTGATAGTTTTCAGATTTAATTGTTCCCTGCACAGACTTAAGGCACCCCATGTCAGCAAAGTAGCCCCAAAATATAACCAAGACTCCTCCATGTTTCACAATAGGGATGGTGCTCTTTTCTTTGAAAACTTCATTTTTTACGTCTGTGGACATAGAGCTGATGAGAGTTTCTAAAAAGCACCATTTTCGTCTCATATGTCCCAAGGACATTCTCCCAGAAGCACTGTGGCTTGTCAATATTAATTTTAACAAATTCCAGTCTGGCTTTTTAACGTTTTTCTTTCAACAGCGTAGTCCTCCTGGATCTTCTTCCATTGATTTCACTGTCATTCAAAAAGCAGCAAAAGGTGTGATCAGATACTCATGGACCTTGGCCTTGGAGTTCAGATTGTATCTCTTTGGAAGTTGTCCTCGGCTTTTTGTCTGCCATTCTCACTATCCTTCTGCCCATTCTGGGGTCAATTTTACCCTTACAGCAGTGTCCCTGGAGGTGTCCATTTGATTTTGGGGATAAAACAAATCAAATTCTCCTTGTTTGTGTGTGTTTTTCTTAACAAATACTCAGGGTTTGATTCTTCTACTTTGACTTTTCAAATAATATTTTCAGTTAGCGTTTTGTGTTATGAAGAAACATAGGACTCATTTTTGGTTTAGAACTTTTGCCTTCCTTTTGACTATGTTTATCAAGATCAGGGTTTTTTATTGTCACATGTGCAGTGAAATTCTTACTTGCGTAATGCTCCTTGCAGCCACAATAGTCAATATAAAACATAAGGAAGAGAAACTAAATTTAATATTAATAATTAGCACAGTAAACAACACAAAGCATAATACTACATACTCAAGAATCACAGATGATGTTTATGTTATCATATACTAGCCGTCCCCAGCGGCTCTACCCGCATAGTAGTTAAACAGGACAAACTTTAAAAATCAATAAACAAAAAGGTATCACTGGTTAAGTGGAAGCAAGTTACGCTTCAAAATAAAGAGGTACAGTGCATTCACTGCGCATCACTTTTTCCACATTTTGTTATGTTACAGCCTTATTCCAAAATGGATTAAATTTATTTTTTTCCTCAGAATTCTACACACAACACCCCATAATGACAACGTGAAAAAAGTTTACTTGAGGTTTTTGCAAATTTATTAAAAATAAAAAAACTGAGAAATCACATGTACATAAGTATTCACAGCCTTTGCTCAATACTTTGTTGATGCACCTTTGGCAGCAATTATAGCCTCAAGTCTTTTTGAATATGATGCCACAAGCTTTGCTTACCTATCCTTGGCCAGTTTCGCCCATTCCTCTTTGCAGCACCTCTCAAGCTCCATCAGGTTGGATGGGAAGCGTTGGTGCACAGCCATTTTAAGATCTCTTCAGAAATGTTCAATCAGATTCAAGTCTGGGCTCTGGCTGGGCCACTAAAGGACATTCGCAGAGTTGTCCTGAAGCCACTCCTTTGATATCTTGGCTGTGTGCTTAGTATCGTTGTCCTGCTGAAAGATGAACCGTCATCCCAGTCTGAGGTCAAGAGCGCTCTGGAGCAGGTTTTCATCCAGGATGTCTCTGCACATTGCTGCAGTCATCTTTCCCTATATCCTGACTAGTCTCCCAGTTCCTGCCGCTGAAAAACATCCCCACAGCATGATGCTGCCACCACCATGCTTCACTGTAGGAATGGTATTGGCCTGGTGATGAGCGGTGCCTGGTTTCCTCCAAACGTGACGCCTGGCATTCACACCAAAGAGTTCAATCTTTGTCTCATCAGACCAGAGAATTTTGTTTCTCATGGTCTGAGAGTCCTTCAGGTGGCTTTTGGCAAATTCCAGGCGGGCTGCCATGTGCCTTTTACTAAGGAGTGGCTTCCGTCTGGCCACCCTACCATACAGGCCTGATTGGTGGATTGCTGCAGAGATGGTTGTCCTTCTGGAAGGTTCTCCTGTCTCCACAGAGGACCTCTGGAGGTCTGACAGAGTGACCATCGGGTTCTTGGTCACCTCCCTGACTAAGGCCCTTCTCCACCATCGCTCAGTTTAGATGGCCGGCCAGCTCTAGGAAGAGTCCTGGTGGTTTCGATCTTCTTCCACTTACGGATAATGGAGGCCACTGTGCTCATTGGGACCTTCAAAGCAGCAGAAATTTTTCTGTAACCTTCCCCAGATTTGTGCCTCGAGACAATCCTGTCTCGGAGGTCTACAGACAATTCCTTTGACTTCATGCTTGGTTTGTGCTCTGACATGAACTGTCAACTGTGGAACCTTATATAGACAGGTGTGTGCCTTTCCAAATCATGTCCAATCAACTGAATTTACCACAGTTGGACTCTAATTAAGCTGCAGAAACATCTCAAGGATGATCAGGGGAAACAGGATGCACCTGAGCTCAATTTTGAGCTTCATGGCAGAGGCTGTGAATACTTATGTACATGTTATTTCTCAGTTTTTTTATTTTTAATAAATTTGCAAAAACCTCAAGTAAACATTTTTCACGTTGTCATTATGAGGTGTTGTGTGTAGAATTCTGAGGAAAAGAATGAATTTAATCCATTTTGGAATAAGGCTGTAACATAACAAATTGTGGAAAAAGTGATGCGCTGTGAATACTTTCCAGATGTACTGTAGATCGACTCCCCACTCCTGACATCACGCTTCCCCCCTCCCCTTGGCCTGCAGCCTCTGTCTCGAATTAGTGCGAATATATCACTCCTACAAGCGAACTCTGATTCTTATCGAGATGAGAGAAGTCACAAAATCAACGGGAATGTTCAAGCAAATTACAGAAAAAAACCCGATCTGAATCTGTTAAGTAGTTCTCTTGTTCGCTAGCTAAGCAGATGTAAGATACACCCGAGGCTGTCGAGTGAGTGAGGAGGGCTTCACCCCTCTGCTCTCAGCCCACTGCGTGTCTCCCAGATAACTCAGAACTGCAAGCGAACTATAATACTTAGCGCAATGAGAGAGGTTGCAAAATCAACCAAGCAAAAAGAAAAAAAAACAGATATAAATCCGTTAAGTAGTTATCTTGTGAAAAGTGGACAGACAAACATTGGATTAAATATGTATAGAGATAATACATAATAGTTTACCTTTTAGAAGTTGCAGTTTAAATTAACAGTCTCCTCAAGACGGTACAACAGCTGAAAATTTTCTTTGCCTGTCTTTTTCCACTTTATATTTTGCCACTTAATTTTTTGCCTAATTTTTAGCACTGTAGTGGTGTTGTGCTCATTAGGGGTTAATCCATATAGGAAGGGAATTATGCAGACTGCATTGAGCCAGGTAGGTAAAGCAAGTCCTAGCAGGATCATCTTATCTCTCCTTTCTTTAGGTTAGTATAGGGCCTGGCAGGCCCTCTCCTCTGTGTGTCTCCTTAGTGCTACTAATTTGCTTAGTAACTGAGCAGCAAATTTTGATAATAAAACTATTTTCATTTAATAGTTTCTTATGTCTGCTGTTGTATGTTGTCTTGCCTTTAAAGCTCAAAAGGGCTTTATTATGAAAACTAGGTCTCAAGGGTTCAGTTAGGACTAGATATAAAATTAGCCTAGCCCCAAATTTGAGAAGCAGGTTTCATGGCCTGCACAGGCTAAAATAAAGCCAAGGTTGGAAAAACAAGAGCATGTAGAAATGATAAAGAAATGGAAACAAGATACATCTGAATGGCAAACTTAAAAGCAAATAAAGGCAGTCCATAATCTAAAAATCAGAAAATAAACTTACAAAAGTGAAAATTTAAAATCATCATCCAAAAAATGTGGAATTGAAGGGGAACTGAAGAGCAGTAATGAAACAGCAAATTCCTCAGTGAGGAACACTGAGATTACTACAAACGTATATAGGCCTGGGGATGGTTCCACAGCAGTAGTATTGAGGGTCCCCACCTCCCTAATGCTCAATATACAGAGAACAAGAATTATCACAGAATTTAAGATAAAACTAGGGTGCTTTGCCTCCTGCTCGCTTCACTTGCCAACCCCCCTGCCTGCATTATGCACCACCAACTTTGCATCTCTGCCGCTCGCGTATGTGGATTTCACTCTCACCAAACAACAAAACTTTTAATTCTCATGGAGAGTCCTTTTCATTGGGAAGAAACACTACTTTTCCCTGATGGCAACATGAATTAGACGATCTACAAATCTCCGAATTAAAGTTTAAAGCCAAACAATACCTGCATACTTCTTTTACCTTTTCATCAATATCGCATTGAATTTTGATTCTGTGTTTGGAATTACAGCGTGACAACGCAACTTATAACTGCCCGTGAGTGAATATCGTTTCTCTCTGCACGAACTGTGTCTGACAGTAGCATTCACACAAATGAAAAATGATTGAACAGTGTGCGTGGTTGTAAATGTTTTAGATGTGGGCAGGACTTTTCCAAATCCCTTTGTATAAAGTCTTGTCTCGTGGGGTGTGAAATTTTCTCTTGCGGGATTTCACTTTCATCATACAACAAATCTTTTAATTCTCACAGATATGCCTCTTCATTGGGAAGAAACACTAATTTTCCCTTTTGGCAACACAAATTAGACGATCTACAGGTCTCCGATTTAAAGTTTAAATCTGAACAATATATTCGATCTCTTTTCGCTGCTCCGTTGTTTCACTGAGTAATAATTTCCGTTTGTTTACGCTAATTCGATCTTTACTATCATTTTTTGAGATTTTCAAATTTTCGTACTTCCATTATCTCTAACCTGCTCTGCATGTGTATCGCACCAAAGTTTTTGAATTCTTTATGACGTTCTACTTTGTCATCTACACTTTGTCTTTTATTTCCGGCCCCAGGCGTGGTTAAATCTCTTGGCACAAAGTCTTGTCTCGCGGGATGTGAAAGTGTGTCTCTGAGGAAGTCACGTCTTGTCTCTCTTCCCAAGATTTTTTTATTATAATAGAGAGATATGAAATACCTTAAATGGAAGAATGATAACAATAAGAGATAAGAATGATAATATATGGAAAGAAAGAAAACAATTACATTCAGTAAGAAAATTTACAAAATAATATTTAAAAGACAACAAAACGATTACATAGAAAGGAAAGTTTCTTAAATTGAGGATGAACCCCTGGCTCTAGCATAACACAAAATGCTTATGACAGTTCCTGGTTTGATTGATGTGCTTACTCACTCTCATTACACATGTACGCTTATGGTATGTCCTCCACTTGCCTGATTTACCTTATCAATTCCATGCTAGGGTAGTTTGGCTTGTGAATGTGATGTCATGGGGTGTAAGCACAAGGTCTTAGTCAAGGGCAGGCTTCATATTTAGTAACCGTCTACACTTTATGAAAATAAAAGGGAAAAGTCATTGGTGAAAGAAAATTCTCAAGTTCATTTAAGGAATAGCTTTGGTTTTAAACTTTGTTTGTCCAGTAGTGTTGATTTAGTTTTCACTTCTGTTTGGTTACTGACCTTTGTTATAAAACTCTGTTCTTATGCTTTCACATGGAAAACAAAAAAAAGATGACATTGAGATGTCATCTCCATCACAGCAATAAAAATCCATCCATCCATTTTCCAACCCGCTGAATCCGAACACAGGGTCACGGGGGTCTGCTGGAGTCAGTCCCAGCCAACAC
Source organism: Polypterus bichir lapradei (assembly GCA_026402145.1). Lineage (NCBI taxonomy): Eukaryota > Metazoa > Chordata > Cladistia > Polypteriformes > Polypteridae > Polypterus > Polypterus bichir. Next base: position 31,564,287 of record JANRMT010061414.1, read on the forward strand.
AGGGCAAAAGGCAGGAACCAATCCCGGGTGGGGTGCCAACCCACCGCAGAGCAATAAACATTTTTGAGTAATACAAAAGTAATCCCTAAATGCATAGAAAGTGCAGAAAATGTGACACAACTCCGATTATAATGCTTACCAGTAAGGGTGGACAATATAAGCAAAAGTATCTATCAGGATATTTACAACATTTTGGATGGTAACCGTATTATATCTAAGTGTAGACCTAAAAATCTAAAAAAGTGAAGTCCTGCTGACCATATTATTAATAAAATGATTACTGGAGTCTTTTTTAAATTCGAAATCAAACAAGATTTATTTTTATTAAATTTGAACAGCCATGTTAACTACAATTAAACAAATCAAACAGAGAAGAGATTGACAAAATAATAAATACTGTTTCTGAATAACAGCAGTGCAAAAATCTCTAAAATCAAAGTCCACAATGTGCCACCTCACATGCCCCTCGCCATGAGTACAGTAAAGGGTGCCAAGTGTCTGAGATCAGCAAAACTGTCAATATACAAAGTAGACAGCGTGCTCCAGTTTGGTGTGGGTAAAGGAGAACACATGAGATAGCATACTGTGGACAGAAGAAGCTGTGTGTACAGGACACCGATACGACAAGCACAGCACACATCAAATTGATGCTGGCTGTGCACTTTGAATTCCAAGGTGTGTTCAAATGTTACAATGCAAAGACAGCATATCCAGCAATGCTAGTGTAAGCATCTGCTGTATAATCATGCGTGTGAATGCATGCGATTCAATACGTGTGCCACCATTTCATTATAGCTGCACTTAGATCATATTTTTTTTTCTCTGAAAGGCATCTCATTCGTGATCAAGTACCACCTTCCATCGGTGTTCCCATTTTAACAAACAAATTCCACTGTTGGTTCTTCGCCTTCTGTTTTCCATCTCCACAGTTATACCTCCACATGCTGCGTTGTGTCAAAAGGTAACAGAATGCCCACACCCCACCACGCTACTACAACAAGTAACAAAGATGGCATTTTGATTAAACCGTGGTAAAAATCATATAGGAAAATTTCTCCCAGTTGACAATTTGTACAGATGTCAAGGTCCCTACTGGTGTACTACTCACCACGTAGAAAAAGTAAAATTTGGATCTTTTCTTTTTTCTGGAAAGATCTTAACTCTAACAGACAGATTGAATAGTGTTTTACAGTAGATATAAAATATTTATAACTTAGCTGGATAAAATCACAACCCCCACATAGGATGACAGCCCTTTATTTGTATACTACTTTACTGACAAGAGCTGTGTTTATGAACATTTTAAATAAACATTTTTCAACAATCAGTTGAAAAAGTGGAACTGAAACCACAAGCAAGGAAGATGTAAATTTAAGTAAATTTGTCCTGTAGCCCTTCATATTAAGTTTATAAAGTTGCGATATTTTAGAAATTAAGACAAAATTCCTGATTTTTTTTATGCCTTGATGTGGCACTTAATCCTGACTTTTCTATTGAAAATCTTAACGTTTTGAGAGAATCCCTATTTTTTTTCTTTCATCCATTAATGAAGCTGTTTGCTTGGTGTGCTGCCTGACATACTGCAGAGTAAGTATGTTAAATGTCTGTTTACTGTAGCTAAATATTTGAAATGCTCTTCAAGGCCGTGGGTGTGCGGATAAACTCCACTCACAAGCAGGTAAACAGTTGATTAACTGGCCCAGGACGGTTTGGTGAGGCTGTCTATGGTCTTGTCAGACTGGGAGAGCTACAGGTGTGAGATAAATCAATCCGGGTGCACTGGATTATTACCTTTATGTACTGTGTACAGTTATGTTTGATCACAGCTCAAAATAAATCACTTAATAGCACAGTGGCTTTATCTTTATACAGTGTTAACACTGCCAGTGTTTCAGATTCATTGCCTATTTTATATGATTAATTCGCCATTTCAAATCACTTTATAAATTACAATGATCTTTTATATTATCTTTACTCTCTGTCTTTCTTTGTCACCTACAGTGGACTCAGAAAGGTATTCTGACCCCTTTACGTACATTCTACACAATTTATTGTGTTGTAGATTTCATTTTAACTCTTTTAGGGGTGATTATTTTTTTCTCCTTTTGTCCTAGGGCTGAATATTATTCTCTAAAAAATTCAGCACACAAAGCAATGGTTTCACACATCAAAAAATGTCATCGTGTTGTATGTTGTATGAGCCTCTATACTATGTGATGTCACAGACATAATACATACCTGTTACATGGTATGGTCCTGCAAACAATGGTAACTTTCAAAGCAAATTGCATACATTACCACATTGCCCTGCTTGTAACGTGTTGCACTGGTGCTACCTTTTCAGTTGTCTGATTGTGTTGTGTGCAGCAACGTCTGGTTAAAAATCTGGTTAAAAACTCCACTGCCATCTCACCTAAACACCTCCATGCTTCCACAGGCATTTCATCTGGACCAACGGATTTTCCATTCTTCATCCTCTTCATAGCTGTCCTTACTTCCTCCTTGCTAATCCATTGCACTTCCTGATTTATCTCCACATCATCCAACCTCTTCTTTCTCTCGTTCTCTTCATTCATAAGCCTCTCATAGTACTCTTTCCATCGGCTCAACACACCCTCCTCGCTTGTGAGTATGTTTCCATCTTTATCCTTTATTACCCTAACCTGCTGCACATCTTTCCCAGCTCGGTCCCTCTGTCTAGCCAATCTGTACAGGTCCTTTTCTCCCTCCTTAGTGTCCAACCTCTCATACAACTCATCATACGTCTTTTCTTTAGCCTTCGCCACCTCTTCCTTCACCTTGCGCCTTATCTCCTTGTACTCTTGTCTACTTTCTGCATCTTTCTGACTATCCCACTTCTTCTTTGCCATCCTCTTCCTCTGTATACTCTCCTGTACTTCCTCATTCCACCACCAAGTTTTTTTTTCCTCCTTCCTCTGGCCAGATGTCGCACCAAGCACCCTCCTTGCTGTCACCCTTACTACATCAGCTGTAGTTTCCCAACTGTCTGGTAATTCTTCACTACCACCCAGTGCCTGCCTCACCTTCTCCCTAAACTCAACCTTGCAGTCTTTCTTTTTCAAATTCCACCATTTGATCCTTGGCTCTGCACTCACTCTCTTCCTCTTCTTGATCTCCAGCGTCATCCTACAGACCACCATCCGATGCTGATTAACTACACTTTCCCCTGCCACCACTTTGCAGTCTTCAATCTCCTTCAGATTGACTCTTCTGCAAAGGATGTAATCTACTTGTATGCATCTTCCTCCACTCTTGTATTTCACCCTATGTTCCTCCCTGTTCTTAAAATACATATTCACCACAGCCATGTCCATCTTTTTGGCAAAATCCACTATCCTCTGACCTTCTTCATTCCTCTCCTTGACACCATACCTGCCCATCACCTACTCGTCTCCTCTGTTCCCTTCACCAACATGTCCATTTAAATCTGCTCCAATCATCACTTTCTGTCCCTTGGGTACACTGTTCTTCATTTCATCCAACTCACTCCAAAAGTCTTCTTTCTCATCCATTGCACACCCAACTTGCAGGGCATATGCCCTGAAAACATTCATCATCACACCTCCAATTTCCAGCTTCATATTCATTACTCTGTCTGACACTCTTTTCACCTCCAAAACACTCTTGACATACTGTTCCTTCAGAATAACCCCTACTCCATTTCTCCTCCCATCCACACCATGATAGAAAAATTTGAATCCACCTCCGATTCACCTGGCCTTACTCCCCTTCCATTTAGTCTTTTGCATGCACAATATATCAACCTTCCTTCTCTCCATCATATCTGCTAACTCTCTCCTCTTACCAGTCATACTGCTAACATTCAAAGTTCTTACCCTCAGTTCCACTCCTGTACCTTCTTCTTCTTCGTCGTCATCCACCTCCTCCACAACAGTACCAGTGACGGCTTTTGTTAACCCAGGGCTCATCAGATATGGAAATTTGTATTGTTGTCCGCATATTTATTTGGCAAAATTATACACTGGATGCCCTTCCTGACGTAACCCTCCCCATTTATCCGGGCTTGGGACCGTCACGTAGAAACACACTGGTTGCTTAATTTCCTAATAATAAAGTAAAAAAACTATGCAAATTATAATAAACCATGCCTGTTTACTTTTCGGGAATGGCCTGTTGACAGTTGTTTGTTCTGCTGCCTCACAATTCATGCACCCTGTGCCTAAGAGTTTCTTTTGCAGCATTTCAAAATATCCTTTATGTGAGTGGACCCCTGTAGGATGGACTGGACTCATGTCTGGGAATGCTTCATTCCTTGCACTCCAAGCTTAGGGGGCCCCGTCAAGGTGAACTAGACTGAGTGGGTTTGAGGACGATGCTGTAAGTTATTTAACTCTTCGATATAAACACATTACAGGAGAAAACTAAATATTTATAGTTTTTGAGTCTTGCTGTCACACTTTTACCAGAATTCGACATCCTAAAGTTTATCATTACACTTTATGATTTTGTTTTGCCTTTTTTTTTTTTACAGGAACTTATTTCCAGCAAACCTTGTTGCCGCAGCCTTTAGATCGGTAAGAAGGCTCTTATTTTCTTTACTGCTTTAGTCTGTAACTGAGGTTTACTTCAAAGAGCACATGGGGGACAAAGTCACTGTATGTGTCTGTGAGTGCCAAATTGCTCTGGGCAAAATGTTAAGCAAGATAGATAGTTCAGTAAAATCAATGCTCTCATTAAGAAGTTTTAAAAAGTGCCATAATCTGTCATCTGGAGGCTCATTGGGGCTATGGAATCTGCAACAAAAATAGCATGACATGATAGTCTAGGAGAAGCTGCCAGAAGTGAAGAGCATCAAGGCTGCTCTTGTTGTTAATTGCAGAAACATAAACATCTTTAGTGCTACAAGAGGCTCAGCTAGTGGTAAGGGATGTGCAGTTAGGGTGATCATGTGCATACTGCTTAGTCTTAAGAATATGAAAATATAACGTTTAGTGAGAAAGGCCATTTAGCTCTCGTGTACCTCTCTTTTACCCTAACTCATTTAACAAAAACAAATTGAGATTTGAAGGCTCAGTAAGTGCACTTATCATTTTATTTTATCTGTTGTTTTCTTTCTAAAGTTAGTACAAAATGTACACTCAATCAAACTCTGTCTGGGTGAACAGCTGGCATTTACCCTGCTAGCTCCCATTATCTTTTTCTTGCACATTGCCGTGCGTTTTTTGTTTCACATTTTTTCTGAGCTTCTTGCATTTTTTTCTTCAGTGACTGTAAGCTATTCTAAGTTTCATTTCAATTTTGACATGTGCTCTTATTTTGGTTCAAGAGGATAAATGTATCTTATCATTATGTTTTAAGTATTAGGACGGCATTCAGTTTCTAAGTTCATGCATCCCGGAACCTGCAATGCCTAATGTTTAAAGGGCAACACCATTTAAGCTGGCAGCGTACTGCTGGCATTGTTCGTGATTGTGGATACTTTCTAAAAAACTTTTGCGAAGGAATCGAATAGACTTGGAATATGTTCAGACTTTTGAATGGTAACTTTGTTGACAGATCCTCCCAGTTCTGACCCTGCCTGTTTCCTGGTTAACATTTTCACCTCCCATTCCCAAATATTTGCTCTTGTGGCCTACTAATTCTTCCATCATCCACTGGTACATTTTTACCATGTCACCATTTTATCTTTTGTTTTCTTTGACTGAAAAGATTTGATGCTTTTAATTGTTATTCATAAGAAAACCCCTACAGTCTAATAGCTTGTATTCCTCCTGACTTGCTTTAAATGTGTGTCTAATCCTGTTTAGATTTCGCCCCTTCAAACTGGAATGATTGTTACCAACTAAATGTTGAAAACTGTTAATTCTGTAATTTTATGATCTACACAGACCCTGCTTAGGACTAAGTGATATGGTGTGATCTCTGTGGCTGTCTTCATGAGGTTCAGAGCTCATTCAGTTAGTTATCAGTTCCATTCTCCCAGTGAATGCATCTTTGTGGCCCTTCCATTTTCACAGATGAGATAACCAAAGTCATGAACCTTCTTCACCTCCCCAACCTTCTTTAATAATAATACATTTTATTTATATAGCGCCTTTCCCATGCTCAAGGCGCTTCACAGAGTATTAGAAAAAAAACAGCAGGGTATATGTAACATTGGATATGTTTTCCTGACTAGAACAATGAAACAGATAACAAAGCATTAAATAGAATAAAGAACAATAAACCAGAGTAAAATGCTAAATTCAACACTAAAATAAAAACCTAACAAATAACCTAATTTGTGATATAACAGACACACAAATTATCCTGAGCACCTGCACAGAGAGGTCAACTGAAAAAAAGGGCAAATGTTAAGTTAAAAGCCTTCCTAAACAGATGTTGTTTTTAAAAAGAATAAATGGAGTCAGCTGATCTAATTTAATTTCAGGATGTCATTCCAAAGTCTGGGTGCTATGGAGCTGAAGGCCCTGTCACCCATAGAGTGCAGGTTAGTGTGAGACACAACAAGATTACCAGAATCAGAGGACCTTAGTGGAAGAACAGGAGCCTAGTAATGGAGAAGGTCACTGATGTAGTCCGGTGCAAGGCCATTTAAAGCTTTGTAGGTTATTAATAGAATTTTATATTCAATCCTGTAAGACACAGGGAGCCAGTGAAGACGAAGCAGGGTGGGTGTGATGTGCTCACTGTTGCTGGTTCGTGTAAGGACTTGCAGCAGAGTTCTGAATCAACTGGAGCTGTGATATAAGATTAGAAGGGGCACCTGCCAGCAGCAAGTTACAATAATCGATGCGGGATGCGATAAAAGCATGGACAAGTTTCTCAGCATTAGAAAAGGAGAGGAATGAGCGAACACGGGATATATTACGGAGGTGAAAGTAAGAAAGTTGTGTCTAAAACAAAATCAGTAAGGTCACTTGCTTAATTTTGCCATCATCATTCTAGGTTCTTTTGACATTTGCCTTTGTCTCATCAAACTTCATGTCATACTTCTTGCTTCATTCTTCGTGCAATTATTATTTTTAGTCCTTCCAGAGAGTTTTCCTCTGTAACAGTCTGACTTTTTCATCCTCCCATTCACATCACCATCATCGATCTATATATATAAAAGCTAAGTACCACTGACTCAGTCATCATGAAATCCGACTGAAGTCCGATCCATGAGGACTTGGGTCTTGAAATTTGGAATGTAGGTTACCCTTGGCCCATAGGTGCTTACTAAGAAACGGTTTTAAAAATTTTGTGGTCCAAGCACGTTCTGTCTGTATGTCTGTCTGCTTTTCACGAGAGGATTACGTTAACGGATTTAGATCTGGTTGTTTTCTATAATTTGCTTGAACTTTCCGGTTGATTTTGTGACTTCTCTTATCGCGCTAACTACCATAGGTTGCTTGCAGTACCGATGTATTTATGCAAATTCAAGAGAGTGGCTGTGGGCCGAGAGCAGGGGGGCGGGGCCTTCCTCATTCCCTCACCAACCTCTGTTCAAGTTGGTCTATGTCTCGCCACATGCTGCACTGCACCTTGCCTCCGCTTAGCTAGCGATACCTGTTTGTTCAACAGACGTTATCATCTACAGATTGTTAAGGAGTAACATTTGACGTTTTTGTGAGTGCTTTTCTCCCCATGTGGGGAACACTCTCCCGTCAGAGCTGAACACGATCAGATATAGTAGCAACGTCTATTGATTTTTAAAGTTTGTCCTGTTTCATTACTAAGTGGGTGTAGCCACGGGGTAAAGCTAGTTTCTTAATATATCAAGAAAACATGTCTGTTAATGTTGATGTTCCTTGAATTGAATATTTGGTTTTGTCCTGGGAGCAATGGTCACAAGTGTGGAGAGCATCACATGGCCCACTCATGCACACATCCATGTTTGGTGTGCACATAAAGGGAAAACACTTGCATAATATAATACATAGACATTCACATTCCCTTTGTACTGCCTTTACAATATTTCAATAATGAGCCTGTGAGCTTCACTGCCTCTCACTATGACAGATTCTTTCATTCCTTTTTGGAAGCCATGATCACAGTGTTCAGAGCTGATCCCAGCTACATAGGCGTGCATCAGAAATAAAGGACATTGCATGGCAGACTCATTTATACTGGGCCTTTTTGACGGTTGCCAGTTCACCCAGTATGAGTGTCACTGGTATGTAAGGGAAAACAGGTGAAAATGAAAGAAGTCTACATGAACACAGCAAACTTCGCATTGACATTGACAGGCTGGAATTTCAAGTTAAGAGTCCGGAGCTGTGAGGCACTAGAGCTGACTGCTGGGGAGAGAGTGTTGTAGTAACAGGGGTGCACATGCCACCCTGCCTCAGCACAAACAGACAGAGACACCAGTTCCATCCACCAAAAGCCCCATTATTTAGGGAAAGGAATCCAGAGCTGTCTCCAAGGTTATACCCACAGTCACAAGTACTATAATAACACTGTCCCTTTCTTCCAGAGCCTTGCAGCCCCCTTCCTTCTCCACACCTTGTAGTCAAGCTTCGTCCACCTCCTCCCAATTCAGGCCCTCATTGTGAGGTAGCTGGCTCCCGGTGGCTAATTAGGGATGTCTGGAATTACTGCCAGGTGTGGCAGAAGCGCAAAGTAGGGCTCCGCAGCTCCCCCTGGCGGCACTCCTGGAACCCAACAGGGCTGAGCCGACCGCAATACCAAGTCCCATATGGCCCCGTGGGACTTCGAGAGGCTGTTACACTCCAGGGGGACTGCCAAATAGCAGTTTGGGGGACATAGCGCCTTTCATAAGTCATCTCCTCCTGCCCTTCCATTACAGAGGTGTCCCAGTCAGGTAGTGGCACCTGCCACCATCCTTCACAGTGTTAAATTTAAAAGTTTGCTTAAAGTTTACATGAAAATTGAAACATTTAAACACTGTTGACATTTTTGTTTACAATAGATCCATTTTTTCTAATATAAAGAATAAAACACAGTAACAAAATGCAATCCAACCCTAAAAATGAAAAACATGGCAAGTATAATAAGTTCTAAAGATACAATCCATAAAACAGAACACAGCACTCAAATTCTCCTTGACTTGGGGGCTTACATGACAGGAGCTGCCCAGCTAAAATGATCCTTCATATACTACAGAATAAGCAGCAAATGAAATAAAGACAGTTCAGCATGTGCTGACTTTAAAATCACATTAACAGATCCTCGTAAAGAAATTTTTTTTTCTAGTTGGAGACAACACAGAACATTACCTTCCCACAGAGTTCTAGAGGATATTATGGGATTCTTGCAGACAGATCCCATTTCAATTAATGACCACGATATGGGAGTACACTGATGTCTTTATGTGAATCAATTTAAAGATAAAGTGTCACGCTTTTCAAGAAGTCATTGAGATTGCAGACAAAGCATTTCAGTTTTAACAGTATTCATTTGCCAACTTTAAAGTATTGACAAGCGGATGTACACCCGGGTATCATAGGCCACAATAGCACGAGGGTGTTGAAGAAAAGTGGTCAGAACACGAAACCTTGATGTACATTACAGGTGTCAGTATGGGAGGTAAACTTGCTGAAAAACAGAAAATGATATAAAAATAATAACGTAATGTATCAAGTGTTCACATCCCAAAATCAAAACTTGGACCCAGCTTTTATGTTTGCCAAGTTACAGTGTAGCACTGCCACATAAATGTATTTTCTGTTTTTCTTTTATTACTCTATTGTGTTATTACCAATGTGAACCCAATCCCAGTCTGAGCACATACAGAAAACAGTGTAAGGCCTAAAATGGACATACAGTGGAACCTCGGTTCACGAACGTCTCTGAACACATACAAATCGGGTTACGACCAAAAAGTCTGCCAAACTTTTGCATCTGTTCATGACCACACACTCGGTTGACGAACAAGCCAGTTTCTCTTCCGGTTCGTACGCGCCGATAATTTCTGCACGTGTTCAGTCTCTCCCTGTGCATTTACTGTGAACTCTTTATGCTCTATTTCATTTCCCTTCCGGTTCGTACGCGGTGATGATTTCTGTACGTGTTCAGTCTCTCCCTGTACCTGTACATTGTTTTCGGTGCATCATGCAGAGGGACTCTCCCTCAAAACTGTAACCTCCTCTCAACCCACCTTCTTCCTGTGGTATAGCAGGTCCACAGCTCCCGTCAAAAAGGCAAGTTTTAATAAATAATCACCGCATTCGCGGCTTAGCGAGGGGGCATGGTGGTGTGTGGCCGAAGCGGTTCTTGAGGAGTTCGTGATGTGGGCGTTTTTCACGTAAGTGCATCCGTAATCGTTCCCAGGAGCTGCTGATTGCCACGCCTCTTCATAAATAGAAGTGCGAGTCAGCTAAAGGGAAAAAGAAGAGAATGGGAGGTTGCAGGGGGGGGAGAGAGAGAGAGAGAGAGCGCAGGGAGCCTGGGTGTTTATCTCAGTGTTATTCAATGTTTTTACATTTAGTTTACTATTACACTGTGCATTCTATGGTGTAATTAACTAATTTTGTGCTTAAAAATCTTTAAAGAAAATATATTTACATACAGTTCATAAAGTCTGGAACAGATTCATTGTATTTACATACAATCCTATGGGGGAAATTACTTCAGGTCACATCCAAATCGGGTTACGACCAGAGTTTTGGAACGAATTATGGTCGTGACCTGCGGTTCCCCTGTATTGGTTATATGTCAATAGGGAGGACCTTTGTGAGGTTTGGGTCTGTTGCAGTGATTTCCAGGAGGGTGTCATGGTAATGGATGTGCGTGTACTGTTAAAAAAGAAGTGCAAAAAGGCAGGGAAAGAAGAGGAAAAACAGAGCCTGAGCTTTATGGCGGAGGTGACAGACATGAGCTATTCAAAGCTTAGAAAGAGTTTGTCTCAGTGGAGTACTGAAGTCCTACACAGTTTGAGGGAGCCACCTCGAAGTGATCCCGGTATACCGAATGAAGTGGACAGGATAGTTAAGAGGATCGAGATTGAGTGAGCAAGTAAAAATCTTTTATTCTGGGATAGCACATCTGAAGACTTGGAAATGTTATGGGATATTTTATTTTATGAAGAGACAAAACTGTGTGGACATTGTAGGATATTTTGGGTTCATGATTTTTCATGTTATATGTGTACAGTATGTGTTGGGAAAGAGTGTGTGTGCGGTTATGGAATCTCTGAACATTGTTGTTCAAGTTTGTATGATTTGTATATTGTTGATGTATTATATTTTGATTCTCTGCAGTGTTTGTCTGGGTCATTTTTTGTATAAATTAATTGTACTATTTGAGGTACTCTGTCAAAGGAAGGGGGTCTGAAGCCAGTTAGGGAATGACCTGCAAGCTGATTCTAACACATCACTAAAAATGTGGTGAATCATAGAGGTTATGACCACTAGAACTGCATACTCTCAACCTTTAGAACGCAGTGGCATGTTGGTGCCTCACAACTCTAGGGTCTGAACCTTGGCGCAGACGCTGTCTGTCTGAAGTTGGTCTCCTCATTTGTGTAATCTTTACTTCAGTTGTGATCTCACATCCCAAAGGCTGGTGGGTTACATTGATAGACAGCACTAAATGTGCTCAGTGTGAAGGAGTGTTGGTGTGTGCCCTGTGGTGGTGGACTACCATCCCACCCAGAGTTGGTTCCTGCCTTTCATTCAGTGCTGCTAGAATAACCATCAACTTCTTGCATACATTAAGTGGATAAGCAGGTTGGAAACTGAAAAGATGGGTAAAAACTCTTTCACGTAACATTAGGAGAAATGTGGAATTCTTTGTTTTTGGTGGATTGCTGAACTCTCCGACACATTTATTACAGAATATCCAGGTGTGTGAATTGCTGACTGTTTGCCTATTGAAAATGCTCACGAAGTTCCATCTTTAAAGGAAGTAACCGAAGGAAAGAGTTTTTCCTTTTTGACTCGACACTGCCTCGTGCATGATTATTAGCAATTATTATATTAATATTAAAGTCATGAAGATCTGTCAGAATTGGAGCACTAATTATGTTTAATAGAACTTGTAAATGCAGGAACATGTGTTCAAAAAATGGTTAATCTGAATTTTTCCATTTTGTGTGGAATAAATAATGTGGACATTAATTAATATATGTGCATGACAATGTCCGTATGCATAATAAACCTGCAAATCAATAACCATGATTAAGTTAAACTTTGAATCTTGCAGAAGAGTAGCACAGTGTATTAGTGCTTCTTCCTTGCAGCTCCAGGGAGTACAGTTTTGTTCATGTCCATCTGGAATTTCAATGTTCTCCCCTTGTCTGAGTAGATTTTCTCTGGATCCTCTTGTTTTCTGCCACATCAGATGTTCACTTTGTGACTTTAAACTGGGACTGCATGAGTGGCTACAGACGGATATCCTTGTGTGGGTGGCAGTGTCACCTGTGTGTGTTTAGGAGAGCAGAGAGGTTTATGTTTCACCACACTATGGACTGAAGTCTTCCATCATGTATGAGTGTGAAACACTGAGAAGGTAAAATGAATAAAAACGTTTTTTGAGAAGGAGTCATTGTGGTTTTCTGGGGCACACTTTGACATGATTATTAAGCTGATAAATTATTTTTGTGTCAGAAGGTTGTGAAATGTTTCAGTGATATTACAGTTATTAGACTTTATGATTTTGTATCCTGTGATTCTGTGTGGGGTTGTATCCACTTTTTCCTGTCACAGCTCAAAGGCTGTTCATGGTTGAATCCAAACTGCCTGAGTAGGGCTCAATGTGTCCTGTGATGGACTGGCACTCCATCCTAGGCTGGTTCCTGTCTTTTGTTTGAAAGGCATTGGGTCCCTGTGTCCCTGGACGGCCAGTTAGGTCAGCTTGACTTTAGCTGTTCATCCTGACTTAGCCATCTGTAAACCTTCTCAGGCCCCCACCCGTTGATCTGCTCCAGGCTCTTTGCCAGTTCACCTTTTCGTTTTAGTCCCTTCCATTGCCAAGTGGCCTTATGTGAACCAGATTTAGTTCCATTGAAAATGTGTATTCTGTTAATGTTTATAGAGTATGTTTGGTGTTAATGGGTATGTACATATGTTTGCCCCCTGCCTGACTGACCTTTTTACCAGTTTTTGGCATGTAATCTAATCAAACAATTGATCCTCAGTTATAGTCTTGAAATACTTTGGTAAACTGAGATTTTGACCAGGCCTGAACAAATTGAATGATTAGTTTTGGCCCTTTACCCTCAAAGTGTTGTCAGGACAAAGGCTGTTCATGTGTGTGCGTCTGAAAAGGGTTACAGAATAATTTCTGAGGCTCTGGGGCTCAACCAGACTACAATGAGAGACATACTGCAAAAAAGGAGAAAGTAATACATATTTTCAAGAGTTGCCATCCTACCAAATACATTCAAGAACAAGGTGTAAGTCTTTCTTCAGGTCATTATCCTGTTATATAAAACGAGTGATCGGGAAGATCCCAGCAACTATAGGCCAGTAATCTTAATAGATACACAGATAAATTAATGGAAGGAATTATTAAGGAAAATATTGAGCAACACATGTCAAGAACAGGAGTTTTACTGAACAGTCAGCATAGCTTCAGAAGAGCGAGGTCGTGTTTTGCTAACATTCTGGAATTCTATGAGGAAGCAACAAAAGCATACAATATGTTCAAAGTGCAACGTGTGGTATTGTTTATGTGGACATTCAGAAAGCATTTAATAAGGTGCCACATGGGAGGATGGGCATCAAACTAAAAGAAGTGGAGATCAGAGTGATGTTTGTAGATGGGTGCAGAATTGTTTCAGATACAGGAAGCAGACGGTTAAGGTGTGGGGAACCTTATTAGAATTGTCTGATGTTAAGAGTGGTGTTCCACAGGGGTCAGCACTAGGGCCACTTCTATTTTAAATAAATAAATAAATAAATATATATATATATATATATATATATATATATATATATATATATATATATATATACACACATACAGTGCATCTGGAAAGTATTCACAGCGCATCACTTTTTCCACATTTTGTTATGTTACAGCCTTATTCCAAAATGGATTAAATTCATTTTTTTCCTCAGAATTCTACACACAACACCCCATAATGACAACATGAAAAAAGTTTACTGGAGGTTTTTGCAAATTTATTAAAAATAAAAAAACTGAGAAATAACATGTACATAAGTATTCACAGCCTTTGCCATGAAGCTCAAAATTGAGCTCAGGTGCATCCTGTTTCCCCTGATCATCCTTGAGATGTTTCTGCAGCTTAATTGGAGTCCACCTGTGGTAAATTCAGTTGATTGGACATGATTTGGAAAGGCACACACCTGTCTATATAAGGTCCCACAGTTGACAGTTCATGTCAGGGCACAAACCAAGCATGAAGTCAAAGGAATTGTCTGTAGACCTCCGAGACAGGATTGTCTCGAGGCACAAATCTGGGGAAGGTTAAAGAAAAATTTCTGCTGCTTTGAAGGTCCCAATGAGCACAGTGGCCTCCATCATCCGTAAGTGGAAGAAGTTCAAAACCACCAGGACTCTTCCTAGAGCTGGCCGGCCATCTAAACTGAGCGATCGGGGAAGAAGGGCCTTAGTCAGGGAGGTGACCAAGAACCCGACGGTCACTCTGTCAGACCTCCAGAGGTCCTCTGTGGAGAGAGGAGAACCTTCCAGAAGGACAACCATCTCTGCAGCAATCCACCAATCAGGTCTGTGTGGTAGAGTGGCCAGACGGAAGCCACTCCTTAGTAAAAGGCACATGGCAGCCCGCCTGGAGTTTGCCAAAAGGCACCTGAAGGACTCTCAGACCATGAGAAACAAAATTGGTCTGATGAGACAAAGATTGAACTCTTTGGTGTGAATGCCAGGCGTCACGTTTGGAGGAAACCAGGCACCGCTCATCACCAGGCCAATACCATCCCTGCAGTGAAGCATGGTGGTGGCAGCATCATGCTGTGGGGATGTTTTTCAGCGGCAGGAACTGGGAGACTATTCAGGATAAAGGGAAAGATGACTGCAGCAATGTACAGAGACATCCTGGATGAAAACCTGCTCCAGAGCGCTCTTGACCTCAGACTGGGACGACGGTTCATCTTTCAGCAGGACAACAACCCTAAGCACACGGCCAAGATATCAACGGAGTGGCTTCAGGACAACTCTGTGAATGTCCTTGAGTGGCCCAGCCAGAGCCCAGACTTGAATCTGATTGAACATTTCTGAAGAGATCTTAAAATGGCTGTGCACCGACGCTTCCCATCCAACCTGATGGAGCTTGAGAGGTGCTGCAAAGAGGAATGGGTGAAACTGGCCAAGGATAGGTGTGCCAAGCTTGTGGCATCATATTCAAAAAGACTTGAGGCTGTAATTGCTGCCAAAGGTGCACCGACAAAGTATTGAGCAAAGGCTGTGAATATTTATGTACATGTGATTTCTTCGGTTTTTTATTTTTAATAAATTTGCAAAAACCTCAAGTAAACATTTTTCACGTTGTCATTATGGGGTGTTGTGTGTAGAATTCTGAGGAAAAAAATGAATTTAATCCATTTTGGAATAAGGCTGTAACATAACAAAATGTGGAAAAATTGATGCTCTGTGAATACTTTCCGGATGCACTGTATATATGATTTGGATAGGAATATAAGTATAGCAAGCTGGTTAAGCTTGACAGTACTACACAGCTAGGTGGATTGTTAGATAATCTAGAATCTTTTGAATCATTTCAGAGGGACTTGGACAGGAGACAGGCTTGGGAAGATTTGTTGCAGATTAAATTTAATATAAGTAAATGTAAAGTATTAGTCATAGGAAGTAATGTTAGATTTGAATACATAATGAGAAGTCTGAAAATCATCTACATCTTATGAGAAGTACATCTTATGAGAAGGATTTAACAGTTTTGGTGGACTTGACACTTTCAACTTCTTGACAATTTTTTGAAGCCACTAAGAAGACAAACAGAATGTTAGGTTATATACAGTACTCTTCTTAAGCTTTATTACACACTGGTGAGGCCTCATCTGGAGTACTGTGTGCAGTTTTGTCTCCAGACTACAAAAAAGAACTTGGCAGTGCTAAAAAATCCAGAGAAGAGCGACTAGGCTGATTGCAGAGTTACAGGGGACAACTTATGAAGAACGATTAAAAGAGTTGAGCCTATACAGTTTAAGCAAAAATAGATTAAGAGGAGACATGATTAAATTGTTTAAAATTATAAATCATTACAGTTGATCGAGACTATTATTTTAAAATACATTCATCAAGAACACGGGGACACAGTTGGAAACTTAAAGGTAAATTTCTCACAAACATGAGGAAGTTTTTCTTTACACAGAGAACCATAGGCACTTGGCATAAGCTACCAAGTAGTGTGGTAGACAGTAAGATGCTAGGGACTTTCAAAACTCTATGTTATTTTGGAAGAATTAAGTGGACGGGACTGGTCAGTTTTGTTTGACTGAATGGTCTGTTCTCGTCCTGATTGTTCTAATCTTCTAATTAGCAACCATGGATTGACATCTACACCAGGGATCTCAAACTCCAGTCCTGGAGGGCACAATGGCTGCAGGTTTTCATTCTAGCCCTTTTCTTAATTAGTGACCTGTTTTTGCTGCTAATTAACTTATTTTGAATTAAGATTAATTGATTTGCTTTTGAAGACTCAGACCCCTTAATTGTTTCTTTTTCCTTAATTAGCAGCCAAACAATAATGCGATACAAAATGAACCAAAACATGACCAGTGAACTGTGATCATCATACAATACCTGAAATGAAAATGATGGAAGTCTCAGGAATGTTGATTTGCTCAGGTCTCCAAAACATTTTAACAGTAAAGAAAAAAATCAGCAATTTCGGAAATGTCTGCTATTGCACAATGAGAGCAGCAGCAAGCCATGGAATTAAAGAATGGGTTTAATTAACAACAAGACTCAGTGCCTAATTAAGCAACTGGTTGGAGAAATTGGTTGGAGTTTGAAAACCTGACTTAGTTGGTCTTTTGTTGGCTCACTCACTTCACCTTTAATTTCTGTTTAAGGAAAGAAGTGAAGCAATTCAGAGGAACAATGGAAGAATTCCGGTGAACAAACCTTAAAAAACAAGTCAATTAAAGTTAATTCAAAAGAAGTTAAATAGCAGATAAGGGTTAGAATGAAAACCTGCAGCCACTGCGGCCCTCCAGAACTGGAGTTTGAGATCCCTGATCTACACCATTAGTAGACTCTCTGTTGGCTAAAGTCAATATGAATGACTTACTGCTGGGAAGACAGCAACAAGGAGGAAACCACTACTCAAAAATAAGTGCATGACTGTTCTCCTCTCATCTCCCAAAATACACGTGCACAGCCCTTCTGGAATACTAATCTATAATTTGGATGAGTCAACAGTGGGACTTGATACTAGTGTAGAAAATGCTGCAATGACAGTTTCATAAGACCCTTCACATACAGTAATGATGATACCGTAATTGTCATAGTGTGGAAATCCTCAATACCTGCACAACTTGACATCATTTAAGGAACTATAAGTTCAGATCTGTACCAGAGGATTTTTCAGAATATTAAGTTATTTGTCGGTATGGTGTAATTAATCTTGACTTTTTTCGAAAATCTCAAAAATCTGTCTCATTAGTTTTTGTAATTATTATTAGATTTGCTTTCCTTACCATTTCATTGTTATTTTGGTGATACCATTTCATTACGGTTGCCGTCTGCTTATGTCAGTTCTTGCATGGCCAAAGCCATGTTGTTTGTTGTTGTCGTCACATGACTCATTATGTCAATTCCCAGCCTATTTAAGATAGCGGCGCACAGCTGCTACCAAACAAGTATGCAGCCAGCTTAAGCTTTTATTGAGGTTATGACTGCTTGATTTTGTAATTCCATTTTGGTTTTGGTAGCTAGACAGTTTTCCATCTTGTTTTCAAAATCTGGCTGATCTTTGGCCATTGCTGCATGCTCTTTTAAATTCTATTCATCTCTTGGTCCATTCTTTCATTGTTTTCTTGAAAATGCACTTATTTTTACTCCACAATTCACACTACATAAGGCTTTGATCATAGTGAGTAACCCTGAGAAGGATTCTGAGTTACAGCAGCTGCATGTGTAAAATGTCACAGATCGTCAGACGTTAAATCACTTTTTTCTGCTGGAAATATTTTTTTCTTTTGTTCAACTGAGGTTTTCTAGGGTTTTTGATATCACAGAATCTGCATTCAGTTGTATGTTGAGTGTAGCCTTTCTCTATAACAATTTGAATTTTTTTTTTATTATTTTTAGTGTTACCATTGTGTTTTATTATAGAAGTTACAGCACCCGGGAGTTATGTCAGCTCACACCATTTATGTTGATAAGTTCTGTAAGTATTTTATTGTGCTTATTAATAGAATTCTTCATTTTCACTGTGCCATTGCACTGACCATACACTTGACAGCAGTTTAAAGTGAGACAGAATCAAAGATCGAGAAATGTAATGAGAGACAATAATTAGAATACTTGGCACAAGCAAATCCAAAATGCTAGACGTAAATCAAATTTGAAGAATTGAAAAGAATTTGTTACTATAGGGACCATTAAACAATAATAGCACAAGTTTATTTAGTTATGATTTACCCACAAACTTGGACAGTCAGGAAATGTACCATGCTGACATTTATATGGTGACAGTTCATGACATTGATAGATAGACAGATACTTTATTAATCCCAAGGGGAAATTCACATAATCCAGCAGCAGCATACTGATACAAAAACAATATTAAATTAAGAGTAATAACAATGCAGGTAAAAACAGACAATAATTTTGAATAATGTTAATGTTTACCCCCCCGGGTGGAATTGAAGAGTCGCATAGTGTGGGGGAGGAACGATCTCCTCAGTCTGTCAGTGGAGCAAGACAGTGACAGCAGTCTGTCGCTGAAGCTGCTCCTCTGCCTGGAGATGATACTGTTCAGTGGATGCAGCGGATTCTCCATGATTGACAGGAGCTTGCTTAGCACCCGTCGCTCTGCCACAGATGTTAAACTGTTCAGCTTCATTCCTACAATAGAGCCTGCCTTCCCCACAAGTTTGTCCAGGTTTGAGGCATGCTTCTTCTTTATGCTGCCTCCCCAGCACACCACCGTGTAGAAGAGGGCACTTGCCACAACCGTCTGGTAGAACATCTGCAGCATCTTATTGCAGATGTTGAAGGATGCCAACCTTCTAAGGAAGTATAGTCGGCTCTGACCTTTCTTACACAGAGCAGGTGGTTTGAGTCGCACCATTTCACAAAGTCTTTGATTAGGTTCCTATACTCCTCCTCCTGCCCATTCCTGATGCAGCCCACAATAGCAGTGTTATCAGCAAATATTTGCACATGGCAGGACTCTGAGTCGTATTTGAAGTCTGATGTATATAGGCTGAACAGGACCGGAGAAAGTACAGTCTCTTGCGGTGCTCCTGTGTTGCTGACCACAATGTCAGACCTGCAGTTCCTGAGACGCACATAATGAGGTCTGTCTGTAAGATAGTCCACGATCCATGCCACCAGGTGTGAATCTGCTCGAATCTCTGTCAGGTTGTTCCTAAGGAACAGAGGTTGAATGGTGTTGAAGGCACTAGAGAAGTCCAAAAACATTGTGCATCTTGGCAACCCTGCATCACAAACAGCAAACAATGGCGGTATCTGCAATAAAACAAAATAACACTTCAGGAAGATGTATTTCAAAAACACCATCTTCAAACATTTTCTAAATCAGAAAAACAACCTAACTATTAAATTCCTTGGCAGACTTTGTTTTAAATTTTACAGTCATTTCCATGGCCTCTAAAATAGTAGTTTTGGAGTTCAATTTATTTTTATTTTGGATGTTTAGGATGTTATTTTTGAAATATATTTTGTTTTTATTATGGTCACCACCATTTCTTGCTGTTTATGATGCAGAGTGGCATGTTGTTGCCTAGTAGGGAGTGTGAAACATATGACGTCATTAAAGTCAGCCTTGAATAATGTCCTTTGGCAGTTTGAACCCTGAACTATCGATAGCATAACCGAGGATGAGCCAGGTGAATGAGGAAACAAACAGTCAGAAAGAGTATGGTAAAAAGTGCTTTAGTGCTTTTATTCTCAAACAATAGTGTTCCAAACAAAAGTTCAATAAATAAGCCATAGTAAAATCCATAAACAACCCATAAAATCAGCAATAAATAAGCCATTAAAGGTTAAAATTAAACTTTGCACACATCAAGTCCTTTCCTTCTGATCACCTGTTAGCCCAGAGGGTCTCCCCATCTCACACTTCCTAGGTCTTGCAGCAGGCAGAGACACAGACAGTTGCTATCACACTCTTTGGCTTCCATCCCCAACTGTGTCCTTTGGCATCTGCCGGTAGGCCGGAAGTCCAACTCTCACTTTCCTGCTGGATCTGTGAGTACTCAGAGAGCAACCTGTTCTGGGAGTGCCATTCTTCTCACTTCATCACTAGACCACTGAATGCTCTGCCACCCTTTCATCATGCTGGTTAACCTTCCCAATTCTGCCATGTCCTCTTTCCATTGCGATCTCCTCCTTTTCTCTCAGCTCAGTCTCCTCTAATACTTCTCGGGATGCAGATGTACTGGTCCAAATTACAGGCTCCAGAGTGTTAATGAATTAATCAACTGAACTGTGTACGTCTGCATGTGAATGCACACTCAGTCATCATCCTAATTCACACCCTGTAACCACTTAGCCACGCTACCACACACCCACATAAGCCTGAACGCTTCTGTATTTATTTATTTAAAATATTGAATGCAACAGACTCCTCTCATGACAGCTAGATTCCTGGCTACTAATGTTACTAATTAATTTCTGATTCTTGTCTATGATTTTCATCTTTTGAATTGGCTCAGTTTCTTAAACCTTAATGGTTTTTGACTCACTTCCTCTGCTCTTTGATATACTGTATGACTTTAAATTCATGTCTTAAGCTTGTTCTTTAGCTGTCTGACTCCACAGTTATGACTCTTGCTTTATTTTGGCTACAAACCTGTCTCCCATTTGTACTTCTCTTCCCCTTGACCACTTAGTGTGGTCTTTACGTTTTGGTTCTGATATGTTTTACACATTTGTAGGCTTTGACTCCCACTACATTACAGACTCATGATCACCGCCTGGGTAGTTTTTCTTGCCCACTTGGCCTGTTAACCTTTCCATCTGCTAGCAGAGGAGAAAAGAAAAAGCTGTTGAAAAAAGTTAATGAACAGGTTCTGATTAATCAACACTTCATAGATGAGTTAATGGGTTAAAAAGGAAAAGCAGAAAGTCAACAATGACCATGTGACAGCAAAAGGCCCGGCAACTAGTAAACATCATAATTGCCATCATAAAGAAATGTTGAAAAATGGTGACTAGAACAGTAAATTTAGTCTCAAAATGGTGGCAGGATGATGTCACCATCAGAAGAAAAAAAACTTAGAATCCAAATAATAATATAATGTAATATTTGGAATTTAAACAACATAAATATTAAGATTAGTAACAGGAATGAACTGACATTTCTTCACAAACTATTAATTCTAATTATTTATTTAGCTAACACCTTTGCACAATGGTTTATTTACAGTAACTTTTTCGCAACAGGTTAAGTGACTTGCTCCGCAGAAACAGGAAACAGGAACTGAACCAGCATCCTTGTTATTTAGAGTCCAGTGACTTTGCCACAACACCATATTGCCTAACAACAAAAGCCTTCTGTTAATAGTAATACAGGGTCATTTGTTCACTTAGAATCAATTTAAATTACTTTTAGTTTATGAGAGAAGTTCTGATAAAATTCAGCGAAAATTGCACAGAGAATTAGACAGGTAGATAAATGTTTTACCTCACTGTTTAAGCTAAATTTTATGTATGTATATATATATATATATATATATATATATATATATATATATATATTTATACTATAAAGATGTAAAAGAATAATTAATTATTATTTAACGGAGTAAAAATCATGAAATGAGAATAAAATATTTCCTCTCTTACTGATTGGAGTATTCCCATTAACCTGAGGTCCACTATGCTCACTAAATAAACAATCCATTCATTTTAACTGACAGTCTTATAGATTAAAAAAAGGTAAAAAAAAAAATTACTTATTTAAATAATAGGAAAAATCACGTGAAAACTTAAATGGTATGCAATGGGTTATCGAAACTCACCTAAATTCAAACATTGGTGTTATGAATAGATCTTCTTTTTTTTTAATTGTTTGTTCCTTTGAAAGAACGTTTACTTGATCA
Source organism: Polypterus bichir lapradei (assembly GCA_026402145.1). Taxonomy (NCBI): domain Eukaryota; kingdom Metazoa; phylum Chordata; class Cladistia; order Polypteriformes; family Polypteridae; genus Polypterus; species Polypterus bichir. The sequence goes on from JANRMT010061414.1 coordinate 31,586,456, forward strand.
AAAATAATGTAATTTATTGAATTAAATTATTAAAATAAATAATTGAAATGATTTATTGAAATTAAAAACCACAAGTTTCTTGATATTTTAGTTTATAACTTAAAAATGAAATAAGAATCTGAAAATCTAGCAACATCACATTAAAATTCGATAAATTCTGAAAAGAATGATACCAAACATATGCTGTATGTAGGTTTTAAAATAAACCCGATTTAAAGTGTGACAAAAAATGTGACATAAAAATGTCATATAAAATCATTGCACAAAATCGTTGCACTTTTATGCTTAGGATTGTGTATATATATATATATATATATATATATATATTTATATATATATATATATATATATATATTGTGAACTTGAACCCAGACACAGGCAGACGGACATCTTAAGTTCACCACACACCTTTTATTAACAATTTAAGTATTTACAGTGCACTCCCCAGTGCCTCTTGCACCGTTCCCCCAATGTCCAGGCCTCACGATCAAAATGCCTTCCTGGCCACCTCCCATCCTCTCTCTCTCAGCTCCATCCTCTTCCACTCGACTCTCGCCAATGACTGGGAACCTGGATGAGCTCCAGCTGCTTCCCGGCACTCCCCCTTGGACACACCCCTGTGTGGCGGAAGTGCCGGCTGTGCACCCGGAAGCCGTCCGGGTGTCTCCTGTCTTCTTCCCCCCAGCACTTCCTGGTGTGGCGGAAGTGCTGGGCTCCAGGGATATGCAGGCATTGGGGCTACAGGGCTGGGCTTCCAAGCCCTTTACCCGAGGCCCCCTACATAACCAGGACGCCCCCTCACGGTCTGGAGGAGGCACAAGCCCTCCTCCGGTCCTCCTGGGCGTCCGGCCGGGGACCACAATATATATATATATATATATACAGTGGACCCTCGGTTCACGACCATAATTCGTTCCAAAACTCTGGTCGTAAACCGAGTTGGTCGTGAACCGAAGCATAGGATTGTATGTAAATACAATTAATCTGTTCCAGACCATACGAACTGTATGTAAATATATTTTTTTTTAAGATTTTTAAGCACAAATATAGTTAATTATACGTTAGAATGCACATCTAATAGTAAACGAAATGTAAAAACATTGAATAACACCGAGAAAACCTTGAACAAAGAAAACTAACATTGCAAGAGTTTGCGCTATAGCCTTATGACCCGATCGCTGTAAACACTTTTTTTTAATGAGTTTTAAGCACGGGGAAAAAAAAGGAACATTTGAACAAATCCGAACTTTATTTAAAAACCAACCACAAGCAACCAAGAAAGTAACATTGCAGGAGTTCACGCTAATAGCCTTACAACCCGATCACTGTAAACACTTTTTTTAAAAGGAGTTTTAAGCACAGGGGAAAAAAAAGGAACATTAGAACAAATCCGAAATTTCTTTAAAAACCAACCACAAGCAACCAAGAAAGTAACATTGCAGGAGTTCACGCTAATAGCCTTACAACCCGATCGCTGTAAACAGTTTTTTTAAAATGAGTTTTAAGCACAGGTAAAAAAGGAACATTTGAAAAATCTGTAATTTAATAAACCACCAAGAAAATTAACATTGCAACAAATCACGCTACGAACCACTCCCTGTAAACACTTTTTTTTTAATGAGTTTTAAGCACAAGGGAAAAAAACGAACATTTGAAAAAAGAGAAAAGTAACATTGCAACAATTCACGCTACGAACTGAAAAATTAACTTTTGAAAAATCTGTAATACAAAAACCGTAAACCACCAAGAAAACTAACCTTGCATGAGTCGAGTTCTGGCATGAAGTGAGGAGGAACTGGGTGGAGAGGAGGTTACAGTTTTGAGGGAGAGTCCGGCTCCACGATGGAAGGATGTTGTCCTTCAGGTGTTTTCTCTGTTGTGATTTCTTGGGTTTCTGGTGTTTTTAGCTGTTTAGCTAGTGGATCAGTGTGATCAGTTTTTCACAAATTCTTTCGCAGCTTCAGCGTTGGAACTAGCAGCCTCTCCATGCCTTATCACACTATGAATGCCACTTCTTTTGCGAAACTTTTCAAACCATCCTCTAAAGGCTTTAAATTCCTCACTTTCGGCACTCGTAGAAGGATAGTTTTACAGCAAATCGCCATGAATCTTCCTGGCTTTCTCACATAACATCGCCTCACTTACGCTGTCCCCTGCAAGTTGCTTCTCGTTCAGCCACACTAGCAACAGTTTTTCCACCTCTTCCAGCGCTTGAGGCCTCTGCCTGGTTAATGCTGTAACTCCTTTTGCAACATCAGCTGCTTTAATAGATTCTTTCTGCTTTAGAATAGTCGAAATCGTAGATTTTGAATTCTTGTACTCGGCGGCAAGATCAGTAACACGAATGCCACGCTCAAACTTTTCAATAATTTCTTTCTTTACTTCGATTTCAATTTTCTTCAAAACTTTCTTCTCACCACTCTTCACTTGCTTAGAAGCCATGGTTAACTGCAAAAGCACACGAAATACTGTAGAGCACAAAGAGATCACAGGTAAAGCACGCACGTCTGACTGAGAACAATGAACAGGGAGTGGCTCAACACGTGCTTAAATACAGTAATCGGCACGTACGAACTGGAAGGGAAATGGAATGGAATGCAAGCACGCACGTCTGACCGAGAACAATGCAACATGTGCGGAAATCATTGGCGCGCACAAACCGAAAGGGAAACTGGCTTGTTCGTATACCGAGTGTGTGGTCGTGAACTGAGGCAAAAGTTTGGTGAACTTTTTGGTCGTAAACCAAGTTGTACGTGTACCGAGACGTTCATGAACCGAGGTTCCACTGTATATATATATAATTTTTATATATTTCTGCCATCTGATATTTACAGATATGTAATTGTGAGAAGGAAGATTTATAAGTATAAACAGAATGTTACGATGGTCAGTCAGATTGTATAGAAAAAAATGACAATCTATTGTGTGCTAATTTTCTATCATTTTGCAGGACAGAAGTAAAATATAACAAGTTATTATGGATAGCATCACATTCAGATGTGTTCAGTGACTAAGTCAAGTGATATGAAAGTTGCAGCATTTCACATTTATTTACTCCATCTGAGAGTCAGTTATTACATTTTTGTTTATAAAAGTTTTGTAACAGTGATTTAAATTCAAAAGTAATAGCGATAATAAAATACAGTTCCATTTGTTAAAAGCAGAGCACATAGAGGCTTGTGGTGGCTCAGTGGCTTTCATACACAGCAGATTGCAATTCAAATGATGTGAAAATAGCATCGTTTATGGTCTGTTAGTGGTGGAGGGTCTGTGACTATTTGCTGTTTAATTTTCTTAGACATAACATTTTGAATGTATAACCAATAGATTAGTAGTGTAGTGACTGAAAAATATCTATTAATACAAAATTATCAATACTAGCATAAAATAAGTATCAATATTATTCTATAAAAGGAGAAAAGGAACTGAAATAAGTTCCCTGACTAGCTATTTATATTAGTTAAAGCACAGTGATCCATTACAATTATATAAATAAGTAAGAAATTGGCGGCACGGTGGCGCAGTGGGTAGCGCTGCTGCCTTGCAGTTAGGAGACCCGGGTTAGCTTCCCGGGTCCTCCCTGCGTGGAGTTTGCATGTTCTCCCCGTGTCTGTGTGGGTTTTCTTCAGGTGATCCGGTTTCCTCCCACTGTCCAAAGACATGCAGGTTAGGTGCATTGGCGATTCTAAATTGTGCTTGGTGGGTGTGTGCCCTGCAGTGGGCTGGCACCCTGCCTGGGGTTTGTTTCCTGCCTTGCGCCCTGGGATTGGCTCCAGCAGACCCCTGTAGATAGGACATAGCAGGTTGAATAATGGATGGATAGATGGAAGTAAGAAATTGGAAAGAAACTGATTTTCTGTATAATGGGAGTACAAATGGAACACAATGGACAAGAATATGAGGGGCTTGCCAAGAATGTTCATGCATATAACAAGGGGGACTGAGCGCCAAAGATCAGAGGCTTAATTCACTGAAGCCTACCAAGTCCCGACACCACTGTCCATTTTTTTAATCGTCCTATGTTTATATCAATTAGGGCAGTTGCGCCTTTCCCATGTTTTGTTGCAGGTTGATAATGTAAGTTCTTTGTAATTTTAATCTACTGATAATATTGTTCAATCAATTCCTGCTTATATATGCCTATATAATTCCTTTCCCCTTCGATTTACTGTATTTCCAGAGAAGTGACGTTTTTTGTACTCTATTAGTTAACTTGCCTAAAGCAGCAGGAGAAATTTCTCCTGTGCGAGTTGTTGGTATCCATGTGTGCGCGTTGCCTGCCGTTTGACTCACTTGTATTGGGCATCTGAGCAGCTGTCAGATGAGTAAAAGAGGAAAATATACAGAATATTCAAATTTAAGCAACCGGTAAAACCAAAACATTAAATCAGTCCCTGGTTGAAGTTGCACAGAGCGTTTCTCCATTTTAAGATGGAGGAGTGTGCAAATTCGCCAGTACTTTTCAATAGGAAATTTTGAAATTATAAAACTTCATAATATGCTGTTTGAAATATCTGACTGTCTCCACAAATTTCTTTAAAGAATAAGTGCGCCACATTGCAACAAAATTGATCCATGGTGGGGCTGAGTTGTTTCATGCAGACAGACAGACAGACAGACAGACAGATGGACACTTTCACAATAAGTTCTTTGTACATTATATGCAAACGCACCATTAAAGGAGACAAGGTTTGGAAACTGCAGTGTTTCTGACCGTAAAGTCCTACAACAGGTAGTGCATGTAGCTCAAAAGATCAGTGGGACCTCTCTGCTCTCCATGAAAAACATCTTTCTAAAGAGAAGCTTTTAGCATTGTGAAGGACCGCACCCACCCCTCCCACGGTCTCTTTGTCCCACTTCCATCTGGCAGAAGGTACTGTAGCATCCAAACCAGTTCCGCCAGATTCTGCAACAGCTTCTACTCCTTAGCTGTCTGAACTCTGAACTCTGTGCTGCCCCCCTGGCCCCCAGATCTGCTTCTACAGTAGTAGCTTTTTACACTTACTACTAGTGTTTTTTTATTATTATTTATTTATTTCAAATTATTACTATGTATTCATTTACCTGTTTATTTATTTATAGTTTAGTATAGTTCTTTACTTGTCTTGCACTTGCCCGTGTTCGACCATGGTGTCTGTGAATGTTGTTTTGTGCCACTGTATGCTGCAATATTGTGTATGTATGGTATGACAAAAAAGCCACATGATTTGTAAAAAATTGCTGACCTCGTGAAGCCAAAGCAGACACTGATTTTTTTGCAGAATCCACCTTTAAACTTCTTGTTTGATTTGTAGTTCATGGGGCACTGACCGAAAATAAGCCCTGCTTCCAGAGTAAATGAGAATGTTACTTGACTGAGCCAAAGTAGGACATGGATTATTGACTTTTTTTTTTTCCTGTATGGATTTTCAACATTCTTTAAGCCAGGGGTCTCCAACCTTTTTTGCCCTGAGAGCTACTTTTACAAAATGAAAATGGCTGAGAGCTACTCATGTTTTCTAACATTTACAGTAGTGTGAAAAACTATTTGCCCCCTTCCTGATTTCTTATTCTTTTGCATGTTTGTCACACAAAATGTTTCTGATCATCAAACACATTTAACCATTAGTCAAATATAACACAAGTAAACACAAAATGCAGTTTTTAAATGATGGTTTTTATTATTTAGGGAGAAAAAAAAATCCAAACCTACATGGCCCTGTGTGAAAAAGTAATTGCCCCCTGAACCTAATAACTGGTTGGGCCACCCTTAGCAGCAATAACTGCAATCAAGCATTTGCGATAACTTGCAATGAGTCTTTTACAGCGCTCTGGAGGAATTTTGGCCCACTCATCTTTGCAGAATTGTTGTAATTCAGCTTTATTTGAGGGTTTTCTAGCATGAACCGCCTTTTTAAGGTCATGCCATAGCATCTCAATTGGATTCAGGTCAGGACTTTGACTAGGCCACTCCAAAGTCTTCATTTTGTTTTTCTTCAGCCATTCAGAGGTGGATTTGCTGGTGTGTTTTGGGTCATTGTCCTGTTGCAGCACCCAAGATCGCTTCAGCTTGAGTTGACGAACAGATGGCCGGACATTCTCCTTCAGGATTTTTTGGTAGACAGTAGAATTCATGGTTCCATCTATCACAGCAAGCCTTCCAGGTCCTGAAGCAGCAAAACAACCCCAGACCATCACACTACCACCACCATATTTTACTGTTGGTATGATGTTCTTTTTCTGAAATGCTGTGTTCCTTTTACGCCAGATGTAACGGGACATTTGCCTTCCAAAAAGTTCAACTTTTGTCTCATCAGTCCACAAGGTATTTTCCCAAAAGTCTTGGCAATCATTGAGATGTTTCTTAGCAAAATTGAGACGAGCCCTAATGTTCTTTTTGCTTAACAGTGGTTTGCGTATTGGAAATCTGCCATGCAGGCCATTTTTGCCCAGTCTCTTTCTTATGGTGGAGTCATGAACACTGACCTTAATTGAGGCAAGTGAGGCCTGCAGTTCTTTAGACGTTGTCCTGGGGTCTTTTGTGACCTCTCGGATGAGTCGTCTCTGCGCTCTTGGGGTAATTTTGGTCGGCCGGCCACTCCTGGGAAGGTTCACCACTGTTCCATGTTTTTGCCATTTGTGGATAATGGCTCTCACTGTGGTTCGCTGGAGTCCCAAAGCTTTAGAAATGGCTTTATAACCTTTACCAGACTGATAGATCTCAATTACTTCTGTTCTCATTTGTTCCTGAATTTCTTTGGATCTTGGCATGATGTCTAGCTTTTGAGGTGCTTTTGGTCTACTTCTCTGTGTCAGGCAGCTCCTATTTAAGTGATTTCTTGATTGAAACAGGTGTGGCAGTAATCAGGCCTGGGGGTGGCTACGGAAATTGAACTCAGGTGTGATACACCACAGTTAGGTTATTTTTTAACAAGGGGGCAATTACTTTTTCACACAGGGCCATGTAGGTTTGGATTTTTTTTTTCTCCCTAAATAATAAAAACCATCATTTAAAAACTGCATTTTGTGTTTACTTGTGTTATATTTGACTAATGGTTACATGTGTTTGATGATCAGAAACATTTTGTGTGACAAACATGCAAAAGAATAAGAAATCAGGAAGGGGGCAAATAGTTTTTCACACCACTGTATTCTCATAGCTTATTTCAACCCAAACAAACTGAATAAGATTGTTTTGCCTGAACATTTACAAAATGTTGGTGTCCACAACTCACATTTTGCATTAAAACATCACAAAAAAATATTTAGTTCACCTGCAAGTGCATTTTGTATGTCTGTATGCATTTTCTAGTGTATCTCACACTATTGAATTAAAACATGAATGCTGTCAAAGCAAAACAATGCAATTCCAAATACACAGATATGACTTATACATTTGTCATTTTGTCACATGTCACTGTGTCACTTTATTCACAGGTCCAGTTGCATGTGTGATGTGTTTTTTGGCACTGCATGGAGTCAACAAGAGAGGCAGGTGTATGGTGAAGTGTAGCCACTTAGGTTCACTTTTATGGAATCATGTAAATGTTCATCTGTCAGTCTTGTTCTGAACTTTGATTTCATGACATTCTTGTCAGAAAAGGCAGACTCTCAGAGGTATGGAGACCCAAACAAAGCAGACATTTTCAGAGCTGCTGGGTGAAGATTCTTATAGTTATCTGGCTCTGCTAAGGTCCAGACATGCTGAGAATGCTGTTAAGACTTTAACTGCACATTATTTTGAAGGTTTACTAATATATAATATATATAATCCAATGTCTCTCTGTCTGTATGTCTGTCCACTTTTCACGAGAGAACTACTTAACAGATTTAGAGCGGGGTTTTTCTATAATTAGCTTGAACATTCCGGTTGATTTTGTGACTTCTCTCATTTTGCTATGTATCATAGTTCACTTGCCGTACCGATTTATTTACGCGAATCCGAGAAAAAGGCAATGGGCTGGCAGTTGGGGCTCTCCTCACTCACTCACTCGCCAGCTTCAGGGCGTGATCCTTAACTCTCCTTAGCTAGTGAACAAGAGAACAATTGAATTCAACTTTGTTTGGTACTTAAAATAAAGTTACTTAGGTCTTGATGCGTTTGAGTCCAGATATTCTCTTAAGTGTATGCCACATTGAAAAGATAGATTGTATTTCAGATTGTGGATCGTGATTTTGTGTTAAAAGGATCGTGATATGATATTTTGGAAAGACCGCCCACCCCTGATTTGACTAATCAAGTTTTCAAATTTATGTAGGATTCATTAACCCTTTGGCGAGCTACTTGGAAAGGGGTTGTGAGCTACCGACATGTTGGAGACCCCTGCTTTAAACAATATCATCAAAGTAAAAAAAAAAAAAAAAAAAAACTGGTTTGTGTGATTTACTTTCAGTTAGTTCTGGTCCTGAATCAACATCAGATCACCACGGTCTTTTAAAACAGAAATAGTCTTGTTCCCAGTCTGTAATGTTGTTTCAGTATTCTCTTTTTGATCTTTCGTCAAAATGCTGGTGGGGCTGATGGCTTCATAACACAGCACGGTGTGTGTCATTGGCTGTGTTTAATATGAAGCAATGCAGCCAACTTCCTGGAAAAGCAAGATTACAGTTTTCCAATGGAAGCTAAAAATGAGACATGAAAGTGCATTGCCCTCAATGGAGCTTTTTGCTGTTTTATCTTTTTAATTCCCACATTTATTTACTTTAACTAGGCTAGTCAATAGCATGTGTTACATTCCCAGCATACACCACACTTGTTCTTTATTATTTAAACTGGTAGGCACACATAGCTGATGCGTTGTGACATCTCTTTTTGAATAGAAGAGAAAGAACCATTTTGTATTTCTTATAACTTTTCCACCTCCTTTTACAGTTTTGAAATTATTATTTAAGAAATTTTAAAAATCATAGTAGTGTGGTTCAAAGAATAGACCTTTTTACTATCTTCCTACAGTCTTCAGGTATCTTATTAAAGTTAATTTCATATTCACAGATAGAATTTATTTCAGACCCTGCAGGCCCTAATGGTAGAAGGAGCTCCTTTACTGCCACCTGCTCCAGTGTCACTTTTTTTGGGGGGTGCAGATCTTTGGAAAGAGCAGTTTGAGAGCCACGTCCTGCCTTTGTCTGTGTGTTTGTTTGTTCTCCATTTGTTTTTTTATGTTTCCTCCACGCATTCCATTATCCTTCTCTCATCCTAAAGATGTGTGTGTAAGAGTAACTGCCAATTTTAGATTGGCCACATATGAGTGTCGGCATCCGTGTGATTGGGCCCTATCATCGATTAGTTTATTTCCCCTCATTTTATGTTGCAGGGAGAGGTCCCAGCCCCCTGCAAACCCTGCATTAGGTTAAGCAGCCTTGAGAGTGTTCTGTTGTGTCACTTTTTCCTAAATGCTTTTTGCTGAACGTGCTTTTAGCACACTTTGATCACTTTGAAGGCACTTCAGAGTGCAGTAGTTTGGAGACGTGTCAATTATGGCTCTAGTTTGTCTTAGTCAGTTTAGTGGGCCACATATAACATGTAGAATCCCTATTAGTTTTGCAGTGTTTATTTATTTTTCTTTTGTTAATGTCTGCTGTTTTTGAAATGGCAGTTAATTATACTCAATTATGTCCTTCTCAATGTTTAAGCATCACTGTGCTAATTGCTCTTTTTTGCCTGCTATTTCTGATTGAAGTTGTCATTTGCGTCTATGGGCAATACAGTAGATCCCCGTGAGCTTTCCTTTTGGCCTGGCAGGACACAGCTAAGCCACCTCTGTACTGTCATCTCTGCACACTTGCATGCATGGAGCCTCCAGCTCCCTCAACACAGCCGACCCTGGGCATATGCCTAGGCCTGTTAACATACTTATGTGTGTCATCTTGTTGATACTAACTGTAATTCTGTGAACTTTAAGGTTTGATTGGTTGGGGAGCTTGGAGGCTTTAATAATTAGTTAGGAGAATAAACAAAGCCTACTCTCTGCAATCAACTTTAATATCCAGGGGCCACCCCACTATTGCTAGTAATGTCAACCATCATTATGAAAAGGAAATGATGATGACTAAGTTACTAGATTTATTTTTCAGTGTTTTATTGAACAAAATATGGATTTTGGATTATTAGGATGCAAGCCTTTGGGCATTTTCATGACCCTGCCCAATCACTGGCACCTTTTAAAATCCCCTAAGTTTACAGTGCCTATACATAGTATTCACCCCTTAGGATGCTTTCTTGTTTTAATTGGCATACAGTACTGAAGCACAGTGGATTCACAAAAATTTGTGTTTTTATGGACACTGATCAAGAGAAAGACTCTTTAATGACAAAGTGAAAACATACAGTATGTCTGGAAAGTGGTCTAGACGAATTACACGCATAAAGCAAAGTAATTAACCACGTAAGAAGTCACCTTCTTTAATATGACGACTCTGGTGCAGCTCATTGGTTTTAGAAGTCACATGATTAGTTCAATGGAGATCACCTGTCTGGGGTATCAGTTGATTGTAATATAAATACTCCTGAATGCGGAATGTCCAACTTGTGGTGAGTCATTATGGTGGCCTGACCTGCACGATGAAGGCAGAAGAATGGTCCAAACAAAAGTACAAGTCAGGGGGTGGAGACTAGAAAATATCCAAGTTACTGAATATCCCTTTGAGTCCAGTGAAATCAATCATTAAGAATTGGAAAGAGCATAGCACAGCTGTAAACTTGCTAGAGCAGGCCGACCACAAAAACTGAATGATCATGCAAGAAGATGACTAGAGAGAGAGAGGCCAGCAAGAGACCTATGAGAAGTCTGAAGGAGTTACAAGGTGCAGAGGATACGATTAGAGGGACTGTGCATGCAACAGCTGTTTCTCAGGTTCTTCAGTAGTCACAGCTTTATGGGAGAGTGGAAAAAAGAAAGCCACAGTTAAAAAAAAATACACAACATCTCACCTGGAGTTTGCCAGAAGGGACAAGGGAGACTCTGAACTTAGCTGGTAGAAGATCCTATGGCCTGAGGAGACCAAAATCAAGCGTTTTGGTCATCAGACTAAATGTCATGTTTTAACACTGTACATTATCAAAAAACAGGGCAACACAGTGGTGCAGTGGATAGCACTGCTGCCTCGCAGTTAGGAGACCCGGGTTCACTTCCCAGGTCCTCCCTGCGTGGAGTCTGCATGTTCTCCCCGTGTCTACGTGGGTTTCCTCCGGGTACTCTAGTTTCCTCCCACAGTCCAAAGACATGCAGGTTAGGTGCATTGGCGATTCTAAATTGTTCCTGGGGTGTGTGTGTGTGTGTGCACAATTGTTCCTGCGGTGTGCTGGCTTCCTGCCCGGGGTTTGTTTCCTGCCTTGCGCCCAGTGTTGGCTGGGATTGGCTCCAGTGTGACCCTGTAGTTAGGATATAGCGGGTTGCATAATGGATGGATGGATTATTAAAAACACACCATTTCAAACATGTATGGTGTTGGCAGCATCAAACTGTTAGGGTGCTTCTCTGTAGCAGGCCCTTGTGAGGGTAAATTGAATGCAACAAAATACAGGGAAATCCTGGAAAAAATGTTTTTTTCAATTAAATTTTTTTTGTTGAATTTATTAAAAGCATGTAACATTCCATACAATCAAACTTAACAAAACTAAATTCAAATCTACCCCCACCCATGAGAAAGAGAGGAAAGCCAACAGTCCCCCCGCCCCCCCCCCAATATAAAAACTTATTCTAAAATGTTACTGATTAGGTCCTGACAGATTCTAAAAAAGTTTTGAAAAGATCCTGTAAGTGAGAATTTGATTTTTTTCAATTTCAAATAGTATATAACATCAGTTACCCACTGACTTAAAACAGGTGGGTTAGGATTCTCCCAGTCTTCTTGGAAAAACTTGATGCAGTTTGCAAGAAACTTGTGTTTTGGGAAAAGATTTGTTTTCCCTGCTTGACAACAACTCCAAGTATAAAGCCAAAGTGACACAGGAATGGCTTCAGAACAACAATATTAATGTCCTGGAGTGGCGGAGTCAGAATCCAGATCTCAATCCAATTGAGAATTTGTGGTGTGGAAGCTCAGCCCCGGACACAGACAGACAGACACCTGAATGTCTGAAAAGCACAAGTTTATTAAACAATGTCCACACAGCACACGGGGCCCCTGCACCACACACCTTGTTCAAGGGCCCTCCAACGGTCCTGCACCGCCTCCACTCCTCTCCACCGAGCTCTGTCTTCTTCCTCCGGACTCCAGCTGTCGACTAGAGGGAGACGGCCCCTTTTATTCTCACCCGGACGTTCTATGCTCGAACCCCGTGGCCCCCATGCCAGGTGGGGCGGCTGCCATCTTGTGGTCCTGGGAAGGCACAGTCCCTCTCCTGGTCCGTCCAGGCATGGTGACTGGGCTCAGTTCCCAGCCGAACACCACAGTGGCTTGATTTGAAGAAGGCTGTTGACACAAGATACCCATGCAACCTGACAGGGTTTAAACAGTTTTGTAAAGATGAAAGAGGAACAACTGCAGTGTCCAGATGAGCAAAGCTGATAGAGACCTGTGCACACAGATGCAATGCTGCCATAGCTGCCAAAGGTGCATCTAATAAATACTGAATTAAGCAGGATTAATACTTATGTGATCAATGATTCTCTGCTCTATCTTCTTCTTCTTTCGGCTGCTCCAATTAGGAGTTGCCACAGCAGATCATCTTCTTCCATATCTTTCTGACCTCTGCATCTTGTTCTGTCACACCCATCACCTGCAAGTCCTTTCTCACCACATCCATAAACCTTCACTTAGGCCTTTCTCTTTTCCTCATCCCTGGCAGCTCTATCCTTAGCATCCTTCTCCCAATATACTCAGTATCTCTCCTCTTCACATGTCCAAACCAATGCAATCTTGCCCCTCTAAGTTTGTCTCCCAACCATCCAACTTGAGCTGACCCTCTAATGTACTCTTTTCTAATCCTATCCATCCTCGTCACACCTAGTGCAAATCTTAGCATCTTTAACTCTGCCACCTCCAGCTCTGTCTCCTGCTTTCTGGTCAGTGCCACCGTCTCCAGCCCATATAACATAGCTGGTCTCACTACCGTCCTGTAGACCTTCCCTTTCACTCTTGCTGATATCCGTCTGTTACAAATCACTCCTGAAACTCTTCTCCACCCATTTCACCCTGCCTGCACTCTTTTTCACTTCTCTTCCACAATCCTCATTACTTTGTATTGTTGATCCCAAGTATTTAAACTCGTCCACCTTTGCCAACTCTACTCCCTGCATCCTCACTCACCATTCCACTGACCTCCCTCTCATTTACACACATGTATTCTGTCTTGTTCCTACTGACCTTCATTCATCTCCTCTCTAGAGCATATCTCCACCTCTCCAGGGTCTCCTCAACCTGCTCCCTACTATCACTACAGATCACAATGTCATCAGCAGACATTATAGTCCATGGGGACTCCTGATGTAAACCACTTTGTAGATGTCTGTTGTACTTTGACATTAAAGGGTCTTTTTCTGTTGATGAATTTCAAAAAATATATATTAAATCCACTGGGATTCAATGTTGCATAATAAAATGTGAAAACTTGCAGAGGGGTGAATACTTTTCATAGGCACAGTATCTGAATAAGACTTATATAGAGTGTCATGGTGGCAGAAGCACCCTTAGGGCCCGGTTAAGTAACTCTGTTACCTGTATGTGTGGACTGTAAAAACTTGCGGGCAAATTTAATAAAAATAATGTTAACATACACCAGATTTTCTCATTACAGTATTCAGCTAAATTTTTGCAAGATAACATGCAGACTTTATCAAAATATAATAATATAATCTATTTAAAAATTGCAGTTCATAATTCATGGCAATACCACGACAGTGCGAAATGCAGTGTCATGCGGGAATTAGCAGGGCCTCTTCTAGAAAAATACCCAAATTGCAAGTATAGTCTGAGTCTCGATATGCAGGATGTCACAGTCATAACTCACGTTGGTGTCATGTCAGCTGGTTATCATTAGCAATACGTGTTTTTGTGCATTAATATTCGGACTATGGAATGTTTTCAAATACGTACATGTAAGGAATTTGATCTAGAAGAGGGATTTTAAAAGGGTTCCTCTTAGAAGCATCAAATATATACCGTTTTTACTTTACCGTTTTTACCACGCGCCCTTGTGTAAGACACGCATCCTAATTTTTACAAAGAAAATTGCAAAAATCGTTTAGCGCCGTGTACAACACGCATTGTGATTGTATAGGAAGCGTTTAGAACATGTTTTCCGCGAAATGCCCTTCTGTTTTTGTTGCATGACTAAAGTTTTTCTTTCTCCCGTCGCCAATCTCGAACACATGACTCTGGAACACTGTACTTGCGACCTGCTGCCCGATTTCCTATCTTCTCTGCTTTCAAAATCACTTTTAGTTTCTCTCCCGCCATGAAAGAGCGTAAACGCTTGCTACTATCCATGCTGAATGACGACGCCAAACTGATTCAAAAACAAGAGCGAGCGAGAAAGAGTGAGCGCGAGCGAGCGAGCGAGAGAGAGAGAGAGAGAGAGAGCGCGAGCGAGCGAGAGAGAGAGAGAGATAGAAAGAGAGCGCGAGAGCGTGAGCCCAAGCAGAAGAAGTAAACATTACAAAATTAAATTTCCTCATGTATGATGCGCACCTGATTTTCTAATGCTAATTTTCGGGAAAAAATGTGCGCGTGGTACATGCCTAAATACGGTATATACTGGAGAATATAACTTGACAAATCCTCTCGAACGGGGCACGCAGACCTCAAAAGCGGGGCTCCCTTAGGCGCGGGGCCTGGAATGGTCGCCCCACTTGCCACCCCCAAACGCCGTTCTTGCATGGTGAAACATTAGCTAGTGCTTCAAATTCTAACCTGGGTTCAGATCTCCTCAGGGTCCTTATCACTGCTGAGATTGCATGTCCCCCCAAAGTATGTATACATTGGCATTTCTTTGGCTGCTCTGGTTTCCTCCAACATCCCTAAAATAACTGGTGATTTTACATTATCACAGTGTGTTTTGTTATGGACAGGTTTTTCCATACTGGGTTGGTCTACGTTTAGATGCAGTCTTTCTTCCAGCACCCAGTGTTAATGGATATTTTTAGAACTCCAGCTTATTTTTCATTATTAGTTATTCAAATTAAACTGACTTTGGAAGTTTCGATAAATTAGATTTGTATCTCCTTGAATGAATTACATTTCACTATGTTGTGAGCTGTCGGAAGAGCCAGTCCAACAGGACTTAACATTTTGGAAGGGACAAAGATGTCACACAGGGCACACAGATGTCACCAGGAAGAGCAGACACTTGAGCCATAGTACACTGTAGTATATTATAAATCTGGACTTTCGGGGATTCTGTAGTAATAAGGAATTATGGGTATTGGGGAGCTGTTAGGAAGTAGATCATAATAATAATAAGGTGGTGTAACGTGTACTCTGAAAGAATCTTAGTAAAAGGACCTGTTAAAGTTTATCACTTTGAACCTGTCTCCGTATTCTTCCTTTTATTAGTACAATATTATTGCCTATAGATATAACATACACAACATACAAACCTAAGCAAAGTTTAAATAACCGTAGCAAATGATACCTGAATGCCTTGGAATCCTTTTCCTGAAAAGCCGTTTTTTTAACAATTTTTTATCTTCGTATACTTGGACGCTCGCATCACTGTATTGCCATCTTAAATTGTTACGATAATGATGATGTCACATGCATTTGTGGCAAATCTTGAAAATAATGTGAATATAAAATGACAGCTCCATAACATTGTGAAAATAACAGTTAAATTTATTAACATAAAGAAAAGTAAAGAAAATGTGAAAAACAACAGGATCAGATGGGGGTTCAGAAGCACTGAGCTCATGTAGACCGGCGTGCAGATCTGGGCCGTGCTGGTTTGCTTTTTAGGCTATCATTTGCAGTTATCTTGCAGTGGCCTGTGCTGTCCATTCATCATTCTCTTTGTAAGCATCGTTCTGCATAAAGAGGTCATATTTGAAAAGCCTGATCTCTTTAGTAGAGCATAAAATTTCTGGATACGCTTCATTGATTTAGCTGACAAAATACAAAGATGTAGCTGTGTTTGGTCTCACTGGCACTAGATACAAGGGATCTTTTTAAAGGGGAAGTTTTTTAGTTGATTTTCAAATGAATATTTCAAAACAAACCTGATGTTCCCAACATGGAGCAGCTGTGGGTGGCTGGCCAGCCAGCAACTAAACAAATTCTGTGAGTGTGTGTATACTAAAAACAACCATGAAAGTCTTCAAAAGAAAGCAGAACTAGAATGGAGCCAGCTGGTCTGGTAGGGGTGAGACGTTCATCTTTAAGACTCTTTGGAATATCTTGGCTCCCTGTGCTCTCAGGCATTGATCGAGCGCTTACAAAGAGAAAGCCCTACTCAGCATCCTCAGGCAGTTCTAGGAAAGCCCAGCTTCTTTTCACCACTCTTCATTGTTAGGGCTGCAAAAAAAGGAACTCATTTGCCAGGCTAAAACAAAACAAACCAGTGATTCATGAAGGCCCAGAGCTGTGATCATTGCTTTCCCACATAGCATTTATTTGGCAGCAGACACACTGAGAGTCTGGGAAAAAAAATGTGAGGTTTGTTATCGTCGTCCGTAAATTACCAGTATGATTTGCTCATGCTTAAAAATGCAAAGTTTCACATAGAAATTGTACTTTAAAGCTTAGAATGAAATCCATCTCCATGGCTGAATTATAAAAAGGAAACTACATAGCACTACATTTGATCAGGAATACCCCTTTGTTCATCTACTTTTCCTTCCAGTTTAGGTGTTCTTGGGAGTTGCTGCCTATCCTGGTTGAAATTGGAGCAAGGGAAGGCTTCAGTTTAAGATGGGGCACAAGTCCAGAGCAGGACCACTATTGTACATACCACCCTGGATGATGGATGGAATGATGTTGCATTTTGGATGAGTTCCATCCTGCCATACTTTGTACTTCTGAATGGGTCTTGGTAGTGGGCTCCTGATGGGTGGAGGGGATGGTGTGATAATAATGAGTCAAAGACATCATAAAGATTTGGGGCAGCCACCCGTATATCGTTTTCCCGGCTGCAGAAGTTGAATAAGAGTAGCACGATGTGCATAGAACAGAGTCCAAAGCAAAACTGATTATCAGAGACAAAGATGGAGGCTTTAAAGGCCTGTAAAGGAAGTGGCGTCATCAAAAGAGCCGGAATCGGAAGTGGCATCAGCAATGGGGCCGTCACCTAGACCAGAAGTGACATCATCAAAGGGGTTGGCACTAGAAGTGATGTCTTCTGAGGCGTCAGAACCTTGCAGGATTTCCCGGGAAGAGTCTGTAGGGAACTGAGAAAGACAGTCCGAGCACTCCACCGCCCCCTGGTCGGATGTTTTATTACAATTACTTGGGCCCTTTAGCTGCCTCCTACTCGCACGTCTGTGATAGTGGATAAACATACAGTGTGATATACACATAAGACAATATGTCTTAATCACTTTGCAGTGACAGACCTTCTTACTGTAACTAATTCATGCTAATGTCCTTTAGTGGCACTGCTTTTATGTTCTCCTCACTGGTGGTGTTTCATCCACAAAAGCTCCTGGAGTCAATGATTGGAACCAAAAGTACTCCCAGGTGGGGTTTAAAAAAGTGCCCTCTATGTCACCCAAAGAGTCAGAGTCAGTTGTGGAGGGAAGGACAAAGCTTGCCAAGGGAGTAGAGGAGAAGAGAGGAAATATGGAGTTAGAATTGTGTTTGTGTTGATTTGGATTTGAATAACACCTGTACAAAGGTACTGTTAAATAATGTTAATATGGCTGGGGTTTGTGGCTCTGTGTCAGCTCCAGTGGCCACACAGAGTAAAGAAAAGGTATTTCATGTTTTACCCAATCAACTGCATTGTGTTTTGAAGATATACAGTATGTTTATTCTGAAAAGGATGCTTGCAACACACTCCGAAAGGATGGGGCAGTTTAGGACTAATAACAATGTTACAAGTTTAAATAACAAGAGAATGTGAAACAGGTGGGACGATCGCATTCTAAGGAGCCTCCAAATAAGGCCTAGTCCTTCAAGAACAAGGGTGGGTTGAGGCTCGCCAACTTGCCAACAGATGCTTAATTAAACAATACAGCAGTTTGGAAAAAATATTCCATAAAGACAAATTGGTAGATTTTGGGCATTTCACCCTAAAGAGTGCAAAATATAATTAAAAGATTCAAGGAATCTGGAGAGATCTCAGTGCATTAACAGCAATGCTGAAATACATTTCTGAATGCACATGATCTCCAATCACTCAGGCTTCACTTTCTTAACACTAGAATTACCAAAGCCTACGAAAAAAATCATAGATCCGTCCCACCTTACATTGCTTCACCCCTCTCCATCAGTGTGTTTTGTCCTGTAAATGTGTCGATAAGCAGCAAACAGCCTACTATCACATCCCCCCAGTCAACAGTTGATACTGTTGTGCCACCGAAGCGGTCGTATCAAAGGGAGTGTCAATGTTGCACCCTAATGCGGGTTCTTTTTCTGCAGTTATATTCTTGAATAGAAGTGCACTTGTTCTGTTATATTTGTACCTTTTGTGAAAGTGTTTATTTGATATTTGGACTTCAGGCTTCACACATTATACACTTCATGTCTACATTTTGTCAATTATCACTAAAACATGAAAAACGTTTCTGTGTTAATGACGTTTTTACATAGATTATTGTAGACATGGAACACACATGAAATGCATGTGTCCCAAATAACGATCTAGTATTTATAAATGGTGTCATTTTGCTTGACTTCTCACTCTATACAACTCTAAGCAACTGACACGCAGGTAAACAGACTTGAGCTGAGAAAACTGTGTGGCAGTGGGGGGATGTGATAGCAGGCTGCTTACTGCTTATCGACACATTTACAGGACAAAAGACGCTGATGGAGAGGTGTGAAGCGTTTTAAGGTGGGACGGATCTACGAATTTTTTCGTAGACTTTGGTAATTCTAGTGTTAAAAACTGTCATGCATCAGGAATGGATATCATGATGTGGTTGTGGGAATACTTCAGTAAACCTTTGTCGGTAAGCACCATTTACTGCTGCATCCACCAATGCAAGTTAAGGCTTTACTGTACAAAGCAGGCACCATACGTCAACACTGTCCAGAAGCACTTGCAGTGGAAGCAATGGAATTGTGTTTTGTGGTCAGACAAGTCAACATTTCAAATAGTTTTTTGGAAAAAAGAGCCGTTATGTTCTCTGGGCCATTGAGGATAAGGACCATCTAAGCTGTTGTCAGCATTACTTCCAAAAGCCGCTATTTGTCATGGTATGGGGGTGTGTCATCACCCATGTCATGAGTAACTTACACATCTAAGAAGGGCACCATTAATGCAGAAAGATTTGTAAAAATTTTGCAGCAGTATGCTGCCATCCAGACGCAATCTTTTCGAGGGACATTCCTGAATATTCTAGCAGGACAACGGCAAACCACATTATGCCCAAATTACAAGTGCATGGCTGCATAAACAGAGAGTGCAGGTATGAGATTAGTCCCGACCTGTGTGGCACATTATGAGGTGCAAGATCTAGCAGCAAAGGCCTAAAAGAACTGCACAGCTGAAGACCTGCATAATGGGGGAATAAGGGAAAATTCCACATGCTAATCTGGACCAACTTGTGTCTTCAGTGCTCAAACGATCAATGAGCGTCATTAAAGGAAACAGTCTGGTATCTATCTATCTATCTATCTATCTATCTATCTATCTATCTATCTATCT
>JANRMT010061414.1:31616149-31649662 GCA_026402145.1 Polypterus bichir lapradei
ATATATATATATATATATATATATATTTTGTATGGCCCGACTTAACTGAAATGTATTTAGAATATTAAATGGGGCACAGCTAGATAGGACAGAATTTAAGAGTTAGTCTTTACGTAAAACATGAAAACCCAGGAAATACTCTCAGCACAGTTACAGTGGAAAGCCATGTTTTATTAACCTGTGCAAATTATGTTTGTTCAGCTGTCTTATGACTTTTCCAGGATGAAGTGAATGTCTTAACTGCATCTGTTCAGTGAAATGTGAACATTGTGTATTTAATGGAAAATTTCAGTAAGTGTGGAAAAAGCAAACATGAAATGATTCTTTTGAATCTGTAGGTTAGAATAAGTTTAGAGATTCTTCATCAGATAGTAATGATCATTTAATAGTCATCACAAGATTAATAAGAAAAATGAGTGCCTAGAAAAACAATCCGCTCATTACAGTATATTAAAAGCTGTGAATCACCATAGAGATTTTGCTGATGGCAATGCTACACTGTTCAGGTTGATAATTGCAGGTACAAGCATAGAAGAAAAGAGTTGCCAAAAGACAAGTCAGAAACTGAATTTAACAACCCCAAGGTGTGGCAGAAAATACAGATGCTAATGGATTGAAAACCAAGGGCTCATCCAGTTACAGCCACATTTTTACTCTTGTCAGAATGTAATGCTTTCTACATCTACTTTGATTGTGTGACATGTATGGGGCATTGCAGAACCCGAGAAACAACAACACAACACAGTCATGAGTTCAAATACAAGGCATTTATTCGACACAATATCTACACAGGGTTTCAGTTTCCTTCTGTCTAGACCGTACAATAAGCAAAAGGTTTCTCCTTCCACACCTCCCATTATGTCTCATCCACCTCCTCCCAACCCTGACCGCCTGATGGACAGAGGCAGGCCCTTTTAGGCTGGAACCAGGAATAATTCCGGTGTCAAGGAGAAAGCACTGCCGGGTCAGGCGGAAGCCCCTGAAAATAGGTACAGCTCTCCCCAGCATCTCCCCCTGTCGGTGCCAAGGGAACCCAGTAGGGCTGCCTTGCAGGACCGAAACTCTCAACATGCCCTGCGGGTACATAAAGGGACATAGTGGTGCAGGAGTGCTGCCATCCTGTGTGTCACGGGAGTATGTACTCTTGGAATTCAGACCCCCTCCCCGCTCCATGCTCTACAATGGCCTCACCAGCAGGTAACTGTTGAGGACTTTTCCTGTACTGCCCTCCATTACAGTTGTTACAGAAAAAGTTCTCCTATGCAAGTTTCTGTATCAACACATTATCCAGTCTTCTCTGCTTTGATATAAGAAGACTTTAGCTGTTATTGTTTTGGACATATTTAACATATGTGTGTGTCTGCAGTTCCCATCTGTTTCAAAAAGGAAACAATTAAATTTTTGCTCCAATAAACAAAATTGGACAGCTCTAAGGATTGCAGACCAGTGGCATCCATCTCCATTGTACTGAAATGTCTGTGAGACTGGTGCTAGGACGCATTAATGGAATATTCCAGACAGTTTGGACCACCTTGTGTTTGCTTATTGCGACAACTCACATCCCCTGCTTTTCATAATATACTGGGCTAGAACACCTAGGTAATTAAAATTGTGGAGTCATACTGTTTAGTACTGTCACTCGATGCAGACTGATTTTTAAGCTGCTAGACTTGAGACTCGGCGACACCATCCACAACTGAATCTTGGACTCAAACTGGAGTACCCCAGCACGAACAGATTAGTTGCAACGCTTCCTCCACACTGATTCTCAATACAAGCAACTTACAGAGTAATGTGCAGAGCCCCCCACTGTACCCCTTAACTCTGACTTTGTGGCCAGACACAGCTCCAAGTCCATCATTAAATTTGATAACAAGCCATCATAGGCCAGATCACAAACAATAAAAAGATGGCTTACAAAGAAGAGATTTTCCTTCTGGAATTGAGGTGCCATTACAATACAAGAAACTCAATAAAGACCACACTGCCATCTGCATCAGAGAGGATAGGAGGCTGAGTAGGACAAATGGGGGGGGGGTGATAAAAGGATACAAAAATAAGAACAAAGAAACAGCAGTTGTTGTTGGGGAGAGGTAGAGGAGGATGAGCTGGGAGGCATTTGTGTTGCTGATTAAGTTGCACAGAGTAGGACAGAGGACTGAGTGGAGCTTTGTTCAGGTGAAGAGCCAAAAGGTGAGCTGTGGAGAGGCCAGCAAGGATGGTCATGGCACCCCAGGAACTGGAGGTACGGGTCCGTGGGTACTGGAGAATGTGGTGGGCTGCATCTGAGGGAATTACCAGGATCCTGGTGAGGACATGAAAGATAAAGAAAAAGAAACAATATAGGGGTATCCCTCCCCTATGGATTTTAACTTATTTATTGGGTTATTTTTAACCTTAAGTTATATGCAGTGTTTTTTTTATCACAGATGATTTATTGCACAGCACTTTCCTTTTAGTTTGAATGCTGTTGTTTGTTGTAAATAACACACTTTTGTCTAGCTCATCCTCAGATATGACTATTGATGGTCCTGTGTTCAAGGAAATGCTGGCAGCTGCAGCCAACCCAGGTCATCACACAACCATATTCCTTATGTCTCGTAGCTGCATTATATGAATGGTACTTCCAGGTGATCTCTCATTGATTGCCAGTTCTCCTGTACACAAATCCCATCCCTACAACTTAAGACAAAAATGTTTTATTCTTTTGGGGCGAGTCCCAGACTGATTGGAGTGAGTCGCAGGGCATGTCACACTACATGACTGCAGGTCACTGGAGTGTACTGCAACTTCCTCCGACTCCGACTAAGATTATGTCAATGAAGTGTGCAAAGCAAAGAAAAAGTTGTGTAATGTGACATGGCCTTTAGTTTACTTAAACAACAACATTTATTTATATAGTACATTTTCATACAAATGTAGCTCAAAGTGCTTTACACGATAAAGAAAACAGCAATAAAAGACAAAGTAAGGATTAGAATAAGACAACACTAATTAACATACAATAAGAGTAAGGTCCAATGGCCATGGAGGACAGAAAAAAAAAAAAAACTCCAGAGAGCTGGAGAGAAAAAATTAAATCTGCAGGGGTTCCAGGCCATGGGACCGCCCAGTTCCCTCTGGGCATTCTACCTAATTTAAATGAAACAGTCCTCTTCGTAGTTAGGGTTCTCATGGAAGGACTTGATGATGATGGTCATGTAGACTTCTGGCCTTTAATCCATCAATGTAGGAATATCACGGTGCTTTGATTAGGTGGTGGTGGCGCAGGTCACCACCACAGAAAACTGGGAAAAGAAACAGAAGAGAGAGTAGGGGTTAGTACGGATTTTAGAGCCATCATGAATAGTTATTATAATGAATTAAATACACAGAGTATCAGGATTAGATGAAGGTGAAGTTATCAGAAAGCCATGTTAAAGTAATGTGTTTTTAGCAGTTTTTTAAAATGCTCCACTGTATTAGCCTGGCGAATTCCTATTGGCAGGCTATTCCAGATTTTAGGTGCATAACAGCAGAAGGCCGCCTCACCACTTCTTTTAAGTTTTGCTCTTGGAATTCTAAGCAGACACTTGTGGTAGATAGGGGGCGCTCTCGCTCCCTTGAACCCCTGTCCACGACTCCAGACACCAGGTAAAAGTCCTCAGATTGACTTTATTAAATTGCCACAGTGCAGAAAACACCCTCTCCTCCACTATTCTCATATAAATCACAATACCAATCACAAATAACCAATCCTCCAGCTCCCAGACGCGTTGCCACCCTTCCACCCAGCTCAGCTCGCCGTCTGGGAGCTCCCACAGTCCTTTTATATTCCCTGACCTGGAAGTGTTCTCAATCCCCAGTCCATGTGATCCTCAATCACTTCCGGGTCAGGTAAAAGTTCTTTTCTTCACCCCGGAAGCCCGTCGCTCTTCCTATGACGAACTTCCGGGTCATAGGGCACAAATGAGTCTTTGGTTCTCCCTGCAGCACCCTCTTGCGGCCCCTGAGGTATCCAGCAGGGCTGAGGATAAAAACTACATCGTCCATGATTCCCTGCTGGTCTTCGGGGCACCTCCATACTGCAGGGAGGGCTCCATCTGGCGGCTTGGGGGTATTGGCCGGGATGATAAGCCGACCAAATATCACACACTCATTTGAGGATCTAAGGTTACAATTTGGAATATAAGGTGTCAGATATTCCGATATATAAGATGGAGCAAGATTATTTAAGGCTTTGTACATAAGCAGTATTTTAAAGTCAATTCTGAATGACACAGGTAACCAGTGTAGTGACATCAAAACTGGAGAAATGTGCTTGGATTTTCTTTTCTTAAATATTCAGATGATGTGTAACAAAATGCTTTGGAAGGTGGAGTGGTCATATGACTCCAATAGTTTAGAAAACATGATAAACAGGAGGAAACCATGCAGTCCATCACGCACATGTGTGTCACACTTTTGAGCATCTTACAGAACTCTCGGTAATTTTAATATATATGTTTATTTTGTAGGCTTGTGCCTTTACTTTATATGAGAAAATATTTAATATTTTTATGTTAACTGAATGATTATTTCAATATACTGCGGGGTATTGGCAGGTGCCAGGAAGGTACAAGTGCCTACATCAGGTTTATTCCAGTTGTGTCCTTTGTAGCCATGCCACATTTTTATTGTGCTATGGCTGTTTCTTTCCAATCTGAGTACAACATTTTGCTCAGCTAATAGGAATAAAACAATTCAGAGACTGTCTGTCTTTCTGAATCCAGCAAACTATGCTCTGTTGAAAATAAAAACCTTGGATCACCCAACTCCTCATGAGCCTAACAGAATGCTTTGTCAAAATTATATCATACACAGAAAGTGCAGTAGAGACATTACAAAGTGTCACATTTTTTCAATGATTTATTATGTATGATTTCATAGATTCCAGTTGGTACAGAAGCTGAGGGCATGAACATCTTGGGTCTGGTTCTCTTTGCCATTATATTTGGAATAGCTCTGCGAAAGCTTGGATCTGAAGGGGAAGAATTAATCCGGTTTTTCAATTCTTTTAATGAAGCAACAATGGTCATTGTAACGTGGATTATGTGGTAAGTAACTGACACAACTTTTATTATGTAAATCTTAACAGTGGCCATGACCTCCTTAAGGGGGCAGAAGACTAAAAAAAAATACTTTGGCCAGGCCATTACATTGTGAGCTGTTTGCTCAAATTATGCACAAATTACACAGGCCGCTTTTTTTAAAGTAATACTTCGAGATGAATTATAAGTATCTGCTCAATATTTAATGCGACTTGAGTATTAGAGTGCATTTTCAGAATTAGTCTTGTCCATTAGAAAATGTATAATAAGCGATTCGTGTCACTTTGAAGTTCAGTGTGTTCTCAGTAATGAGCTTACATGATCACTAAATGAGAGAAATGCATAAATGGGAAATGCTGATGCTGGACGTTTAGTTTGCAATTGGGATAATACTAAGCACATGATATGCATTGTGGATGAGGTGTGTGTGTCTGTGTGTTTCACAGTGAACACTTTTCAAATGAGGTTGCATTTACATATTGTTCTTCACAATAGGTTGGCCTATAGGGCTATAATGATCATTTCTAGGATGTAAAAATATAAATATAAGGAATATGCTATAGACCAACAGCATATAAAACAACAGCAGACTTTTTTATTTGTTTCTTGGGTATTGAGGTGCCTGAAATATATTTTGAACAGTCTTGCAAACCTTAATAAAATATCCATACTGTGGAAGAGGCGGGTGGAGTCCATCTCAGAGAAGCTCAACATTTAGTGGGAGGTTTATTTTGCACGAAAGGTGTGATGCTTCCATCAAATTCTTTACTAAGCTTGCCCCTAATGGGTTATGACCTACTAAAATTATTAGTTAACTAGGACCAGTTAACTACCAAAACGGAATATGACCAAATACAAAATTAATTTCAATCCAAACAGCCAACATCACGCCATATTTTGGCCCCATTCATGTTTTATTGCTCTTCAGTATCGTAGAACTGTAAGAAAATGAGGGATTGCTATTTCTCCTTCCAGGGACACCAAATACATGTAGGAAATGGTGTATGGATATGAGAAAAAGAATTGATTGATTGATATTAATCAATCAGTTAATTATCAGTTTTGCCTCTCACAATGCCAGTCAATAGTTAAATCATTCAGTAAGGCTCCTACTTTATTTAACTTGCCTTTCTCTGTTGTAGGAGGGGGTCTCTGGCCATTAGACTTCTTTCCCGTTAACTGAAGCACAATTATTTTAAGAAGCAGAGTGATACAATTTATTGATTAACACAAGAATTATAGAAATATAACTGCATACATAATAAAAGATAAGACTTGATGCAGACAGACAGGACAAAGAGACATGTAGCACAGAAGAGGTTGGCTGTTTACTGGCTATTAAGAGTTCCAATTTGTTTTGGCTCAGATAAAGTTTTACAATACCAAGTCTTTTAGGATGGTGTCTGATGCTGTGTGGAGCTGAGTGTTGTTGCTTTGGGTTAAAGTGGAGGACTCTTCTTGCATTGGAGGGCACTCTATGTTTTTGCTACATGGTCCTTTGTCTGTGATGTGGTGCTGCTGCTCTTCAGTCAGTTCAGACAGGACTCGGTCACTGGCACAGAGCTTGGCTTGGCAGAGTGGATGTTAGAGCTGCTTCAGGACGTCATGTCCAAGGCTCAATGGAGATTTGCTCCTAGGCCAAAGAAAGTTTGTGAGCTCTTTGCTTCGCAGAGAGTGGATGGCTTCTGATCCCAAAGAGATTAGCTCATTAGCTTTCAGGTCCCCAAGGAGACAAGAGAGATGATTGCAGCTAGTTTTGAAGGAAGGTGAAACCTGAAGTGATTGAATTAAATCCTCTTGCAGTTACCGATCCAGTGCTTGCTTATAGGCGCTGTGAAATAATCAGCCTTGACACACGCTAAAAGGTTTGGGGCAGCCATCCCTATACTTGAGATTTGGCTACATAAAGAGAAAATAGGTTGCACAGTTCAAAACAGAACTGATTAACAGAGGAAAGATGGCAAGGTTTTAAGGTCGGTCAGGGGAAGTGATGTCATCAGTTCCAGAACCGGAAGTGAGGTCATCGGGCCCAAAACCAGAAGTGATGTTATCAGATTCAGGCATAATTTCCTGTGTTTGATCTGCAGAATTATTGCACTCTGCCACTCCTTGGCCTGGCGTGGAATTACTTTCTTTTGAGCCCTTTATCTGTCTCCCTTGAGCATGTATGTGACTGTGCATTATTCTGCCCATCACATCCAGACACGATTTAGTTTTCAGATACAAGCCTAAGATGAATGTCTACTTGGGAGCCGCCTTGTGTGAAGGGGTCTCTGCAGAGGTGACAGTTCAACTCTGATTTACACCTTTGTTATTAGATGAAGCACTGAGCTGACCAAAATGCTGGTAGAACTGTAGTTCAGCCGTTCAGTCAGGAATGCAGGTGAGGGGGTGTACAGCTAAATTTCTGCATCTCTGTTAAATCTGCTGTCTTAAAAGGCCTTGTGTGCTACTAAAAGCCTGGTAGAATAGGCAATGTTCATTTGGTCCTACAATGTACACTAGATGTATATTGTTCAGCAGGGGTCTCAAACACGATTTACTTGAACTGCCAAAATCTGCAACAAAAAACGAATATTCCAGGATAAATGGGAAAATTTATATTCTGTCATGAAGGCTGGAGACAGAGCCCATTGTCTCGTTTGTTTGCAGTTTGTCTCGGTGTTTAAGGAGTACAATGTGCGTTGACATTACAATACACTGCATCGAGAACTGTATGGTGCATTGTCTGGCAAAGTGTGCAAGGAAAAGGTTCAGAAACTGAAATCATCAATTACAAAACAGCAAATTCTTTTCTTGAATGTTAGTAAGTTAAGCAAAGATTCTGTAAAAGTGAGTTTTTTCCTCTGTAATATGATAGAAAATCGCTCACAGAAGGCCAGTTCATAAAAGATTGTTTTATAAAAAGAAACTGAAGGCATAATAAGTTTGTCCGCAAATACTATTGCTAGAAGAATCACCGAATCAGCTATTAACATTAATCAGTAAATGATTACAGCAGCACAAGGTTTTGAAGCATATTCCATAGTGCTTGATGAGAGTACTGGTGTAACACATACTGCATACTGTGCTGTGTTCATTCATGGGGATGATGAAAACCTAAACATAACTGAAGAATTATTAGATTTATTACCTATGAAAGGCACAACGACTGGTCGTGACATTTTTTCAAGAATTGGAAGGTTGCATTAACAGAGCAGGACTGCCATGGGATAAACTCGTGTCAGTGGCAAAAGACTGTGCATCAGCAATGTGTTCTGAAAACGCTGATGTTGTGGGATTGTTGAAAGCAAAACAAAACCAGCTTTCTTTTGTTGGGTCCTTTTACTGCAGTACACTGCATTCTCCATCAGGAAGCACTGTGAGGCAAATGTCTACAAATGAAAGTTATGGACGTTGTTGTTGTTAAGATGGCTAATTTAATACGAGCAAGAGGTTTCAGCCACAGGCAGTTCACTTCATTCTTGTCTTATATGGACACTGAATATGGAGAGTTGCTGTATCATACCGAAGTCAGATGGTTGAGTTGGGGAAATGTGTTGAAGAGATTTTTTGCTTTAAGGCAGGAGATCGCACTTCTTATGGCATTGAAAGATAAAGACGTTTCGTTTACCATCTTTATGATCCGTCTTTTCTTTCAGATTTAGCGTTTCTTACAGATGTCACGGAACACCACAACACATTCAACTTAAGGCTCCAGGCTTCAAAGCAGGTCGGGCAGTTTGGCTTGTTTCTTATCTATGCAGTCGTTAATACGTGTCGAACCAGACCGCTTGAAATATTCCTCAGATATCATTTCTGAATTACCTGAAGAATTTGATCGACGTTTTGAGGACTTCCAGGCTCTTCAACCTCAATTTGCTTTCTTTGCATCTCCTTTTGCGGTGTACAGATGGAGATTGTAGACTAGAAGAGCATCTGCGTGCAACATTGCAATTGGCTACCGTGCATGACATCAAGCCCAGTCTTGGTGTTCTTGTGTCTGCAAATGCTGCCAACTGAGCAGTCAGACTGCATTTAGCGACATTTGAACATTTTATAATAAGCACGTTGCATAAACTCGTAAACCTAGATGTATTATTGTAGTAATGTAGTATTGTAGTTCAAATAATTGATTAACAATAATATTGTATTGTACTTGTATCATTTAGAAATCAATGTGACTAGCACTTTTTTCCATGTGCGGCCCATATATCCCACTGAGTTTAAAACCCCTGTTGTACAATATATATTTTAAAAGCTTCTCTATTCACTTTAATGGGATGGGATGGGATTTACAAAAAGAAACACACAGCATCACTGAAATTGATAATCAGTGACTTTTGGGATTATCAGGGTAAGCTAATACATGTTTGGATTTGTACAGCTTTGTGGCCTTTTTTATAAGGTGGTAAATTAAATATGCCTTGGGTTTTATTAACATTTTCCATAAAAATTGTTTGTTTCATATAGTTTTTTTTTACTTACTTATTCCATATTTACAATTCATTGCACACATTTTGTATATAAAGTATATGCTGAAGAACAATCCAGTAAGTAAAGCACCAAATGTTCAACATAAATATTGTTAAGGAACTCCGCAGCAACCTCATCTTTTTTGAGATTAGAAATGAGCATCAAACTCTCTCATCAGCTATAACACATACAAAAGAATTCTTTGTGACAATAGCAAAGGTGATTTGACTGGAGTGAAAACATTTTTTGCAGTCCAGCATAATTAGTGACTTATATGAATTAAGCTGAATATAATTAAAATGAAGGAAACTGCTAAAATTTGGAAGGAACCCATAGAATTGTGAAGGTGTTGGCTGGAGGGCAGTGAGATGTCACAAGCTGACTCTTTGTTGAAAGTTCCAGCTATTGTGCAGAGAACTTGAGCAACATGGTGCAATAACATAAGCAGGTGACCAATGACAGCTACATTAATGCCTTGCTAAATAATAAAAATGAACAGAATATGTTGTCACATGTCTGTCACATTGGTACTGACCACAAATGCCTAGCAGCTACTGTGACATATTAGGAAATTAATAAAGTCATCATAAATGTATCATATTTTATGTGAACAGTAATTTATATGTTGCATTTTACCTATAAATGTATATTTATATTTTATTTATTGAACTTCTACAGTTTAATAAATAAAATATCAAATAAACATTTTCAATAAAGGACCGCCCTGCTGGATGCCTTTGCTGTACATGAGTCTGGTCTCGTCTTATAAACTGCGAGGACTGTACCTGTTCACTGTGCCATGGAACAAGAAGGCTTAAAATCTTTATTCTGCATCTGACATCTGCATTTCCACCTTCAACTTAAAAAGTTTTCTTTTCTGCTGTTCTGTGAAGTTATTCTAGTGACTGCTAATCTGGTCATTTACAGGCAGATTATTAAAACACAGTATGAGACGGCTCAGCTCAAAGGGAGGCGCCTGCTCTTATTAAATCATTTAGAGAGCTAGAGATTAGGTAACTTTCAGTGCCAGAAAATGTACAGTATGTGGTGTTAACTCAGCTGTCGCCAGGCCATATTCAGAAAACTTTGAGCTACACTTTTGGCTCATTTTCTCCCTTCAGACCTTCACTTGAATTCTGGGACTGCTTGAAGAGTGGTCGTGTGCTTTGTAAATGAGAAGGCTGTAAGACAGAGATTCTGTATGCATAACACTATTTACACCATGCATCTTTAAGTCTGTCCTTAGAGTACTTAACTGATTTCACTGCTTAATGTAGCAACGCTTGTGAAATGTCATCAGCTTTCTAACAGTGAACTGCCTGCTGGTCCGGTATTGTTACTGTGGCTTTTCTGTGGAGCTTTTTCTCAACTTCAAGTCAGTACCTGTGATTACTAGAACATTTATCTAGTCTTAGCTCTCTGACTTCTTTTAATAGTGGAGTTTTAATTTTTCTATCAATTTACAATAGTATTAGTTGTTGGTAGAGTGCTCAGTGCACAAAAGTTTACTTTTTCATTTCCATTTATGATAAAGATTGTGAGTGATTTAATTATTTCTTCTAGCCAGGACCCAGTTAACAATGAGGTGTAAATATTGCCATAGACAATAGCTAACTAAGGCCAATTTATACATATGGCATTTGTGATCAACATACAGTAGAAGTTTTCATTAGATATTTAGAAGAAAATAAATGACAAGTGGATCGAAGATCTGTGAAATGTATTGTTTATTGTATCAGAAAAGTAACATATACACTGATGGAAATGCCTGTCTTGGGAGGATAAGCATAACAATAAGCCACATTTTAAAACACATCTAATAACTACAGTAAGAATTGGCTTCTTATTAATAAACAGTTTGCATCAGCTTGGTTATACCTGAATTTGAAATTAAATTGACTTCAGTGGCAAACACAATAAACATAATTCTGAATCTGAAGGTGCCCTGTTATTGAATGGCACCTCTTCTAGGGCTCCCTGCCTTACATTCAGTGTTTCTGGGGTAGACCCCAGCCCACCATATGTTTGAATTGGATTATGGATGAATGAATGTATGAATTTCACAGCAAAGTGAACATTGAATTGATATTCATAACTGGGAGATGGAGAGCTGGAACAAGTCATTAATTTAAATGGCATTTTCCTTTAACAACAGGGATTGGTCTCAGATTAAGAAAATGGTTAGAATAAAAACCCGCAGCCACTATGGCGCTCCAGGGCCAGGGCTACCTACCCTGTGACAGAGTCATATGTGTTAATAATTCTAATCTAAAAATTAGAGGAGGAATGGATATTTCAATGAAATTAGTATTGTGATTTTAAGAACCACCAATTAATTCCTATCTGAACTAGTCTTCCAAAAGAAAAGCAACTGACATGTTCCTTTTTATTCCTTGCAGGTATATTCCTATTGGAATCACGTTCCTGGTAGCAAGCAAAATTGTAGAAATGGAAGACATTGTTCTCCTCGTCACCAGTCTTGGAAAATATATACTTGCGTCGATTCTTGGGCACATAATACATGGTGGAATAGTCTTGCCTCTTATCTACTTTGGACTCACCCGAAAAAACCCTTTCAGTTTTCTCTCAGGCCTGATTACTCCTTTTGCAACTGCTTTTGCCACCTGCTCCAGGTGTGTTCATTTTTCTGAAAATCTATATTGATTTTATTGTTATCTGTTTTCTAATATGTTCATCAACTTAGATCGATCGATCATTATTTGTCCTCAGTTAGGATTAAATCTGGGGTAAATCTGACTTTTATGCAGAAATATTATTGTATTATGACTTACACAACAACCCCAGTCTCTCATTTACACAAAAATGACTTAAAAGAAAGAAACTTCTGACTAGGCTAAAGATAAAAAGAGCAGTCACAGTCACAGTCACAGTGAGGCATTATAAAGTCATCAAGCCGTAGATAATAACCCTGACCCTGACCTAAATTCTTGACATACTTTTGTTGAATATTTTGTTGGCTGAAAGTGCTCAAAGCGAATGTGTCACTGATCAATGTCAAATGTACAATATACAATACTATTACTACTACTACTGCTACAACGAATAATAATAATAATAATAGTCAAGTGTACAATATGGAAACTTAAACAACAGTGTAAGACAGTTGAAAGAAACTGCATGTTTTAGCATACGGTGTGTAAATCAGGTGACATACCAATCAGTCAGGCAGCCCGGCGGCACAATGTTTAATCCCACTGCCTTGCCCCACCTGGTTCTTACTTCAGCCTTGCACAGCAGTACTTCCTGCCTGGCATCTGCATGGAGTCCCTGTCCCTAGGCAATCGATTTTTAAGCTCTAGCTACTGTGAAAGAGAACTGAGTAAAAGTTTTTATTGTGTGAAAAGACACATCTGAATGGAGTGTGTTTCTAGATATAAATAAACTTTAATATCCTACAGTGGCAAATGAATGGGATTATGTACATTACAAATAAAAAACAAAGGCAATAAGGAAGCACAGTTTAATTTTATTTACATTACCATTTATTAACATCATAATTCATCAACAATTAAACCCTATTACAAAATATCCATAGATTTTTATTGTTAACACGCCGTACATTTATGTATTCTTTATATGTACTGTAACAAAAAGGCGGTATATGGGCGCCAACCCGACACAGACAGACACGGAAGGCACACTTATAAAAGAAATAAACTTTAATTTTCTTCGTCTGTGGGCTACATCTTCCACATACCCACAGACACAACACAGTCCCACACTAAGCACAAGCACAAACTCAAATAAACACTAATCATATCTCTCTTCTTTATCTCCTCCACTCCTCTCCGGCAAGCTTAGTCTCTCTCCTCCTGACTCTGGCTCCTGGAGTAGTGTCTGCTGGTCACCCGGAAATGCTTCAGGTCCTCGTTGACCCACTTCCGGCAGCACTTCCGGGTGTGGCAGAAGAACAGCCCACACAGGCTCAGGGATAGTTGCAACAAATCCTGGCGGCATCCCCGGATCCCAAAAGGGCTGTAATGAACTCCAATTCCCATGAAACCCCGCGGGAGTCCGAGGTATCGATGCCATCCAGGGGGTTTTCCATCTAGCGTTCCGGGGTAGGTGATGCTCTGTCCACACTTGCTCCTCCGGTCCTTCCAAGGCAGAGGTGTCCCAGGCAGGCAGGGTCCCCATCCATCCATGACAGTACACACTAGATGTTGCTTATATGCTGCTTTAGATGGACCATTAACTTCCTCCGTGACACAGTTAGCACGGTTGACTCATAGCTCCAGCAGACTGGATTCAAATTTGGACCCAGCTACTTTGTTTGTGGAGTCTGCATGTTCTCCCCATGTCTACTTTCAGTTATTCTGGTTTTCCACCAATAACCCAGAGATATGCAGGTTAGACTAACTGGTAACTCTAAATTCACCCACTGCGAGTAAGCAACCATGTGTCTTGCAATGAACTGGCATTCTGCCCAGTAATTTTTGAATTGTCTCAATTCTGGTCTGATGGGCTTTCAGCCATAACAGTGACCCCGAGCTTCATGCCTTGTGCTTAGTTCTGCCAGTATAGTCTCTGTCTCTGAAATCCACAATGGACAGAGCAGATGTGGTAAATGGACGAATGCTATTACGTGTTTTGATTACAACCCATTTTGTGTATGTGTACGGAGCTCTAGGCTACATGAGAAATAATTTCAATTGATTTGATTTAAATATTATTCAGGGAGAGATCAGCATGCATCAAATATATACAGTATAACCTAGCCGTTACAGAAAAATGCAACTCAGTGGATTGAACCCAAAGGTTAACTGGAAACTCTTTTAGAATAAATAAATGTGAATAAGTGCATTGGTGTTACTGGCACTCCACCCATGGCTGATTCCTGGATTGTTGTGACCCTAAAACTTGATTAAGGCAACTGATAATGCGTTTGGGTGACCCTCCCTGCATATCCTGCTCTTACTGCAATACAGTAACTGGGAAATACAGATGTTATCTTATTAATATCATTAATATTTGTTAATGGAATTCAGAAATTACCCAACTAGTATAGTTTGGATCAAAGATTTTCTAGAAAGTCTGGTGAGTTTCTTGAAGGCTATCATTGCCTGTTCTGCACAGCTACATGCTGTATCATTTTAGCTCAATTTACACTAAACTGAAGGTATAAATATGCTAGTTTTGCTAGTACAGCAAAAAGCAGAACATTGCGAGAAAGAAGCAAAATGCTGGTGTTAACTGCTTTATTCATACTAACGACTCAGTTCTTGCAGAAAAATACCATCTTGTAACTTGGTGTGTTTATGTCAAATACTGTGACCTTTAGGGGCGCCAATGAGCCGCAAGCCCTCAAACACACCAACACCAGCACAAGTCTTGGGTTCAAATAAATCATTTATTTTAACAAATACCTTTACTTTGCTAAAGACTTTTTTATACAGTACAGGCCAAAAGTTTGGACACACCTCCTCATTCAATGTGTTTTTTTTATTTTCATGACTGAAGGCATCAAAACTATGAATGAACACATGTGGAGTTATGTACTTAACAAACAAAGATGAAATAACTGAAAACATGTTTTATATTCTAGTTTCTTCAAAATAGCCACCCTTTGCTCTGATTACTGCTTTGCACATTCTTGGCATTCTCTCGATGAGCTTCAACAGGTAGTCACCTGAAATGGTTTTCACTTCACAGGTGTGCATTATCAGGGTTATTTAGTGGAATTTCTTGCTTTATCAACTGGGTTGGGACCAGCAGTTGTGTTGTGCAGAAGTCAGGTTAGTTGGATGATCATTTATTTTTCAACAGGACAATGACCCCAAACACACCTCCAGGCTGTGTAAGGGCTATTTGACCAAGAAAGAGAGTGATGGAGTGCTGTAAATGCTCATGAAAATAAAGAAAAGACATTGAATGAGGAGGTGTGTCCAAACTTTTGGCCTGTATTGTATAGCTTACAGAAACGCCCAAACACTGTTTTCTTCTTCTGTCTTCCTCTTCTTCCAGTCCTCCATGTGACCTTCATCCTCCACCTCCTAACTCTAACTTCCTAAGGTGAGGCATCAGACCCTTTTTATGCCAGACCCTTAAAGTTGGGGCAGTCTGTCCCTGCAGCTCCCCCTGGTGGCACCCATGGAACCCAGCAGGCCTCTTTGATTGGACTGCAGTTCCCAGCCTGCCTTGTGGGTATCTATGCAGAAACCAAAACCCAGAGAGACTTCTACTTGTAGAATCGGGCAAGCAAATAGTCAATGCAGGTGGTCTCCCCCTGTCCTTACATTATACTAGCCTCCCAACCAGGCAGGGTACTATGAACCATCCAGGGTGGAACATGAGCCCATTCTTGGTGCCCATGACAAGCTATATACAGTATATAAAAGTCTATGTGTGTGTGTATTTGTGTATGTTTCAGCATCACTTCCGAACGGTTGGAGCAATTTTCATGAAACTTGGTACACATGTTCCTCATTGGTCGACTAAAATACCGTAGGGTGAAATCAGCCCTAACTCACCCCCTTCTGGGTAGGGTGAGGGGGTGATCATATGGTCTTGTATGCTTGTTGTCATCCAGTTGACACACGGAGCGACCACCAGAGGGCGAACTGTAGGTGACTGCCAGCATTCTTTATGTTTGAGCACCACCGCACCCCTAATGCTTTTGAAATTAAATAGAGTTGGCCGGTTCTGAGCATCAACTGTATGATAACATACATACAAGACCGCAAGAGAAGCACATTAGTGAGTCTTCATTGTTTGTTAATTTATTTTCATTTTTAAAGTTGTGTTTTTTTTATTGTATTTTTCTCAAACAATTAAAAAAAACACTTTATTTTCCTCCCGGGCAATGCTGGGTATTTCAGCTATGTTAGCTAGTAGATAATATAATGAGCAAACAGAATCTTAGTCAGGAGACAGGGCAGAATGGAAATAACCAAATAAAATATCTGAAAACTAAAAAATCAAACCAGAAACGTATATTAAAATCAATTATTACAAAGGTCCTGCCTAACACTAACTCCTTTCTTCAGCCCCTCTCTTGCATTAAAGTTGCCTCCATCCAAAGCTCCGATGCATGCCCCTGGGCTCCATATCTTCTAGAGAAGGAGTGATTATGACATAGCATGTCACTTATCTCCATGTCTTATGACCAGCAAAGGGTATAATAACAACTGTATAAACAATATGGCCATGGCTATGAAAAGTTAGACACAAAATGGTAATGAACATGCAAGAAACAGGACACAAAATGGTGTCACTAGAATAACAATATAAAAAATAAATACACAAAAATGTAATTGGGAAGCACGGTGGTGCAGTGGGTAGCGCTGCTGCCTCGCAGTTAAGAGACCCGGGTTCGCTTCCTGGGTCCTCCATGTGTGGAGTTTGCATGTTCTCCCTATGTCTGTGTGGGTTTCCTCCGGGTACTCCAGTTTCCTCCCACAGTCCAAACACATGCAGGTTAAGTGCATTGGCGATTCTAAATTGTCCATAGTGTGTGGGTGTGTGTATGTGCACCCTACGGTGGGCTGGCAGCCTGCCCGGGGTTTGTTTCCTGCCTTGCGCCCTGTGTTGGCTAGGATTGGCTCCAGCAGACCCCCGTGACCCTGTAGTTAGGATAGAGCGGGTTGGATGGATGGATGTCTAAAAATTCCAAAAATGGAGTAAATAGAGGCAGGGGTGTCCACTATGCATATTCATCCATCCATCCATTTTCCAACCCGCTGAATCCGAACACAGGGTCACGGGGGTCTGCTGGAGCCAATCCCAGCCAACACAGGGCACAAGGCAGGAACCAATCCTGGGCAGGGTGCCAACCAACCGCAGTATGCATATTCACAGAAGATAATATATGCACCTTACAGAGTCTTTGAGTCCAGGTTAAGCTTTGCTTTGACTACAAGTTACAGTGTGGATGAGCAGATCATGAACATTGTTCTTTGTGGCACAAGCAGCAGACACAGTGGGTTGTGATGGCTGGCTCTGTGCAACAGCAATCTAGAATGGCTTAGTTCTTTTTCCACTTTTGAGAAGAATGCAGAGCACTTGAGCCCCCTCTGATAATAAATTTGTACCTCTTAGTAAGAGCAGACTTGCTCGCTACAGAGAAAACCACACAGAGACTCTGAGGCTAGGGATCTGCACTTGCCTTAACCTGCAATTGCTGAGTGCTTTGAGTAGTGGGAAAAGCGCTATATAAATGGAAAGAATTATTAATATTATTATTATTTATTATTACTGTATGTTTTTGATTTCATGTTTCTTTTTCAGCTCTGCTACTTTGCCTTCTATGATCAAGTGCATTGAAGAAAACAACGGTGTCGATAAAAGAATCAGCAGGTTCATTTTACCTATTGGAGCAACTGTAAATATGGACGGTGCAGCGATCTTCCAGTGCATCGCTGCAGTTTTCATTGCCCAGTTAAATGAAGTTGAACTAAATGCAGGACAGATCTTCACTATTCTGTAAGTCACTAAAACTGTCTTTTGTCTGCCTAGCACAAAAACTACAGGATTAATGTTCTCCTTTTAAGTTCAGCCCAGTGTCACAGTAGTTAGCACAACTGCCTCATGGAAACCCTAAGTTCATGGACCCTATGCTTGTGCCTTCTCCCTGTATATGTGTAGCTTTGGTTCATGGTTCTTCATTTTTTTTCTCCCACATGTCATACTTGGATAACTGGTGATTTCCAAATTTGCACACGTGGATGTGTGGATTAATGGGTCCTGCGAATAACTGAATGTGTTGTCCAAACTAGGGCTGGCTTCCGGCCTTTTGTCATTTCTGCCAGAATATGCCCTGGCTCCCTAAAACCATGAACTTAACTAAGTAGAATGGAGAGCATTATGTTGAAGTATCAGCCTAAAACAGGGGGCACTGGGGGCTTGCTGGTGTTCATTGTACTCTTTCTTTAAACTTATGTGTAACTGAACTTCTCATGTAAGCTGTTGGCTCAGCCCAACTGTATTATCGTAGTCTTTCCCTCTACTTACCCTTTACCTGTTTTCCCAAGGGTAACTGTACTCATCAAGTTTGTTGCCGGATTGGTCCACTGTTGCACTTTAATGTGACAGGTGTCTGGTCACACTTACAGGTAATCTAACCTAGACACCATTAAAATATCCAACTACGGCACCCAGTTTTATTAAGAGACTGGGAACTCTTGAAACTTACAGAAAATAGCACACAGGGTTCTTTAAATTGGGCAGTGAGTAAACACACAATGAAAGACACAACAGTAATTTCAGGAAAAGCAACAGTAACTTCTATTACACAGTTCACCCTTTAAAAGTCCATTAAAAACAAGGATTGGAGGATACAACCTTTAGTGGTGCAGAGTCCAGTTTGCACACTGTTACCCCAATACTTAATTGTTCAACTGTCCACCGATGCACTCCGTTCACCGGACACTTGTTTCCCAATAGAAGTTGTGTCAAATTGTTGAATCCCTGTCAATGTCTCTTCGTCGTTCCTTTTTTTCCACTCTGGGCTCCTTGTGCTGCTGTGACCTAGGCATGCCTCATTTCTCGTCTGCCAGCTTTGCTTAGTCCTTTCATGCAGCTTCCCTCTCTCGCTGGACCCACAACTGGCGTCTCCTTGTGGAGCTGTCTCTTCCTACCTGGAAGTGTTGCCATCCTTGTGCCTCACATCGTGCCAGCCTGGTACCCTCGTCTGCCTACGAGCCCCTGTGCTCTGTCCGAGTGTCTTGGCAGCATTCTCTGTGGAGTCTCTTTTGCCTTCTCCTGCCCAGAAGCTTAAATCTCCTTAAGTCCCTACCATTATCAGTTCTGGACAAACGGATTAAACAATAGTACGTCTACATTTCCTGGGTTTAACAATTAATGAAAACACAAGTTAACAAAATGTATTGTTACCAACCATTAATGAGTTCAGATCTGCTGATTAGCAACCAATATTGTCAAACATGTTAATTTCCAAGTCAGGTAAATACAGACATCCTCCAAGGAAGGAGCAGTTCTGTTATCACAACTTGGTATTGTAAAAACTTCAAAGTGGTGACTCCTTTGCAATACAGCAAATACCTACATCCCACAGACAGCCTTTTAACTTCTCACCCCCAGTCGCAACAATGGGTGCCTATTGCCTGTTCATCTGCTGGGTTTTAAATGTAATATTTACATGTTCCTTTTCCTAAGAGAGAAATAGAATGACCCAGTGTACAAAAATGTCCCCCTCTGACATTAAGATGAACACACACATACAGTACATACACACAAACTCTAACCACAACAGTGCCCCATGAATGACACACACACAACTGATTAACCTCTAGCACTTTAAACCACACAGGTGCTTTAGGAATAACACAGCCTGTCACTCTCTCAGCACTTCAAGAGCTTTACTTATTATCGGCACGAACAACATAACAATGTTTTAACGATATCTCAGACCTAAATATTACTTTTGGTCTACAAGAATACATTTAAACATACAAAGGCTCAGCACTCTTGACTATAGGCCATTTATCAGCCAAGAATACCTTACTTTACATACTGTTCCCTACTACAGAGTGGAGCTCTCACCCACAGCCCTTAATAAACCTCGCAGCAAAGAGATAATAGCAAACCTCCGGCTGCACCAGGTGCGCAAAGAAATCTAACTTATTACTTCAATCACTCTTTGGACATTAAGACAAAGCATAGAAAGTTAAAAGCAGCATGGTATTTATTACAAGAATAATAATAATACCAGTGGAACAAAGAATAATAGAAAATAGCACTGTTAGAAAAGTCTGTATATATATAGTCTTTAGAAAAAGCTTACGAAAAAGTAAAGATGGCAAGGATGAATGTTGCAGGTGGCTTTTGATTTAGCAATCGATGTTCATGAAAATGCTAATAACTGACGATTGGATGAAAACTGGTCACACGTGTCTTTGTTTTCTTCTCTGACGTCGCTCTTTCATCGTTGCTGTTTCTCTTCTTCTTCCTCCCTCCTTCCTCACTTCCTTACTCACTTAATCACTCCTCAGACGGGGCATATTTATTCTAAAATTCTACTGGGGGGGATTTTCAAGATGTGATTGATAGATATT
Source organism: Polypterus bichir lapradei (assembly GCA_026402145.1). NCBI lineage: Eukaryota > Metazoa > Chordata > Cladistia > Polypteriformes > Polypteridae > Polypterus > Polypterus bichir. The sequence continues at coordinate 31,636,707 of JANRMT010061414.1, forward strand.
CTGATTGGCTGGCTGGCTGTCAATATGATGAATGAATTCATTGTCCGTTTTTCCAAACAATAAAACTTTTTCTGGTGTTCTCCGAGGTATCAGCAGATCTTCCTTTCCCGGGCTGTAAAATAATTAGATGTCCATCCTTTCTCAGGCTATAAAGTAATTGTGCCACCAGCATGTCTTCCTTTATTTGTTGGAACAGCTGTTTTAAAAGTGAGATATAACTGGAAGGAAGACATGCTTTGATTTGTCCTGAATGTAGTTCATCTGTTGTCTTGTCTTGAACAAAATATAATGGAAAAATAAACCAAAATGTACAGATTTTGTACGCCACAACATCAGCTCACTCAGAAAAAAATTGTATGAACTTCTTATCAAAGGTGCTCATTGATGCCCTGGCTTCTAGTGTACAAAAGTTCATTAGTATCTGATTTTTGCTTCAGTTTTATAAACTTAGTGGGTTAAGAATTTCAATTTTTTAATCTCTGTTTTGTTAACTACACGGTAGTTAAAAATGAAGGGCAAATATAAGGTGGTTAACAGTTGATCAATATGTATGTACTGTGTGTATGTTTATTTTTTCATTTTTAAATAACTATTTCAAGGCAAAATTGATAAAACAATTTAAAAGGAAAAAAGTTTGAAGACTGAGAGGTTCCACTCATTACTTTGCAGTCCACAAAATATTTTGTTGATTTTCCTACAAAGGTAATATACTGAAGATATACAGTATACACTAGCAGGACCCTCCATTCCATGTTCTACAGTACATGGCATCCTGACACAACACCCTACTACGTGACATTTATTGCATTACACATTTAAGGGCCCATATTATGAAATGTTTAAGTGCAAGTAACAAGATAGAGCACAAGAACATAAAGCAGAATTTGAATTCACAGAGTGAATGAGTGAGTGCTGGCTGTCAAGGAAGCAGTGACCACATCTGACTCATGTTACCATTCATTTATTTACAGTGTTACTGCAACCGCCTCAAGTGTTGGAGCTGCAGGAGTACCTGCTGGAGGAATCATCACCATTGCAATTATCCTAGAAGCCATTGGCCTCCCAACAAACGACTTGTCACTCATGCTCGCAGTCGACTGGATTGTGTAAGTGATTACAAAGTGGTTCCTTTCTTGCTGCTTGGAAGAACGATTAATAAGTTCAAAAAGTGCCTGTATTCTAGGTACAGGTTTAGAGAGGCCCTTATTGTATAAAGTAAACATTCTGTAAGTTTTGTTATAGACACCGTTTATGTGTTTTAAACATGCTCAGAAACCCGAGATTAAGGAAAAGAGTGTGACTATATATCAGGTGTCAGCTGGAAGGAAATAATTTAAGGAATTATTAAGGGAAAGACTAAGCAACACAATGCAAGAACGGGAGTTTTACGAAACAGTCAGTAGGGTTTCAGAAGAGGGAGGTCATGTTTTACTAACATGCTAGAATTCTAGGAGGAGGCAACAAAAGGATATGATCAAAGTGGAGAAAATTATATTATTTATCTTGTCTTTCAGAAAGCATTTGATAAGGTGCCACATGAGAGGTTGGGCATCAAACTAAAAAAAGTGGGAGTTCAGGGAGATGTTTTGAGATGGGTGCAGAATTGGCTCATACACAGGAAGCAAAGGGTGATGGTGCGAGGAACCTCATCAGAATTGGCCGATGTTAAGAGTGGTGTTCCACAGGGGTCAGTGCTAGGGCCACTGCTATTTTTAATATATATAAATAATTCAGATAGGAATATAAGTAACAAGCTGGTTAAGTTTGCTGATGATACCAAGACAGGTGGATTAGCAGATAATTTGGAATCAGTTATATCATTACTGAAGGACCTAGACAGCATACTACAGGCTTGGGCAGATTTGTGTCAGATAAACGTAAACGTAAAGTATAACATGTAAGAAGTCAAAATGTTAGGTACACAATGGGAGATCTGAAAAGCAAAACTACACCTTATGAGAAGGATTTAGTGGACTTGACACTATAAACTGCCAGACAGTGTTCAGAAGCCATTAAGAAGTCTAACAGAATTTTAGCTTATATAGCGCCCTCATGTGTAGAGTACCAGTCCAAGGAGGTTATGTTGAAGCTTTATAACACATCTGGAGTCCTGTGTGCAGTTTTAGTATCCAGGCTACAGAAAACACTAAGCAACACTAGACAAAGTCCAGAGAAGAGCTGATTCCAGGGCTACAGGGGATGAATTATGAAGAAGAGATTAAAAGAGCTGAGCCTACAGTATACAGTTTAAGCAAAAGAAGATTTAGAGGAGACATGATTGAAGTGTTTAAAATTATGAAGGGAAAGTATAGTAGATTGAGACTGTTATTTTAGTTCATCAAGAACGCAGGGTAAATTTCGCAAACCATAGACACATGGAATAAATTACCAAGTAGTGTAGTGGACAGTAAGACATTAAGGACTTTTAAAATTCGACTTGATGTTATTTTGGAAGAATTAAGTGGATAGGACTGGCAAGCTTTGTTGGACTGAATGGCCTGCTCTTGTCTAGATTGTTCTAATGTTCTAAAAATGATGGGTGTGTATAATTACATGGACTAAAATAAACTGCCTTCCACTGAACCAATTTCCTCTCTTTAGCGTTATGATCATACAGTAGATTTGTGCATTTAATACTGCTAAATGAGACAACAGATTGGCTATGTATTTACTGTGACAAACATACCAATATGTGCAGTGACTGTCAGACCATTTATAATGCACAATCAATGAATTGTAAGAATAATATTTGAATAAGCTACTTGTGTGGATTAGTTGTTTAAGAGGTGGTTTTTGAAACACTGAGGAGCTTTCTAGTCTGGCTCAGAAAAAAAGAATTTAAGAAATGGTGTTGGTAAAGTGGCTTCATGCTCTTCAGACAATTATAGTTGACCAAGAATGGACTGAATGTGCATTTCTCAAGCAGAATAGAAGAGTTCAGCAAAAAAATGGTGGTAAAAGAGCACTTGGGGAGCAGGCAAGTCCAACAGTGGGACATCGTGGAAGTCATTTTATTACAGGTGTGTTCACAGGAGAGTCTGCCTTACAGTACACATGATTTAGTACATAAACCTCTCTATTCTTTCTCCTGCATGATGCTGATCCATGATTAAGAAACTACATGGAATGAAAACTAGCAAAAGTACCACATTTGAGTACCGAGTAGAGAAACAGAATAGGTGAGGGTTAGCAACAAATTATAACTATCATGTTACTTATGTTTTAGTGCTAATGACTAACAACAGAGATGCAGTCTGTACAGTTAATCAGCAGCTCTAGTCAGGATATGCTTAACTGAAGTAGTTAGTCTTCAGCCGGGATTTAAAAGCTGAGACCAAAGGGGCATCTCTTATAGTAGCAGGCAGACCATTCCACAGTTTAGGGGCCCTGTAACTAAAAGCTCGACCTCCCACTGTTATTTTATTAATTCTTGGAATCATAAGCAGACCGGCATCTTGAGATCTTAATGTGCACTCTGGTTTGTAAATCATGATAAGTTCAGACAAGTAAGAAAGTAAGTAAAATCAAGCGCCGACTTATCCACGGTAGAACTTAAATGTGAGTTTCTGAATGCTTTACTGGATTGTGGTCTACTCTGATGTGATGTCATTCCCAGCTCCATCCAAGGTAAATGGATAGCAGCATTAATCAGTGTGAGCTTATGACCCCCGCTTACTGGGAATACCTGAATTGTGGGGAACAACTGCAAGCCACTATCTCCATCACAAATGCGGTTTAATGGCTTACCCATGTCTCTTGGCTCCAAGTAAAAATACGTTGATCCATTCAGTGCAGCATGCATGCAGCCTCAGGAGATCCAAGGGCATCACAGATCCATTATTGCTGCTGCATGAGAAGCCTCTCAGAATTTCTTCTTTTTGCCCTGAGAATGACCATGAATAGGCACGAGTAAACTGCAGGTGTCACAAAATGGGTTACACTTTTGTAGACATGGGTAAATGAATCAATAGCCAGGGTTTACTATATTAGACAAAATAAAAGTTACATTTGTAGAGCTACCACAAGCATGCATAACTTTTACACTCTGGATTAGGGGTCACCAACTCCAGTTCTGGAGGACCACCATGGCTGCAGGATTTCATTCTAACCATTTTCTTAATGAGTGACCTGTTTTTGCTGCTAATTAACTTCTTTTGAACTAATTTTAATTGACTTGCTCTTGAAGACTCAGACCTCTTAATTGTTTCTTTTTCCTTAATTAGCTGACAAACAATAATGGGATACAAAATGAGCCAAAACATGACCAGCAAACTGTGTCCATCATACAATATCTGAAAAAAAAGAAAGGTGAAGGTCTCAGTCATGTCCCCAAAACATTTTATGAGTGCTCTTAGAAAGAGAAAATCAACAATTTCGGAAATGTCTGCTAATGCACCGCGAGAGCAGCGACAAGCCACAAAATTAAAGAACGGGTTTAATTAACAAAAAGAACTGGCACCTCATTAAGTAGCTGGTTGGTGTGAAATTGGTTGGAGTTCGAGGCCCTGACTTAGTTGGTCTTCTGTTGGCTCACTCACCTCACATTTCATTTCTGTTTGGGTGCCATTTAAGGAAAGAAATGAAGCAATTCAGAGGAATGAAGAAGAAATTCAGGGGAACAAACCTTTAAAAAGCAATTCAATTAAATGAATTCACAAGAAGTTAATTAGCAGCACAAACAAAGCACTCATTAAAAAAATGGTTAGAATGAAAACCTGCAGCCACGGTGGTCCTCCAGGACGGGAGTTTGCGACCCCTGGTCTGGATGCTGTAGCGTGACTAACAGTGAGAGGGAGGCTGGAGTGAGTGAAGTCAAAAACAATGGGCAACAGGTGTGCGTTTACCGTATATATTCGCATATAAGTCGGATCTTGAAACCCGAAAAATCAGTCATAACATCAGACCCCAACTTATACACCTGTTCAAAAATGCGACACTTAATTTTTTTTTGCTTTCTCCAATCTTGCATTAGTTTCTCAGACCCATCGAATTTTGTTGCAGCAGCGCAGTTACCAATTTCTTTCGCCACTTCAACAACTTTTAATTTAAAATTATCTTCATATTTTCTTCTGATCGAACGCTCCATCGTAGATAAGGGATGCTCTTGCAATAAAGGTGTATGAGGGTGTGAGATACAAAAAACACAAAACAGTGCAAACGTCACTTCAGAATAGTTCGGGTATTACTGTGTGGTTATGTAGGCATGATACATAGGAAAAAAAAGGCAGTGTACTCCATGGTTACTCTCTCAGGTGGGCATTAGCATATTATAATCTCTTGGACCGGTAAGAGAGTTTTCTGCATTCGACTTATATGACTGACATTATAAAATACTGGAAATTATAGGGTAAAATCAAGCCCTGACTTATCTGCGGTAGAAATTAAACGTGAGTATATATGGTAATTCAGTTTTATGAATTTTTAACTTTTTCATTTTTTTAAATATATTTTCAAAACGTGAATAAACTGAAACCACAGACAGAGAACTGCTGTTGACGGGGGATCACTGTATTTCTAAACGTCAAATGAGATTAGTTTGAGGTAAACTGACTCATTGATTGTGAAACTAGTCCTCATACACAGGTTTTTATTCCAACTAGTTTTACAATCAGTGAGGCACTTTAACTCAAACTAAACTCATCCACTTTGCTCGTTCTCTTATTTTGTTCTGTATTCAGAAAAGCATAACAGTGTCATGTTTGCACTAATAAGATGTTTAGAAATACAACACCTGGAAGACTATCAAACCTGACTACAGAGTAAGTAGAAGTCCTAAGAAGTTTTATCAGTAAAATTATTGGTTTGCAGCAGACCTCTGTACCTGAGCTTGTATTCCTGACAGGTTAGAAAGAAGGCCAACTCAATTCTGTCAGATAGTCGCCATCCTCTTGTTCCTAAATGTCAGTTGTTGCCATCAGGCTGCAGAGTTAGTCTCCCAATAGTACAGAGCAACAGATTTAAGAAGTCTTTCATAGCTAGAGCTACAATATAAGCATTTTGAATTCTATCACTTGTAAGAGATTCTGCTGAATTGTGAGGCATCATTTCATGTTTTGTTAAAGGTAATTATTCTTCTTTGTATTAAACTTTAGTGTTTGTATTTTCAGTTATTGTGCTTTGGTTATTTTGTATCCTGCTTCAAACAAATTTTGTACACAGACAATATAAAATCTAACTAACCTAACCTGAATTTTCTGTTTTCTCTAGTGTTTGCTCCATTTGTTGTATCCTAATAATGACAAATAACAAATAGCAGAGCAGACACCCTGGAAAATGACACTGAATGCTGAAAAGCTGCAACTACTTCATTGTCAGACCCCTTAATGTGCTGTTTAGTAAATGATGGATTAAATTACAAGAACACTTGGAAAGTAGCATGAAAATCACAACGATGATAAAAATCTTAAAGGCACATTAAATTATCTGCTTTATAACATACAAAAATGTTTGGTACATTCTAGTAAACTTTACCAAATTTAGTTTTATAATTTCTACATTGACACCAAAAACAGACACGGGGAAATAACAGCCTGCTTAATGAAGCTAGGAGTCCAATTAAAAAGAGAAGCTGGCTGAAAGAAAAACCTGCAGACACAGGGAGTCTCAAGGACAGAGACTGTGGTAATAACGGGATAGACATGTTCAGCAACAATACTCAGGTAGGCTGGGGCATTTAAACAATGCTCAATTGGTATTAAGTGGACCAAAGTATGCCAAGAAAATATCCCCCATACCATTGCACCACCACTATCAGGCCGGATGGATCCATGCTTTCATGTTGTTGATGCCAAATTCTGACCCTACCATCCAAATGTTGCAGGAGAAATCAAGACTCATCAGACCAGGCAATGTTTTTCCAATCTTCTATTGTCCAAGTTTGGGGAGCCCGTGCAAATTGTAGCCTCAGTCGCCTGTTCTTAGCTGACAGGAGTGGTACCCACTGTGGTCTACTGCTGCTGTATCCCATCTGCTTCAAGGTTCGACTTGTGCATTCAGAGTTGCTCTTCTGTATACCTCGGTTACAACAAGAGGTCATTTGAGCTACTGTTGCCTGTCTTTTAGCTCAAACCAGTCTGGCCATTCTCCTCTGACCCCTGGCATCAACAAGGAATTTTGTCCAGAGAATCGCCCTTCACTGGATAGTTTCCCTTTTTGCACTATTCTCTGTAAACCCTAGAGATGGTTGTGCATGAAAATCCCAGTAGATCAGAAGTTTCTAAAATACTCAGACCACGCTGTCTGGAACCAACAACCATGCCACATTCAAAATCACTTAAATCACCTTTCTTCACCATTCTGTTGCTCGGTTTGAACTTCAGCAGGTCGTCTTGACAGTGTCTATAAGTCTAAATGCACTGAGCTTCTGCCATGTGATTAGCTGATTAAATATGTACATTAACAAGCAGTTGAACAAGCAGTGTACAAATGGGATCTCCTTATTTACGTCTTATTGCTGAATTGGCAGCTGGCTAAGGAAAAAATGAAGTACTTAAACATCCTGAATTGCGATAAGAATAACATAATATTTTTAAACCCTCGTACAAAATTCAGGAAACACCTCTAGACATGGTGGTAGTCTGTCGCAGCCTCAACAAGCAAGTGAACCAAAACAAAATGTGGATTCCTTTTGCAGCATGTATTGACTCCTAATTGAAAAATTGGCCAGAACAAAATCCTGGAGTATCCAAAGCCCTCCTGGCACTGCCACGGTACTGATGTTACTGTGAAGGGATTCTAAATTAAACAAGTGGTGCCTATAGCTACAGCGAGAAACAAAGCTAAGAGCAGAGTGCTTTCATCTAATGATATCAAATAGTGAGGACATCCATCAGTTTACTCTATTGATTATCTATTTCAGTATCACAAAGAGCTGGTTCCTAACTGAGGTTAACTTAACAAAATATCAGTAGTTTAATTTATTATCTATATGTCATTTTATCTTGCTTATTAGAGAAGCAGTGCTTTTGAGAAAAGTCTCAGCTTATCTTCAGGATGATATACTGCTGTGTGGCTTATTTTCTTTACATGTGAATCAGTGCCCGCCAGTGTTGCTGTCTTGTCACTTGAAGCAGGATTAAAAACAATTGAATTTAGCCAGTGCTAAACAAATACAAAAAAAATCCTTCAAGAGAAGTTCAGAAAGGAACAAAAAAACTTAAAACAGTGACCTGTACTAAAATTGTCCTCTACAAATATCTTGATAAAGTCAAAGGAAAACTACAAAAGATATCAACATACTTCAGGCACGTACTTCTTCAATTTGAATTGTTGAAATGTGCAACAGACACACAAACACAGCTGCACACTGGCATAGGAACTCACACGTAGGGCCCATTGTAGACAGACTGGCATTATCCATTTTGTTATCCCAGTAACAGAAATCCTTGGCATGAAAAGCTGCTGCCACACAATCTTAATATCAGCTTCTTCTTGACTGGGCCTCTCTTTACAATGCAGCATCTACTCCTTATCTGATAAAAAGATCCATCACAAGCCAAGTGAGGCACTAAAAACTTACTCAGGGACAAAGGAGCATACATCATTGACTGGAAACCTTCATGGACAAAACTTTGCACCAACATTCAACCAAAAAGGATGGGCTTATTAATGGAAATTAACAGCAAGACATCTGTTTCTTCCATTAAAAACTCTTGCAGACCCTAAATCTGGGCTCTCACTTTGAAGCCCACCGCTCCCAGGCCTGGCTGAAACTTCTGCCCCTCTATAGGGTGTGGTCACAACAAAGGTTAGAGCAATCCCTTTTACTCTGAAGGGTAACCACATGCTGCAATAGAAGGGTTTAAGACTTGTCTGTGTTGGTGTTGGACGAGGGTTCCGTTATTGCAAACCTTGCTGAGGAATAGCTAGTGCGCAAGCAGATAGAAAGTGTATTTTATAAAAGCCAGGTATTCGTGAATATAGTGACAGAATCTGACTGATCAACAGCTGCCCCAGCAGGGGTACCTTGGCTAGCAACTGAGGACAATGTGTGTAAAAACCTCAAAAAGAAAACCGCAGTACTACCTGCAGCCACCTGAACAAAGAAAAGATTAATGCACCCGAGAAAGCTGACTTGGAAAGGAATGAAACATCACTTTTACCAAATCACTGTCATGAACTAGAAGTTTCAAAGCACATAAGCCCCAAAAGCACTTCTAAATATGCCCACTGGGGGAAAATTCCAGCTGGACACAAAAAGGGCCTTAGAGAATCTTTAAAAAATAAAAGATTAATTCTTCACAATAAGGAAAATATGAAAGGAGGCATAACCCAGCTGAGGCTGTTTCAACATCCCGTACAAAGGGATAGATTAATGAACTGTAGAGGGGAGCTGGAATATAAAGAAAAGTTCCTCCCCCAGTATAATAGATGGCCGTGCTCCGCTGATGTGAACCCAGTAAGGACGCCCATAGGTATGTATGGAAGTCATAATCCTGAGGGACAATCCTGTGGGGGTCTTTGGGTACTGCCAGGAGGTTCTACAGGGAGAGGGACTCCCTGTTTCAGGGGGCTTCCATCTGACCTGGAAGTGCTTCCAGTGGGCTGTGCCCCGGTACCGGAAGTACTCCTGGGTCTGACATAAAAGCGAGCCATCCAGTCTGGAGGCAAAAGGCAAGGTTCACTTGGGGAAGGAAGAGGAGGATTGTTTATTGAAAGGCTGCAGATTGGTTAGGAAAGAGGTATTTTTTTGAAAATAACCTTTATTATACATATATGGGACTGTTTAGTGTATCTGGGATTTGGAGGCTCAGTGGCTCCCCCTGACTATTACAATATATACAGGATAGATCTGTCTTTCATATATCCATCCTCTATTGCCATTATATTATCAACTAGGGGCCTTACCCCCTGCTCGCTTCACTCACCAACACCCCTTTCCTGCACTACACACCAGCCACTTCACGTCTCTGCCGCTCGCATTGTGAAGAGGGGAGCTGAATGCACCCCAAGGAGACGTGGTCGCTCCTCCAAAACCCCCTCTTAAACGGTGAGACAATGGGAAACAAATAGTTTTTTTTACCTCCTCTTTGCTCGATCAGCTGCTGGATTGCTGTTACTGCCGTGCTGTGTGATCTGCATCTCGCGCTGCGCTTCGAACATTTGAAAGCCTGTACAGCAGCTGCCTTTGTCATCTACTCTTCGGCTTTTATTTCCCGCCCCGGGCATGGTTAAATCTGTTGGCACAAAGTCTCATCTCATGGGACGTGAGTTCTTGATAGTTTTTAGTTTATAATTTAAAAATAGAATGAGAATCTAAAAATCTAACAACATCACATTAAAGTTCGATAAACTCTGAAAACAATGATAGCAAACATATATACCGTATGTAGGTTTTAAAATAAGCCTGATTTAAAGCGTGACAAAAAACGTGACATAAAAACATCACATAAAATCTTTGCACAAAATCGTTGCACTTTTATGCATAGGATTTTATATATACAGAGTAGGTAAATCGTATTGTTTGGTTTATTGCAAAAACCATGTTTGAGTTATTTACTAAAAAGGAGTCTATTGACATGTTCAAACTACAACAAAGAAAGTCAAAATATTTAAAATAGACTTTCACCGATTTATCAACCTCATTCAGAAATTTTTTATGTCTCTTCATATTTCTGGTACCAGGGCTGTAAATGTGACAAAGAGATCTCTCATATCTCCTACACCATTGACAAAGTAAGATTATGATTACCTTCAGTGCATCTGTTCTAATGGAGAAATGTCCCCTCTCTAATAAAGTCGTACATCAAGGAAGATACATTTTTAACACCACAACCAACATTATGACATTCTCAGTGCCCATCATTCTTAATGTGACTCTCACCCTTCAGTACTATGTAGAGATGACATTTATTTGTAAGAAGTCTTAATTCCTGAATGTATCCAATGAAAACATCCTTCTATTAAAATATCTTATTTTTGGAAGTCTTTCATTTTCTATATAATGGCAGAGGTTTCAACACAGACAGCAAGTGTAGTTTTAGGACAAGTGGAGGGTCAATTGATCTTTTGAAATCCACCAAACCAGAAATCACAGTCAAGAAACCTAGATTATGAATGTGTGTTGTTCTTAAATAATTTTCACATTATAATTATTCTCTGACTTATTGTAATGGAGATGTTAATTTACACTCCTTTATCTACCTTTATTGTTGATTTTAATTAGTTAGTCTTTGCAGGACTTTAACTCAAATTTACTCACCAACACTTAAAGTGATGTTTTAAATTATATTTTAACCTACAGAAGAGTGGTAACATGTTGGTTAGACAAGCAAGTAAAAATTTCACTGCACGTGACGATAAAACTTATCTTACTACACTGCATTTTTCAAATAATGGACCGATGCTTGCACTCACCAAAGCAACACTGAGCACAATACAAAAGTTAGATGTCATCAAAAAAACGGATAAAATATATTTCAAAATCTCCAACACCTATATTCCCAAAGAACCTGACAGTATCTTAATATAGAAAAACACACCGAGTAAACAAAAGTGTAATGACTCAAAAGGCGTATGTTAAATAAAAAATAATAATAATAACAAAACTTCATTAGACAGTTAAAATATGCCAAAGCACTGAAATGTTTTACCTAATACGTGAAACATTGGTGCTACTGCTTAGTGACCATGTAAATGCTTGTAAAGACTGCCCTCTAGTGGACAACCAGTTTATCATTAACTCATTTGTGCATTCACTTAACCTAACTTCTAGTCACCTTTCAGGGGAAATGATTACAGATGCTGGTCATAAAATTAGAATATCATGTGTGGCAGTAGGGGGCGCTAGTGCTCCCTTGAACCCTTGATATCAAAACAATAATCACTCCTCCTCGCCCAGACACTTTGCTCCTCTACCTCCCAGCACAGCTCAGTGTCTGGACTGAGGCATCATCTTTTTATAGCCCCTGACCTGGAGGTGTTCCTGTCCAAGCAGTCCTTATTCCTTCCGGGTCAGGGCAATCAATCCACCACTTCAACCCGGGAGCACGACATTTCTTCCTATCACGTGACCGTGACGTACTCCCGGGTCATACGGCATCACAGAGCCTATAAGCCCCCCCACAGCGACTCCTGGTGGTCCCCAAGGTATCCAGCAGGGCTGTGTATAAACACTACAAAGTCCATAAGTCCCTGCTGGACCTCGGGGCAAGATCCTGCTGTCGGGAGAGCTCCACCTGGGGGTGAGGACCGGGTGAGGACCGGCATGGGAAGCCGGCAGCCCTCCACACATGACAAAGTTGATTTATTTCAGTAATTCCATTCAAAAAGTGAAACTTGTATATTAGATTCATTCATTACACACAGACTGATTTATTTCAAATGTTTATTTCTTTTAATTTTGATGTGTGTATATGTGTGTGTATGTATGTATGTGTGTATAATATGTAACTTCCTCTGCATAAGCACAGTCCTTCACCCGTCAATATTTACCCGTGGCAGTTTGCTATTGGATTGCCGCTGACGGACGGCCTTATATGGGCAGGCACTAAATTACAAACGCCAGCGGCAGCCTGTCTATGAACTTAATTTAAAGTGTAAGTTTACACTGTGCTTTGTTTCCGAAGTAGCAGAACTCATGAATATGGTTGTATATATCACTCGCTCGCTTCTTATTGTTTCGCTGCCTTCTCAATTATATAATGCATGTTTTCTTCAGCGCTTTTTGGGGCTCTTCCTGGTTTTCTACGTACTGCGTGATTACGTGGGAGGCGTGATGATGTCAAACTCCGCCCCCACGGGTTTCAAGCTCATCTCCATTACAGTAAATGGAGAAAAACATCTTCCAGTTATGACCATTACGCGTAGAATTTCGAAATGAAACCTGCCCAACTTTTGTAAGGAAGCTGTAAGGAATAAGCCTGCCAAATTTCAGCCTTCTACCTACACGGGAAGTTGGAGAATTAGTGATGAGTGAGTGAGTGAGTGAGTGAGTGAGTGAGTGAGTGAGTGAGTGA
>JANRMT010061414.1:31649672-31765658 GCA_026402145.1 Polypterus bichir lapradei
TGAGTGAGTGAGTGAGTGAGTGAGTGAGTGAGTGAGTGAGTGAGTGAGTGAGTGAGTGAGTGAATGAGTGAGTGAGTGAGGGCTTTGCCTTTTATTAGTATAGATATATACAAACGTGGAACACACACAACCCAGTGCCGCAGCACCAATCACCCCAAAGTCCAGGCCCTCAAAACAATGCCTCATTCTCTTCAGGCCGCCTCTTTCCTCTCCTCCCGAGCTCTGTCCTCTTCCACCTGACTCCAACCTCGAATGGAGGGAGGCGGCCCCTTTTATATACACCCGGATGTGCTCCAGGTGCCTCCCGTCAATCTTCCACCGCCACTCCCCAGTGTGGCGGAAGCACCGGCTCTGCATCCAGAAGCACTCCGGATGTCCCTGCTCCTCTTCCCCCCCAGCACTTCTGGGTGTGGCGGAAGTGCTGAGGTCCAGGGCTCCAAAGGCATGGGCCTCTACAGGGCTGAGCCTCAAAGCTCTGTACCCGTGGTCCCCAAAGCCACCAGGGCGGTCGCCCCCTCATGGTCTGGAGGAAGCTCAAGCCCTCCTCCAGTCCTCCTGGGTGTCCCGGCTGTGTAGCAGCCCCAGCCACTCGCCACACAGATTTGGATGCGAGTTTAATGTTAGTGGAAGCATACTGCACTATATGGTTTACTATCTGGTTTTGATTTAGTCTGATAAAAACAAGCATAATCAAAACTTGATACTGAATATGAATAATTTTACACAATTTTATAATTTTTAAAATATTTTCTTATGAAAATCACGGGGGCTTAGGACGAACAGGGCTCTTAGACTTGAATGAGTGTGCAGACCCCACCTAGCTGTATTGAGGGAAACAAAGAAACACAAGCATGTAGTGTCAAGGTTAGAGGCAGTGAGACTTGAATAGCCCAATGTAAAGGATAGTAAACCCTTAATGAGCAGAGCAAGGGCAGGTAATAGGAGTACGGACAGGCATAAAACGACAGAGACAGCATCTGAGATTAAGAACAATATATACATTATCTAAACCTGTTTATCCAGAATAGGATTGCAGGAAACCTGGAGTCTACCACAGCAGGTTTGGATGTAAGGCAGGAAAAATCCCTGGTATGTAATATGTATGATAAGGCTGATGTTACGAACAAGAATGTGATATTTTAACTATCTATATTGAGATAGAGAGAGAAAAAAAATGAAAAAAGGAGACAAATATTTTAAAATATAATTCTGCCTTTCACAATATCAGGTATTTTGGGTTGTGAATATGAACTAAAAAAATAAATGAATAAATATAGAATAATAAATATAGAATAAATACAAAAACCCATTAGTATGTTTAGTTTTTCATCATTTGGCAGACTCTCTTCACCTACCTACCTTTGTTTTTATCGCTTCGTTGTTAAATGATGTTTTTAAAGCAAAAGTGATTGGTCAGCAACCATATGCTCATCTTGTATGACGACCTAGTCAGTCTCTCGATCAGTGCCGTTTTATTTTCAAAAATCGGGAGTGGTCTCCCCTAGACTTTCTTGTATACTCAGATATGGGGATGGATATTTGAGGAGTAAATCACAAGGCAATGATTATATTTTTATATAATGTACATTAAGGACCCATCAACAGCAAATCAAATCAAATGAATAATATATTGAACAATTATTATAAAAGTAAAGTTGAATAAATCGGACTCTGCAGCTGCATGAATAAAAAAAAAAGATCAAGTATGTGTTCAAGTAAAGTACCACTTCTGGGTGATGGATTTGGCCCAAAAGTTAATACAGATCTACAATTCTGGTGTAACAACCACATGCCAAATTTCATCCATCTATCTAGTTGCGTTTTTGAGTTATCGTGTTTACACACACACACACACAATTCCAAAAAACGGTATTTTTGGACTCTGGGAGGTCTATAACATCAAGATTCATCAAAATATTGAGGTCAAATTTTTTCATGATTACTATACTTTCTCAATATTTTGTATATGAGAAAGTAAAAATGATTTCTCCTGTGCGAAGTGACAGGTGAATTGCTGTCAACAAAAAGCAGGCACCTGAGAAATAAACTGAAACGTTACTCACTCGTGATTGTTCTGTCCATATGGTAAACTTTTTGTTGAGCAGCACATTCTGATTTCAGGTGTTTGAATTACATCTTGATATACAACAAGTGCAAAGAAAGGGGGCACAGTAAATCGGTTTCTATTTAACATGCTTTACGTGCTCGTATTCAGCTTGCTGTGTCACCTCAAATGCTGTGTGAACAGCCACCCTCCATCACCAGCCGCTGTTCACTGGATGAATATTTGTGGGCGGCTCATGGGGGATGATTTTCTGTTTTAGAGTTAAAACCTACAAGGGTTAAAGACTAATGGCAAGAATATTAATTCAGAAACGAAAACTAAAAATATTTTAGTAAATTACTGTTTTATTTCAGTTTGTCTTTCCAGCTACTGTAATAGTTTCGTTTAGTTTTAGTTTTTCATTTCAGTTTGGTTAATTTTATTTCAGTTTACAAAAATGTTTTTTTAATAATAGTTTCAGTTTTGATTTTAGTTTTCGTTAACTATAATAACCTTGCTGCAGTGCACACTTGGGATTCAAAGTTCAGGCCACTGCCCTGTTCCATGCTAAGTCTGGTCACAGAGGTGTAATGTTGAAAGAATCAAGGAGTCAAAAGCCTTCTAAAGGTGACTTGGTTATCCCACAAAATATTTTTTGTGTGTCTGTACTACATTGGAGGAAGTCTGCCAGTCTTTACTGAGATCACTGAGGCAGACAATCTGCTTTCTTTGCTTTCCTTATGTACATCCATGAGTAATGTGAGTGAAGATCTATATGTTGCAATGAAAGATGACACTATACTCATCAGACAAATAATATAGAAATAGTATGCAGATGCTAAAATGAAGTGGACCAGAGGTACACCACAGGCTGTGCCGGAACAGGCACTGAGTAAGACAGTAAGATGGCACTCTCATAGCAACTCACAGTGCACCAAAGGGCCAGTGTGTGGCACATTAGTCTGCAGAAGCCCTAAAAAAATTATGAGAGCTTCCTAAATCATAAGTATCACATAACGTCTCATATATACTTGAAAGTTTCTCATACATGCAAGATAATTTCTCAAGTGAAAGAAATAATAGCGGCAGTCCAAAGACATGCAGGTTAGGTGCATTCGCGATCCTAAATTGTCCCTAGTGTGTGTGTGTGCTCCCTGCGGTGGGCTGGCACCCTGCCTGGGGTTTGTTTCCTGCCTTGCTCCCTGTGTTGGCTGGGATTGGCTCAGGCAGACCCCCATGACCCTGTAGTTAGGATATAGTGGGTTGAATAATGGATGGATGGATGGAAGAAATAATAACTCATACGTACAAGATAAAGGTACATTGAAAAATAAGCAAAGTGAGGTTTAGGGTTAGTTAATGAAGAGTCAGAGTCAGGGAAGTGCTCAGATCAGTATGAGTGTTTATAATTGATACACACTCTGCCTGTTAATCTTAACTTATTGAGAAGTCACGATGTCAGTCGTTATGTCATTGTATCTTGTATTATATCTTGTAATGTCATTAACTCAATGATTTATTTTATTAGTCCGCATCATGCAATTCTGTGTGAAGGGACAGCAACATTGTTCAGCCCTGGATGGGGAGTAAGCTGTGGTGGACTGATTTCTAGCATATAAGTTGATAAATATTTTGTATGTCTTTATTTTTATGTCAGACAAAGTAAATGTAATATTAGTGCTTCAGGAGGCAGGTTTTATTTCATTGATGAAAATAGCAGCCTTTAGGACTGACCCAGGATGAGGAATTTATGGTGAGGGAGATGAAGCATGTATCAGACCAGCTTGGCAAGGGTGACAGTGTTTGCACTTAATAAACTAACTAAACAAAGCAACTGAGATGTCCCTGAATTCTATATGTCGAAAGTATGGCTGTTTATGATTGGTTTTGAATTGGAGGCCATTCTGTACTACAACGCCTTATTGTTTGTGTTTTGTTGTAAGAATGGTATAAAGTTGGTCATCCCACGTTTACCTCTTTCTCTCACCATCTGGCCATGAAAAGAAGACCATGATGAGGACAACTCTGTCTCAGCAGCCATATTGAGACTGGCAACACTCATTTTAATGGCCATGTGGTAGCAAAGCAAGACAGACTGAAGATAAGATGAGAGCCGCCTATGGGACGCAGGATGCACTTCTACTTAAGCTGTTAGGGTGTGCTGCCAATATTCATATAGTATTCTGCTTCCTTAATATTTCTGGGCATTTTTTGTGTAACTTAACTGCTTCCTGGTTCTTTACTCTGTCTAATTGCCTGAGGTTACAGATGTAGAAGGGGTTGGGGTGGGGGGGGGGGGGGAGAAGTGCTATAAAGTACCTGATCACAGAGTGGTGAGTGTATGGGGACCTTAGACATTTTATTAAGGTCACAATAAAGAGCATAAAGGGGAAAACAGGGTCATCATAGGACCTTACACGATAAACATAAGTCTCTTTGCTTGAGGCTGCTGTCCATGTGCAGGTAAGGCTGTACACATGGAGTGCTATAAATCAAATATTAATTCTCATATAAATAATATAGTTAACAGTAACTGCATTGTAGGCCGACCAAAATAACCAACACAGGAATTTTTATAATAATATATTCAAGGTATAGTGATAAGAGCACCTGGTGTGGGTGATTGCCATATTCCCCCAGGGGTTAGCAGCTGAGGAAAAGATGTTTTCTAATAGTAGCAGCAGAGCAGGCACCTGCTTTGGTGATTGGCACAGGAGTAGCTTAACCGTTTAGTCTGCTTATGCTAAGCTAGTAAGTCTCTATGCTTAAAGCAGTTGTTTACATGTAGATAAGACTGTACACATGGGGCCCTATAAAACAACTATAGCAGGCAAAATTCCATGATGATACACAAGCTGATCACTGGACACAAGCACTCATTCACAAGGGATCAGTTTAATGTCACCAGTCAGGTTAAGGGCTTCTTTGAAAGAGCGAAAAAAGCCCTCAGAGAGAACATGTAAATTGTACACACAAAGATTACAATCCAAGGGTTTGGAGAAGGAGGCAGCAGAGCTAACCATACCAACAGGTTTTGCAGGCTGGGCTGGCGACTCTAAATGGGTTCAGTATGTGTTCGTTGAAGGCAGTGGGTTTGCACTCCACCCAGGGCTGAGTCTTAAGCTTGACTCCAGGCTGTTGGATAAGACTCGCACCCCAACACACACATTGTATTGGTATAACTGGTATCAAAAAGCTGATGAATGGCATGTATCTGTATGTTCATAGTGTAAATAGTGTAGTTCATATACCCCATTTAGAGTATGCTGTTAACATCTGTTGCATGCTAAATAAAGTTATTTGTAATAATTCCACTTTTTAAATAAGTTGCTTGGTTCTCAACACTTTAGCATTCCATCTGCCTATTTGTTTCCTGACCCTCCATAAATCCGGTTTATGGCTGCAGATAATGAACGCATTTTGGTTGCATCGAGCGAAAATTAAGGCAGAAACCAGCCTTGGACAGGACGCCAGCCCACTGGAGGGCACTGTTAACTAAGAATGTACACTGCAAGTGACTTGTTAAGATTATTTAAAAGCTGTAAAAATAAATATATTCTCTTGTGACAGACCAAAATTAAAACAGTGCCAAATAATTAAATTAATGATTAATATTACATAAACAGAGTGCAGCAAAATTTTTAGATGAACACCAAATTTAAAGTCCTGTTCAGGATGGGAAAAATGCCTCTGTTCACCAGCTCCCCAAACCCGACACAGACAGATGTGGACACAAGTTCATCACAGCACACACCTTTTATTTTGTTGTGGGAAACACTTTTCTTTCGTCCCCCACACAACAAGCACAGTTCCAAGCACAATAAACAGCACAATACAGCACTTTCTTTATTTCTTTCTCTCACTCACTCTTTTTCAGTCCGCCTCTTCTCCTCCTTCAACACGTTTCGTCCCTTTCGTCCCGAGCACTTCACAGTGGCCCACTAGCTTGATCCAGAAATACTTACAGGGAAGGCGGAAGCCCAACATAGTAGTGCTCTGCAACACCCCCTGGCGGCACCCACAGAAACCAGCAGGGCTGTGCCGAACCCCAACTCCCATGGAGCTCTTTGAGAATCCAATGCAAAGTTGCAAACCAGAGGTGCTGCCATCTAGCACTATGGGGGAGATAATGCCCTGTGTCTGTTCTCTCCCCTCGTCCTTCCATTAACAAGGCATCCCCACCATCCGCCACAAAGGAAATGACTGAGTTACAGCTGTTGGTTGCACTTTTTTTTTTTTTTTTTTTTTTAAATTTTTATTAATTTTATTACAATCCATACAAAGCAATCAAGTTTTTACAAAGAGAAAAATTAAGAACAGATCGATCCCCACCCCTGAGAGAGAGAGCAAGCCAAACGGCGTTAAATTTAAGACTTGGAGACATACCTAAATTAATAAATTCTCTGTGCCTTTTGAACTTATTTTAAAATATTACTGATTAGATCCTGCCATGTTTTGAAAAAAGTCTGTACGGATCCTCTAATTGAATATTTGATTTTTTCCAACTTCAAATAATATAACACATCGGTTTCCCACTGACTTAAAAGAGGAGAGTTTGGGTTCTTCCAGTTTATGAGAATAAGTCTACGTGCCAAAAGTGTAGTGAGTGCAATCACAATTTGTTTGTCTTCCTCCGCTTTAAACCCATCTGGAAGAACACCAAACACAGCTGTTAATGGGTTTGGAGGGATTGTAAGTCCAAGGCTATCTGAAAGGTAATTAAAAATGTTTGTCCAGAATAATGTTAATTTGGTGCAGGACCAGAACATGTGACCTAGTGAGGCTGGGACTTGGTTACAACGTTCGCAGGTTGGATCATGCCCTGGGAACATTTTGGAGAGTTTTAGTCGAGACAGATGTGCTCGATATATAATTTTGAGTTGTATAATTGTATGCTTTGCGCATATGGAGCTCGAGTGAATTCTCTGCATTGCTACTTTCCACTCCTTTTCTGATATATTAATTGAAAGATCTTTTTCCCAGTGTCCTCTTGGATCTTTAAAAGGGAGGGATTGTAAAATGATTTTATATATTGTAGAGATGGAGTCTAAATCCTTGAGATTGAGCAATATTTTTTCCAGCATGGATGAGGGTGCAAGATGAGGAAAATCTGGAAGGTTTTGTTTAACAAAGTTTCTGATTTGAAGATAGTGAAAGAAATGTGTAGCTGGAATGTTAAATTTGGAATGTAATTGCTCATAGGATGCAAAGACGTTGTCTATATAAAGATCTCTAAGCAAGTTAATTCCAAATTTTTTCCAAATATTAAAAACTGCATATGTTTGTGAGGGTTGAAAGAGGTGGTTCTCTTGCAGGGGTGCCACAGATAGAAGCTTCTCCGTCTTAAAATGCTTTCTACATTGGTTCCAGATTCTAAGTGAGTGAAGCACAATTGGGTTATTAGTGTATTGCCGATAACGTGTGTTTATTGGAGCACAGAGCAAGGAATACAAAGAAGTACTGCAGGAATTTAATTCTATTGCGGACCAAGCCTGTGAATGTTCTTCTATTTGTGTCCAGGTTCTTATCGCCTGTATATTTGCTGCCCAGTAATAAAACTGGAAGTTAGGTAGAGCCATGCCGCCTTCTGCCTTTTGTCTTTGTAGGGTCGCTCTTTTGATGCGTGGATGTTTTGAATTCCAAATAAATGAGGTTATTGTCGAATCTAATTGCCTAAAAAATGATTTATTAATGTATATTGGGATGTTTTGAAATAAAAAAAGGAGCTTAGGAAGAATATTCATCTTAACAGTATTAATTCTTCCAGCTAGTGTGAGATGAAGGGTTGACCATCTATGCAAGTCTTGTTTAATTTTTTCCATGCAAACGGCGAAATTTTGTTGATATAGAGCTTTATATTTACTTGTGATGTTTACCCCTAGGTATTTAAACTGTTCTGCAATGATAAAAGGTAGGGTATCTAATTTAATATTATATGCTTGAGAGTTCACTGGAAAGAGTACACTTTTATTCAGGTTAATTCTGAGACCAGAGATCTTTTGAAATTCTGTGAGTGCTGCTAAGACTGCAGGTACAGAATTTTCTGGGTCTGATATATACAGTACCATGTCATCTGCATATAATGAGATTTTCTGTTCCAGTCCTTCTCTGCTAATCCCCTTTATCTGATCAGTATTTCGACAATGTATTGCCAGTGGTTCAATGGCAATCGCAAACAGCAGCGGTGACAAGGGGCATCCTTGTCTAGTGCCACGTTCTAGTTTAAAGTAGTCTGAGCAAATGTTGTTGATGCAAACTGAAGCTTCTGGGTTAGTATACAGTAATTTAATCCATGCACAGATGTTTGGGCCAAACCCAAACTTCTCCAATATAGTAAGAAGGTATTTCCATTCAATCATGTCGAATGCTTTTTCTGCATCTAATGATAATAATATTTCTGGGGTGTTTGATTTAGTTGGTGAGTATATTACATTAAACAGGCGTCGAAGATTGGAAGATAAGTGCCGGCCCCCAATAAATCCAGTTTGGTCTTGTGATATTACCGAGGGGAGCACTTTCTCCACCCTTCTGGCTAAAATTTTTGAAAGTATTTTAACGTCGTTATTCAGAAGTGAAATTGGTCTGTATGATGCACATTGTAATAAGTCCTTATTTTGTTTTGGAAAGACAGTGATTAATGCTTGGCGAAAGGTTTGTGGAAGAGATTGGTTATCTCTGGCTTCTGTAAATGTTGCTAATAAGAGGGGGGCTAGCTGAGCGGAGAATTTCTTGTAAAATTCTGCAGGGTAACCATCAGGGCCTGCTGCTTTCCCGCCTTGGAGTGATTTTATAGCATCTAGTAATTCTGATAACATCAGAGGTTTATCAAGTTCCTCCGCACTACAAGCGTCTATTTGTGGTATCTGTAATGTATCCAGAAATGCATTAGATTGTGTATTGTCTTCCTTAAACTCAGTAGTATATAGGGATTTATAGTAGTCTCTGAAAGTGTGCATTATATTTTGGTGTTCGACGATTTTATCTCCGTCCGTACTAGTGATTACCGAGATTGCGTTGCGCACTTCTTGCTTGTGAATTTGTTGAGCTAAAAGCTTATTAGCTTTCTCCCCATGTTCATAGTAATGATGTCTGGATTTGTAAATTAGTTGTTCAGTTTCTTTAGTTGTCAAGAGGTTTAATTCCGAATGTAGAGCCTGCCTTCTCCTATGTAGAGTCTCGCTTGGTAGTCTGGCATGTTCTTCATCTATTTTAGTAATTTCGCTTTTTATATCTGCTACTTTCTTGGCCTCGGATTTATTTCTGTGGGAAAGATATGAGATAATCTGTCCTCTTAAGAAGGCCTTAAGAGTTTCCCAGAGTATCCCTGCAGAGATCTCGGGGGATGTATTTGTCTCTAGAAAGAATTTGATTTGTTTGGATATAAATTCAGTACAATTCTCATCAGCTAATAGAAGCGGGTTGAGGCGCCATCTGCGGGGTGAGTGCATGGGGCTTAGTAATTTTAGCTCCAAGATCATAGGTGCATGGTCAGAAATAACAATAGCATCGTATTTGCAAGATTTAATCTTAGGCAAGAAGTTATTGTCTATAAAGAAGTAATCGATCCTTGAGTAACAATGATGTACTGGTGAGTAGAAAGAATATGTTCTTGAATTTGGGTTTAAAAACCTCCAGGGGTCTGATAAGTTGTGATCAGTTATAAACTTTGTAATTATTTTTGCAGTGTTAGATGCCGTTCCCCCTGTGGAGGAAGTCCTATCTAAAAGTGGATTCATAACACAATTAAAATCCCCAGCCATTATAACTTTATGAGTGTTCAGATTGGGAATGGATGCCAACAAATTTTGTATAAATTCCTTATCATCAACATTAGGTGCATAAACATTTATCAAGATCATTTTACAGTTAGATAAGTCTCCCATAACCATTACATATCTCCCTTCAGGATCCAATACTACATCTGATGCTACAAATGGAACAGTTCTATGTATGAGAATTCCCACACCTCTAGTTTTCTTCGTAAAGCTAGAATGGAACATTTGGCCAGTCCAGTCTTTTTGCAGCCGGAACTGATCCTTGCTTATTAAGTGAGTTTCCTGTAAAAATACTATTTTAGCATTTAGACCTGTTAGGTGAGAGAGTACTTTCTTTCTCTTTAATTCGTGATTCAGGCCTTTAACATTCCAGCTTACGAAGTTAACTGTCCCATCATGGAGACACTGATTCTGAGTTTTTGATGTCATTTTATAGTCTTATTATAATTATAAAGACTGAGAGGATAGATTAGGTATAGATCAGGCCTGCTCTCTTTCTCTCCCCCCCTTAACCCCCCACCCTCCCTTTTTGCCTCCCCAAGTGAGGCTAAAACCCACTTCACATAGTCCCAGTCCTCTGACATACCCAGAGACAGAGTACGTCCAAAGCAAAACAAGCTCCAATGCAGCGGCGCTTAAGGGTTAAAAGATAGAGATATCTCTAAGAATAAAATAAAAAAAAAAAAAAAAAAAAGGAGTTTTACACTTAAAATATATATATAGTCTTCAGCAATTTTAGTGCATTAAGATGATACACCCAGATAATAAACCCAGGGGATGGTATTAAAAATGTGTCCAGAAGAAGCATAACCAGTCTTAATGCAGTAATAGCAATAACAGTAAACCTAGGGTATGATATTGAACAGTCTCGTTTAGGGTAGAGATGAGATAATTAGAAAAGAAAAAGAGAAAAATAAATAAATAGATAAATAATTAAGCACAATAAAACATAAACATATAGCGCCCTAGTAATACTAAGTAATAATGAGAATATATGCTGATAAAAACCCGTATTTTAAAACGAATAGATCAGACAAAAGATTATTAATCTTTCCTTCATCGTTTTAACCGCCATGACTCACTATTATGTATCAGAATAGTCCCGGGATCAGCTTTCTTAATTCTTTTTCTGCATCTTCCTTGCTAGCGAAGACATAGAATTGACCCTGCCATTCCACTTTCAGTTTTGCCGGATACAGGAGGCTGTATTTCACACTGGCTTGCCGTAGCCGCTGTTTAATATTATAGAAGGATGCGCGTTTAGTAGCTGTTGCTGGAGAGAAGTCAGGGAAGATAAGAATGTGGTTATTTTCAAATATAATACCTTCCTTGTTTCTGAGGAGTGCCATCACCTCTAGCTTAAATGATAATCGTTCAAAACGAACTATAAAAGATCTTGGTCGGGGTCTGACGGTGTTTGGTCCGCGTACGCGGTAAGCCGCTGCTATCTCAGATTCTGCTTTAAAGTCGTCCCCGATTATTTTAGAAAAAAGTTCAGCTGCGAATTTCACAGGGTTTGAACTTTCTCGATTCTCCGGCAGACCTTCAATTCTGACATTATACCTTCTACTGCCATCTTCTAAAGCAGCCAGTCTGTCTCCAAGTTTTTCTCCGAGTTTTTTGCATTCGGAACTGACATTTATTGCTCTTTCTTCGGCACTGGTAGCTGAATGTTCGACCATTTCAATCCGATTCGTGAATGTCTCCTTGAGATGCTCCAATTGATCAGTAAGCGTGCTCAGTTTAATCGAGTTTTCCTGAATGCGCTCTTCAATTTTACCCAGCACCTGTCGAAGCTCAAATTGCACCTCTTGACGCAGCCTTTCATTTGCCTGTTGGAATTCCTGTCGCAACCTTTCATTTGCCTGTTGGAATTCCTGTTGGAATTCCTGTCGCAGCCTTTCAGTTGCCTGTTGGATTTCCTGTTTCAGTCTCTCATGTGCCTTTGCCCTTGCTATCTCATTAGCCTTCTCGCTTTTCTTTATGTCTTGCGCGAGCTCAACGAGCAACACCTTCAGTTCAGATAGTTCAATTGTGCTTTCTTGTACCGTAGATGAAGCAGCAGACTTTGCTGTAGCCGGTGTCCCCGTTGCTACAGGCTCGCGTAATTGCGCAATTGAAGCCGCGGACTTCGAGGCCCTTTCCAGTTTCATGTGATCTCCTCCAATCGGCGAGCTATCCAGATCTGCACTCACGATCGCACCTTCGCTCCCCTTTTCGCTCTCAGCCGGCGACGATGTAGCGGTTGCACTTTTTAAATACACAGTTAATTACAAAAATAGATGATTAGTTACATTTCTCTTGTCCTTGCAAGTTACTGGTAAACAGACGCTTTGGAGTCAGAATTCTGCTACACTAGATTATACTGATTCTCTTATCAGTGCTTAACCTTGCAGAGCAGTAGCAGTAGGACTGGATCACAGATCAAGGGACTTAAAAATGCTTTCCAAGGGTGTTAAAGGCAAAAGCTAACAATTATGAGCTACAGTTAACAAGGATTTAAGTCATTCAAAATGATCAATATATAATCAATTAGTAAAAATCAACTGTGACACATTTCTAATCAACATAAAACACAAAACCACCATCTTTTGTGCTCATATTCCTCATCTCCCTTTGCTGAAATCTGAATGGTTTCTATTCACTTGCATTGATACAGTGCCTGAAGTGTGACATTGTTCATTTTTAAATAATAAAAACAGATATACACTTTTTGATCCATTTTTTACTGAATAAATAAATGTCAGTCATTTGCTAACCTATTTAGTTGTGAACAGGGTCGCGGGGGTCTCCTTAAGCCTATCCCAACTAGCATAGGGCACAAGGCAGGGACAAACCCTGTGCCAGTCCATCACAAGATGAAGACACATACAGTCACCCACACAAACACACCTCAGCCACACACTAGGGCCAATTTAGCATCGCCAAACCACCAAACCTGCATGTCTTTATACTTTGGAAGGAAAGCGGAGCACACCCACACAGACACAGTGAGAACATGCCAACTCTATGCAGGGAGGACCCAGGACACGAACCCTGGTCTCCTTTCTGAGAGGTAGCAGCGTTACCACTGTGCCACCATGCCGTAAATAAATGTCATGTATAAAATTAACAAAAGTGAGTGATGTGCAAATAGTGTTCTCAACTAAAGAATATTTAACAGTGAGAATTAAATGAACAGAAAAATTCTTAATCTTACAGATATATAAATGTATATATACATTTAGCTATAATACAAATACAATGAAAACATCCAAGAATGAGATTGTATTAAAACATTATTAGCTTAAAGGAAAAAAATGTATTGATATACTTTTGCCATGGCATTTTAAAAAAAACAAACCTGAATTATTAAACATGTCAGAAACTGTTACTTTAGATTTATGAATAATAAAAGTTGTTGTATTAGAACTATAATATTAGAGTCACAGACTTATTTTCCTGTAGTATGCCTCCATATTTATGTAGGATTTATATACATTTCCTTAAATATGTTACTTCCTCTATGTGCTTAATTTTTTTGTCAGTTATGAATATTAATTTGAACATTATAATTTACTTTTTTCATTAAACCCTGTTTATAATCATTAACATTAGTTACACCCATAGAGCAGCCACGTCATGAACCTGTGTACATCGTATTAGAAATTTAGACATACACAGAATGTAACACAGTATCTTCTGTATAAGTCATGAAATAGAAGAAAAATTATACTGTATGTAATGAAAATATTCTTTTAAGATGTTATAAAATTCAAAAGTTGTCATCTTTTCCAGTAAAAAGCGATAAATACAAAAAATGATTCACAAGCGTAATGCAGATCGGGCTAGTGACGTGTGTTGTAAAGCATTGCACTTGTGCAGTGCAGATCGTAAAAAGTCATTTTAGAGAGCAAGGAGCGTGTGCATGATGCGGGCTGGATGGGGTGTCATAAAAGAAGAAGCAAAAATTGGGGAGTGTCATGAAATCGGGTAGTGACATCTTTAGCATGGCAGGAGCAGGAGCAAAAGTGGAGAATACAATCATCAAGTCATTGGTGGTTTTAAAAAACAGAAGCATGAATTTACAGTTTTAGCAGATGTTTTAATGTAGCCCATTTGAGAGATGCTTATACTTTAAATGAAATCCGTCTTTATCAGTGCATGTAAATTCTACAGTTGCAGTCCTGTTTAATTTTTCTTTGCCATGTCTGTCTATTCTATGTGAGAGGAACTGAGGATTATTATTTTTATAATTACTATTGGATTATCTACATGTTGTACCCTATAATTTTTGCACCCCCCGCCCAGTGTTTATGATGGTTCAGTGCACATGCATATTGTATTGTACAGTATGTATTCTTATGATGTCATTTTGTAACATTTTGTTCATTTCTGGAATATGTTTAAGATGTCAATCATAACCGATGTCTGTTAAAAGTCACATGAGTTTCACATAAAACACCTGAACTATTTTTAATGCCTATTTTGTGTTTATTGTTGTAAAGCTAATCTTGTTGTTTTATATTTTTTGTCTGTTGTTCAGAGAATGCATTGTATTGTGAATCTTGTAGAGCAATATGATATGTACTGTAAATTAAGAGTATCATCTCATGTCTAGTAAGGATGTGGGAGTCAGCAGTTAAAGGGCTGCAAAAATGTGCCATGCCCGAGGTAGAATTATTCTATGCGCTGGCTCTGACTGGAAGGCTGCCAGGATACATCTCTTAAATATAAAATTACTACCAAATTCTATGGTAGTAATTTTAGTGGCAATGGATTTTTCATTCTAAACAGTTTGTTTGCCAGATGCCAGTTCTCATGTTTATCTGAACTCATGATATAATTACAATCTTGAGTCTACAGAACCTGGCTGGAATTCTAGGGACTGAGTGCTTTATTAACTTTTGGTTTATGAATAGCCAAAAATTAAAAAATATATATATATATAATTTTTAAGTACTATGATTTGCCTGCTTGTTTCTTATCAGGGATCAAACCATCAAGATGTCTCCACTGGTCGCGCATAAACAGTCAAGTCTATGACATGTAGGAACCAGAAATCACTGACTTCTGGAAATTTGCTCCCACACTTTTCACTCATTTTTATGTAGTTGTCTAGCTAGTCACATGGTTTTGTGTAACTTTATGTCTCTAAACACCCAGATAACTAAAACAAGAGTCACTACTAACATCCATTTGCCCTAAACTGTGAAAGTCAAGTAAACTGAGCCATGAAAGGCACAATATGGGCTTCTTCTTTGTGTGTTACATGAGTGTGAGTGTGTCAGAGCAAGTTAGGATCAAAGGGCTCTGGGCCGTAGTGAATGTAACCCTTTTTCAGCATTTGTTTTGGAAAAAAAAATAAGAAAAGAACATAGCTTACAAGATAGGCTTGGCATTATTCTGTAAAATACAGGATCGCACATTATCCAGCGTAGAGCTGTAGGGCACAAGAGGTTTTTCCATTAAAGATAACATTTATTAATAAATATTGAAATACTTTGTAACATAGTGTGGCAGGCGGCTGGGGACCCTACCCAGCTAGGACACCTGGAAGGGCCACGAGAGGGACAATACCACCCATGGCCAACAAGTGGACAGCCGTCCTGGTCTGCATGGGGGCCATGGGAACAGAGCTGGGAAGCTCATCCCTGTTGGGGCCTATGGTCACTGCCAGGGGACACCCGGAGGATTAAGGAGCCCTGGAATACAGCACTTCCACCACAATCGGAAGTGCTGCGGGAAGTAGTTCCAGGTACACTCGGAGTGCTTCCGGGTGCTCATACGGCACTTCTGCCACTCCAGGAAGTGCTGTCAGAAGGCACCTGGAGCACTTCCGGAGCACTATAAAGGGGGCTGCCTCACTCCACTAGATGAGCCGGAGTCTGCGTGAGGAGGAGTGAAGGTGGCAGAAGAAACAGAGAGAAGGAAAAGGACTGTGAGCTGGATAGTGATTGATGCACTGTATTGGTTGGGAAGGTGCTGACGGAAATAAACGTGTGTGGTTTTGGACATTTGGTGTTTGTCTGCCTGTGTCCCAGGGTTCGTCTTCCACAACAGTTACAAAATAATACAGTGGCATACAAAGGTATTCAGTCCTATTGAGAGTCATCATTTTCTGCATGTTAAAAGATTTGTACACATATTTATCCATTTAGTATTTTTAATATGAACTCATAAAACTGCTGTTTAGGGGCACCATCACACCAACCTACTAGAGGATCTCTATCGATTCTGCCAAGAAGAATGGGGAACAATCACTTCTGAACAATGCAAAACTGGCACATACTTACCTCAAAAGATGTAAGGCTGCTATTGCAGCAAAAGGGTTATTAATGTGTAGGGCTTAAATACTTATGCAAACAATAACTTTGGAGTGTTTCTTCTACAGAAAATAGTTTATTTTGACTTTAGAAATGTATTGTTACATCATAAGAGGTTCAATTAAAAATAGTGAATGGATAAACATGTGTACAAATCTTTTGTCATGCAGACAATTATGACTTTCAACGTTAGCATAAAGTTTTGTCCTTCAAGCTTACTGTTCAATGTGAAACCTAATGTGAAGCTGATCACTATCCACAAAGGGACCATATTCTTTACTTTATCCAGCACCATCCATAGCCTAAACTATTACCAGGTGCTTTACCCAAAAAAAAAGATGCATTTGAAAGTGAACAACTGTCATAAACATGTTACACATAAAGGATAAAGTGGACAAAAATAAAGAAGAAATGGACGATGCAGTATGGCCTGACAAACAGTATGGTAGAATTTGGATTAGTACAGCTGTTACAGAAGGTCAGGAATAGTGAAGTGCAAAGTAGAAGAGCCAGACCTTAAAATCTTTAGATCTGAAAGAGTCCACCAGAGGAGCTTCATGAGTTCCAGAGGGCAGGAGTCACAAAGTGGGAAGAACATTTACCAAGAGCTAAAAAGAGGTCCTTAGAATTTTGAGTATCAAAGCTGTTCTCGCCTTGTCTGTAAAATTAAAGTATTATAAGAACCTGGGAAAAGATTTATTTAAGTACAGGCTATTTGGCCAAATTACTTGATACACAGCGCATACAGATTTATGCAAGATGAGAGGTGAAGGTCCATTCTCAGGATGCTTCTTTCAACTGCACCACTAGTCATCTTGTCCCATTTACCTGAAAAAAATATTTAATAACACATCTGCATTTTCCCAGTAAACCTGAGCTGAATAAATCTCCCAAAGAAAAGACGGATCTAAGTGTACATTATATGGTGGAGATTATTAGACAGGGGTATAATGAACAGATTGTCAGTTGTGGGAAATAAATACAAAATAGTATAATCTGTCACACCAGATTTAAAATTTACTTTAAAGTTGTGGTGATTGAGATCACCATAAGTTAAAGTGCCACCTTTTGAAAGAAGCAACAGGTCAATGAGTTCTCTTTTATGTACCACTCCGGTACATTCTAATCAGAATCATAGGTGACGTTAGTATGTTTTTTATTTGAGGGCCTAATGCAAATAAAATGATCAGGAGCCAAACAAGTTGGTGTATGGTTTCTTTGCACCAGAGATGTCTGGGAGTGTGGAAGATACTAGGACCATCCTTCAAGTCTAACTTGCTAAAACCTCTGTAATATTAAGAGATTAAAGTCCCTTTGGCACACATGTAAAGGAATTGATTTACGAATCTTATAGCCACTGTCTTGCTTATTTTAGAAAGTCTGAAGACAGTACACCTTTAGGAGCAAAACCATGACCACTTCTCAGTTGTTGGATCTGACATGAGTGGATTGAGTTTCCAGTTTGACTAGCTTTATCAATAGCATTGGAGTCCAGTGAATCGTCTCAAGCATTCGGACCAAAACAGTGAAAGCACATTCCTTAATAACGTGTAGTAATAATGTGGACTTTTCACCGCTGTAAATAGTAAATAAAGCAAATGCAAAATAAATCCCAGTGATTGACTGGTACCCTCTTTCAAGGGTTATCTCCTGTATTGCATCTTCTAGTCCCCCAAACCTGTGTTGGGATTATTGGCATTGGAAAGTCAACGAATGAATTAAAAGATTCATGAAAATGCAAATATGCAAAGTAGGATATTTTTTCAATACATGGGTTGATTAAATTGAAAAGATGTTGCTGTATGTGTAGCTCATTATTTTCAGTGCTGCATAAAGGCCTTTAAACTCTACTACATCTCTTTACACTGATCATTGATTACTGCTGTCTTTCTAGCTTGCTATACTCTAAACCAGTGATTCCCAACCTCGGTCCTGGGGACACACTGTAGCTGCAGATTTTTGTTCCAACCAGATTCCTAATCAGTGGCCTGATAACTCTGATCTCATTTAATTAGCTGGTATTATTTTTCTTTTATTCTACATTAAGAAAAGCACAGCAGCATGATTTTTACATTCATAAGACATTTAGAAATATTTCTGCTTTTGCTCTAGATTTAAACGCTTAATTCTCTTTTGTTTATTTCATTATATTTTGCCCTTTCTCTGTGCAGTTTTTCCCCTTCATTGTATCTTATTAATGACAATTAAAAATGAGCAAAGCAGACACGCTGGCAAACAACACTGAATAATCAAAGGCTGCAGCTACTTTAGCATCAGACCCACTAATTAGAAAATAATGGATTAATTAAACAATTAGAACACCTAGAAAAGTAGAATGAAAATCAAGATGAAAATATTGTTGAAAAGAAAAAAAATACATCATTCCAATATAACTGCTTGGTACATTTTAATATATATTTTTCTTTTATTAAACTTAGTTTTCTAATTTCTATATTTTTCCCAAAACACAGAACTTGGGAAATAAAACATCAATTAATTAGCCCAGGAGTCCAATTAAAATCAGAAACTGCTTGGAACAAAAACCTGCAGCCACAGGGGGTCCCCAGGATTGAGTTTGGGAAACACTGTTCTAAACAATGCCTCATTTTTACTTCCAACTTTTTAGACTTCATGTATTAAAGCCAAAATGGCTATTTTAATTTTCTTAAAAGTACACTTTCAAATAAATCTACAAAAAATGAAATTTGTGTTCAATTAACGTATATACTCACGGATAAGTTCTCACGTGGATAAGTCGGGACTTGATTTTATTGTATAATTTCTGGTATTTTATAATGTCGGTCGTATATGTTGAATGCGGAAGACTCACGCTATTGGTCCAAGAGATTATGATATGCTAACACCCACCTGAGAGTGTAACCACGGAGCACACTGCCTTTTTTTCTATTTGGGTGTGGCAATGCGCTGTATCAGCGTGTGCTCCTAACCTCTCTCTCTCTCTCTTTCTATTGTGCCTACATGATCACACGGTAATACCTGAACTGTTCTGAAGCGACATTTGCACTGATTTGTGTTTTTTGTATCTCACACCCTCATACACCTTTATCGTAAGAGCATCCCTTATCTACAATGGAGCGTTCGATCAGAAGAAAATAAATTAAAAGTCGTTGAAGTAGGGAAAGAAATTGGTAACTGTGCTGCTGCAACAAAATTCGATACATCTGAGAAACTGATGCGAGATTGGAGGAGGCAAGAAGATGTAAAAAAAAAAAAAAGTTAAGTGTCGCATTTTTAAATGAGCATATAAGTCGGGGTCTGATCTTATGATCGATTTTTCAGGTTTCAAGAACCGACTTATATGTGCGTATATACGGTAATTAAAAGCTGAATCAGCTTAAAAACTATATATTCACAATGACCATGTAAGTTAACTTAAAAGACTTACAGAGGGGCCAGGTTTCGGTCTGTGCCCATCAAGTGAAAAAACAAACTTCAGGTTAAACTCAACATAAAATATTTTCTACCCATCCATTTTGTAAACTCACATCTTCCTTAAAGAGTCACAAGGAGTTCATGCCTAACTCAGCCAGTATTTGATGCAAGGCAGGAACCAACCCTAAACAGGACTTACTGACGCACCCTCAGTCACTCCTGAAATTAATCTGAAATTACCAATGAACACAGCATGTGTGTATTTGGTATGTGGGAGGCTACAAGGATATGTCTCTTAAATATTAAGTGTCTCCAAATTCAATGGTAGGAATTTCATTGGCAATGAATTTTTCATTCTAAACAATGTAAGTGCCCAAGAGGAAGGACAGGACAGTTGCTGGAAAGGGGTGTGTGGCGCTTCAGATATCTATGTAAAAGAACGAAGGTCCAAATCTTTAGAGTCGTGCTGCTTCCTGTCTTGCTATATGGTTGCGAGACATGGACGCTATCCAGTGACCTGAGATGAAGACTGGGCTCCTTCGGTACTGTGTCTTTCTGGAAAATCCTTGGGTACAATTGGTTTGACTTTGTGTTAGATGAGCGGTTGCTCATGGAGTCCCGAATAAGGCACATTACCTGCATTGTGAGGGAGCCTCAGTTACGGCACACAGTCATGTGACATGATTCCCCAAGGGTGATCCGGCTCATAGGATCCTCATTTTTGAGGAGCAGAGTGGCTGGACCAGGCCAAGAGGATGCCCATGTAACACCTGGCTGCAGCAGATAGAGGGGCATTTCTGGAGGGTGGGACTGGGCTGTATGCCTGCTTGGGGTATTGCCAACCAGGATCACAAGTTGTTTCATTGTGTGATTGGTGCGGCAGAGCACTGTACTAGTGCATGCTCCCCAATGACCTGACCTACAGAGGATAATTTCTTCCCAGAAGCCAGAGTGGAAAGACAGATGAGCATGCTTGCTGGATGAGGAAATGGCTTCTTGCCCCTCCAGAGTCATACAAATGATAGACCAGCACAAGCAAGAGAGAGGCCAGGAGCACTTTTGTCCCCCATACAACAGGTGGCAGTGGTCCTCCCTTGACATCACAGTTTGGACACTTGCAGGGGTACCTGGGAATTGGCGTCTGGAAGTGCAACCGTACCAGGCTCCCTAGGTGCTGTTAGAGAGCACTGACAGGGGAGGACCTCCCTAGTTTCCATATGCTTCCAAAAGGCCATGTTGCGGCACCAGAAGCATTCTCACATCGGGGAATCAGAGTCAGGAGGCAGCAGGTGACACTCACATTTATTTGTTTTGGAGTGCTTTAGCTAGTGTTTGTGTTTAAAAGTGCTGGTGAAAAATACGAAAACATTTTATTCGAACTCAAAGTTGTGTTGGGTAATGTGTCTGAGGTTTAGAGCTCAGTGGCAACCCCTTGTGGTCATAACAGTTTGTTTGCATGATGCCAGTTCGTAAGTTTGACTGAACTCATGATATCTACCATCTTGATTCTACAGAAAATGCTGGAATTCTAGGGAATGAGTGCTTTATTAACTTTTGCTTTAGTGAATAAGTAAAAAAGAAAAAAACTTTTAACCACTATGATGTGCCTGTTTGTTTCTTACCAGGGATCGAACCACCACTGTTGTGAATGTTGAAGGTGATGCACTTGGTGCCGGTATTCTCCATCATATTAACCAGAAAGCAATGAAGAAGGAACAACTCCATTTGGAAGATGTGAGGGTGGAAGCTATACCCAACAATAAAGCAGAAGAAGAGACATCACCACTAGTCATGCATAGGAGCACAGCCATTACACCTACCGGGTCGGAGGACTCTGACGCTAAAGAGTCAAGCCTATGATGTGAAGGCACCAGCCACACTATAAGCTCACTTTTGATTTGTTGTCTAGTATACAAGTCACACTGTTTTGTTCATCTTTATGTCTCTGAACACCCAGGTAACTAAAACAAACATCACTACTAACATCCATGTAGCCTTA
The DNA here is from genome assembly GCA_026402145.1 of Polypterus bichir lapradei. Classification (NCBI taxonomy): domain Eukaryota; kingdom Metazoa; phylum Chordata; class Cladistia; order Polypteriformes; family Polypteridae; genus Polypterus; species Polypterus bichir. The sequence goes on from JANRMT010061414.1 coordinate 31,671,189, forward strand.
ACTGTGAAAGCAGGGCAAACTGAGCCATGAAAGGCACAATATGGGCCTCTTCTTTGTGTGTTACATACGTGCCAGTGTGTCAGAGCAAATCAGGATCAAAGGGCTCTGGGCCATCATGAGTATAACCCTTTTTCAGCATCTGTTTTGGAAAACAAAAAATAAGGAAAGGACATAGCTTACTAGACATGCTTGGCATAATTCTGTAAAATACAGGGAACTCAGTGCTTCCCATATTATCTAGTGTAGAACTGTAGGGCACAAGACGTTTTTCCGTTATAATAGCATTCTTAAGTAAATATTGGAATATTTTGTAACATAGTTATAAAATAGTATATTTAATCATGTTATTTACTGTAGCCATTAATTTGTTGACAGTACAATGTTTCGTCCTTTGAGCTTATTGTTCAATGAAAAATCTGTTAAAGATTAGGAGGGACCACATTCTTTACTTTGTCAAGCATCACTCATAGCCTAACAATCACCAGGTGCTTCACCCGAGGAAAAGGACACTTTTGAAAATAAACGCTTGTCATAAACATGCTACACATAAAGTAAAATAAAATAAGTAAAGAAGAGCTGAGCAATACATTGGAGCTGATGAATAGGCTGAGAGAGTACAGCTGTTACAGAAGAAGACAGAAAGTCTTTAGATCTGAAAGAGTCTACCCGTGTCGCTTAATGCATTCCAGAGGTGTAGGAGCCACAAAACTAAATGAGTATTCATCGAGAGCTGAAAAGCGAGTCCTTAGAAGTTTGAGTATCAAAGCTGCTCTTGCCTTTTCTGTAAAAATCAAAGGATTATAAGAACTTCATAAACATTTTTTTGAGTATAAGCTATTCAGGCATATTATGTGAAACACAACACATCCAGATTTATGCAGGACGAGAGGTGAAGGTCTATCATGGAGCTACTTTAAACTTCACCACTAGTCATCTTGTCCCATTTAGCTGCAGTACTTTGTGAAAAATGCATATAACATTTTGTAAGATGTACTTTCAAACAATTATTTCTTCCAACCATTGTGTTCATGTTGAAGAAAAGATTCAGAAATAACAGATGGCATAAGCCTTATTTACTCCCTTCCTAATTTTAAACACTATTATAATTTGCCTTCATTTACATTAACATAAAATTACAAAATTTAACTGCTTCAGGTTTTCCTTCAGATTCATACCATGTAGCCCTGAAACCAGTTTTCAGGACTTCCCCTAACATTCTTGTGGACTTTATTTAAAAAATGGATGGTGAAACAGAACACAGTATTTAAGATGTGGCCCCATAAGAGTACTCCATTACCCAACACCCTATTACCTTTAATAATGACTTCTTTATACTATCTGCTGGTTCATAGTGATGTATCCCCTCGACTTTTCCCAACATATTCATTCTTCACCTCTCCTGCCTTCTGAATTCCCAGGCATTCCTTATCAAAAGCTTCTTGCCAGGCTGACCACGTTTTCATTTTAACTGTTCATAATTGTTCATGATGCCTGGCAAGGCACAGATGCAGCTGTAATATCCTCTGTATTTAAAACATATCACAAATGGACAGAGGTGACACTTATTTTTACAAAGTGTCAAAACTCTGATTTTCATTTATTGTTTATACAAAATAATGCTGATGACATTACAGACCAGTGTGTGCGTGCATACTGAAAAGGAAGAAAGCAGAAGTTGGATGGTAAGATCCAAGTTTGACTAGTAATACTTGCTGACCATGGTGCCAGGAGTGGGTGACTTAACGTTGGTCAGATATGCAATTAAGAATTCCACTGTACTCTGAATATGTGACAAAAACATTCAAACTGCTAAACATGACTCAGATGACAATATCAATAATGAATTTATCTGCTGTTCTCTTCCTTTACTAAAAAAAAAAGTTTAATTTATTATCTTATACTAAGGCCACTATAGTTGTTTTATTCTAGATGGAAAAGAACCAGAGGCAGACCCTGGATGTGCTAGAGGGATTAAATGTTTTTAGGGTTAGATTCCTTGACTATCTTAAGAGCATCTGGGCAGTCCTAAGGACAGAGCTGCTTGGGATTGAGTAGCCTGGTCAGTTGTAGTTGTACTCAACAAGTTGTGTGAAAATGAATGAGTGAATGAACATAAAAGCAGTAGTCCTGTATAGTGGATATACAGTAGCTGTGCTCTTCCAACATTTTACTTTAGGGAAAGTGTTTGCAAGAATCAGTTGTTGATCCATACAGTTTCTGTTGGGTATTGTTGTGCTGTGCATGCATTATACTGTATATATTGGTTTATATACAGTATAAACTGTATGTATGTATATATATATATCGAGCGAGATCTATACTATGAGGTACAGTAGTGGGAGGATGCATACTCATGTGTCATTTCATTCTTCTAAATTATTGACATAAGGAGAGATTGACAAAAGATGCATTTAATATTAACTACTGTCACTGTCCATTCATTTATTAGTGCAATCATATAAATGTAAATTTTCCATTTGTCTTCTGCAGTTATGGCCAACGTGCATCTATTCAGATTCTGTTTGATCTGTAATTCTGATCAAATGTTTATCAAATATTGATAATGCATTATGCCATTCAAAATCGCTCTTGTGACGTCGGGCTGTGTGTTGGTGACTGTTCCAAAACATATCACACAAAAGATGCCTACTGAAGCTGCATTATTACAGCAGTGGACACTACACATACCTCTCCTACTTTATTTATGTTGACGTATTTGGTAAATCCATTTTCCTGTTACACATAATAACATATTCTGCTGCTGAAAAAAAATAAATGTTTTTGGGTCATTTTTCCAGGGGGAAAACATAACACTAAGGAGGCCACTGTTCCCGTTTTTGGCTTGAGATGTTTTATCACTGTGTGACTAAACCTTACCATAACAGTTGTCTAAAATTCTATCAGTCAAGGCATACAACACTCCATCCATCCATCCATTATCCAACCCGCTATATCCTACTCCATTAAATATAATTCAAGCAGAGATGGCTTCATATAAAGAACACAAGTAGTACAAAATAAAATGAAGTCAACACTAAAAAGTCAGGCAAAGGATTTCATTTAAAGAAAAGTTATATAGAAAAATAAATTCAACTGAATTATACATAATTAAATCTGTTTTGTCAAACGTAAACACATTTTATACTTTGCCTTCTAAAATCTTGAAAGCTGAAGTTGGGTAGAATACTCTGTTGTCTCACTGCTCTAGTATCCTGAGTTCAGATCCTGACTAGGACGCAGTCCGTGTCGATTTTGCACATTCTACCCAGTTATCAGTTCTCCTCATACATTCCAAAGACGTACAGCTGGTGTTAACTGGCAACTATGCATTGGCATGTTTAAGTTATGGTACCCTGTGATGGACTGGCATCCCATCCAGGGTTGGTTTCTGACCTAGCACCTGATGCAGCGGAGATTAAGTGTGGTTCCTCTCAATCTTAAAACTGGATTAAGCAAAGTCAGCAAGTGAGTAGACGGGAGAAATCCAGTGTTAGTAAATTATTAATTTTTTCAAACAATAAATGGCACCTAGGTAAAAAAAAAAAAAAAAACTGGCTTGCATTTCAGTTTTTTATTTAAAAGTGTAGTGACTCTACTTCACTTATTGATTACTGAGTTCTCTTTTGACTCTCAGCTGTGCTTTCTCTCATTCTGCTGTCGACAAGGCCTCTGCCTGCTCCCTTTGTTCCTGTTTTGCTTCACTCACAAACTAGATCTCGTCTCAGCATTTATCTGAGTGGCTCACTTCTTGAGTCCTGATCCTCTTAAATAAATGTCAGTGGTGGTCTTTATTTCCACTCATTCCAGAATTTTCTACACCCATATACTGCCAGACAATTGGGAATGGAAGAAAAGAGCATGGGGAGCTTACTTAATCCTCGGTGGCATTACAATAATTTCACTCCTGGCTCGCTTTCCAGACTTTAGCTATATTTATCATTAGTTCAGAATCAACATTTTAATAATTTTGGGAAACTAAGTTATGATGTGAAACTAAGAAAATGTGTGTTTTTTTGTTTGTTTTTTTTTTTTTTTTGCTTACTTTACAATCGGTGGGGAAGAATTCTTACTGGACAGGGGGGTATAGTAGCACCAAATTCTGCTTCATCATCTCAGTCCAGAGAAGTGCGAAGACAGAGAAGATGTGAGAAAAATGTGTTTATAAAAATATTAATGTGAATGAGCCATTAAAAAGTAATTTTCAGTAATTATTGTAAACAAATAATTGTGCTGCTTTCTAATTTATATAGGTGAATGTCAACCAACTGTTCTGTCTTAATGTACAGTAAATTTAAAATACGTCTTTATTTTGAACGATTTGTTTTGCCATTTTCTCTTTTATGAGGATATGAAGACTCTCTTACCTTCTAAGACTGTGCAATGCTTGTTTGGCTCCAGATCGCTCCTCTTTGTACCACTCTTCCTAATTTCTTTTTCTTCTGTTTCTGTAATCAATAAACACACATTGCAGTTATTCATTTTGTTTGTGTCTCACTTGATTGACTGGGCTTACGTTTTCTGACTCTTCTCAGATCAAAGAAACACACAGTAATGGTTTCTCCATGCATCTTGGGTTGTAATTTGTATATAAACAATTACACCTACCCACTGCACTATAAACCTTCATGTGATCGCATTAAACCCAGGAAACCTTCCCAAACTTTTCATTTTGATTTAAATTTCTAATTGTCATGCTTACCAAACAAGTGGAAATATCTGAAAAATATAATTTTTTTATAGTAATGTGTACTTTATCTTGCTTCAGTCATTTTACTTCTCATACAAGATATGTCATCTTATACTGCTAATGTCATTAGAACAACTTTGAGAAAAACAGACAATTTAGCCCAACAAAACTTGCCAAATCTATCCCCCTCATTTTTCCAAAAAAACATCAAGGGAAGATTTGACTTGACAATTCATTCCATATGTCTATGAAGCTCTGTGTGAAGAACAAGTTTCTAACGTTTGTGTGAGATTTACCCTTAATGACTTTCCCATGTTCTTGTTAAAAAAACATTTTAAAGTAAGAGCTGGGATCCGCTCTACTAATGCCATTCATTGTTTTAAAAGCTTCAGTTATGTCACCTGTTATTCTTCTTTTTCTAAAACTGAAAAGGTTCAACTTGTTCAGTCTTTCCTCATGGCTCATGCCCTTGTCCCTGTTCTCTGGACTTTTCCAAGCACTGCTATGTCTGTTTGTAGCCTGCAGTCTAAAACTGTACTTAGTACTCCAGATTAGGCCTCACAAGTGTGTCATAAAGCTTGTGTTATAAACCTCCTTTGACTTATACTCCACACCGCATGCTACTGTATATAATCTAGCATCCTGTTAGCCTTCTTAATAGCTTCTCTACCCAGCCTAGATATAGAGATATAGATAGTGACGAGTTCACTTTGACTCCTAGGTCCTTCTCATGACGTGTACGTTCAAGTTTCATATCTACCGTTGTGTATTCAAATCTATCCTTTCTACTTCCTACATATAATACCTCATATTTACTTACATCAAACTTCATCTGCCCAGGCCTGCATTCTGTCCAGGTCTCCCTCTAAAGATTCAGCTGGTTTCAGATCTGCCATTTAAAATAGTTTGGTATCGTCTGCAAACTTAACCATCTTTTTACTTATATTCCTATCCAATGATTTTATTAATCGGTGTTCAAAAATAAAGTGCAGTGCAATCAATTAATACATTGTTCCAGAAATAATCCAATAAAAACTAATAAAAGTGGAGGTTTAAAGTGATAATAAATAATCAAGCAAACAACCTTATGCCTTCTTCTACGCGGTGGTGTGCTGGGGAGGCAGCATAAAGAACAAGGATGCCTCACGCCTGGACAAACTGCTGAGGAAGGCAGGCTCTATTGTAGGCACGGAGCTGGTCAGTTTGACATCCGTGGCAGAGCGACGGGCGCTGAGCAGGCTCCTGTCAGTCATAGAGAATCCACTGCATACACCGAACAGGATCATCTCCAGACAGAGGAGCAGCTTCAGCGACAGACTGCAGTCACCGTCCTGCTCCACTGACAGACTGAGGAGACCCCACACTATGCGACTCTTCAGTTCCACCCGGGGGAGTAAATGTTAACATTATACAAAGTTATTGTCTGTTATACCTGCATTTTTATCACTCTTTAATATTGTTTTTTTGTTTTTTTTTTATTATCAGTATGCTGCTGCTGGAGTATGTGAATTTCCCCTTGGGATTGATAAAGTATGTATCTATCTATCTATCTATCTATCTATCTATCTATCTATCTATCTATCTACCTATCTATCTATCTATCTATCTATCTCATTTCCCTGGACAAAATTAGACTGGAGGGTAGATCTGAACCAAGGGAGATGCCTTGTACCCACTGGTCCAGAGGAATATCAAGAAAGTTGGACCAGTATAAAGACAAGGCTCCACCTCTGACTCTTCTCTTTTCTGTCTTCCCTCTCAGCTATAGGCTCTGTCATTCCGTGTAAAGGCTATGCTGGATCTGATACAAAAGACTGAACAAAATAAGACAACATGGCACCTAGGTCATATTAATATTATTTTATCAACAGTCATTTCTACATTGTAAAGTCTACATGGTAGACAGAATAAAAGAGGAAAATAGGGTCATCTAGAACTCATATCATGACAAAACATCTGCTCCTACATAACCCCAAAATATCAGTGCCCCAACAGTTCAAATGTAACCTTTTACAAGTCCCATTTGTTCCAAAAGGAATCTCAATGCTCCTCTATCTTACAGCAAGATGTCAGCCACCTTCTAATCTTTTTCATTTTACCTGGACATGTATATGACACAGGTACCTCTGTTCTTCTCAACTTGGCACCCAACTGTTTAAATTTGGATTGCAGTACTGACAGCTTGCTCAATGGTTAAAAATTATATTAGGAAAGCAAAAGGCCAGTTGGAGAGAAATATTGCAGAAAAAAGGGAAAGATGACTCAAAGAGATTATTTCATTATTTTAGTCGTAAAGCAATTATCAAGTAAATGCATGCTTTTATATATGACAGTAAAATAGCAAATACTCTGAAAATGCAGTTTTTTAAAATGTATACATATGAAGCAGCTGAAAACCTCACAAAAGCAACAGGGGCTACTAAGGAGGTATTTAGTGATTTGGAAATTGTAGAGGGAGAAGTACAGCTTAGATTAAATTGGCTGAAATCTAATAAAGTAATAGGACCAGATAATATTTATCCTTCCACACTTGAAGAAGTTTGGGGAGTATTTGCTGTATATAAACAGTTTGCATATTTTTCTAAAATCACTGCACACTGGGGAAAATGCTAATTACTGGAAGTTAGAAAAATATTATCTTGGTGTATAAAAAAGATGATCAGACTGACCCAAGTTAACTATAGGCCAGTAAGCTTAACATGTGTCACAGGTGAATTAATGGAAGCAATTATTAAGGGAAAGAGTGACATTAAATGTTAGGAACAAGCGTGTTAATAAGATGTCAGCATGGGCACAGAATGGGTAGAGTGTGCTTTACTAATATGCTGGAATTCTATAAGGAAACAACAAAAGCATATCATAAAGATGTGTATGTGATATTATTTATCTTGATTTTGCCAGCTTTTAAGGGTCCACATAATAGTTTAGTGGACAGACTAAAAGAAACGAGAATTCAGGGCACATTGTGTAAGTTGGTACAAGATTGTTGCAAATACAGGAAGTAAAGAGTTTTCTGAATTAGGTGATGTTAAAACTGCTGTTCCTCAGTGATCAGAGCCTGGTGTAGGAGGAGAGCGGGTATTACGGATGTGACAGGGAAGAAGCCATTACCCGGACAGGAAGCCAGATGCGATGATGCAAGCAAATGGCCGGAGGGACAAGGAAATAAATTTGTACCTGGTCAGTATACTATAGCAGATGGAAAGAGTAAAGCTGCAGATTTGGAGTGGTTCCATTCCCCATAAGCCAGGTGGCAATGGTCCTCGTACGGGAACCCGGTCAGGCCAGCCACAGGGGTGCTTGGGAGATGGAGTCAGAAAGCGCAGTCCTGTCAGGAATCAAGAGAGGTTACTGTTGGGGGAGGATCTCCCTATTATTCCTATGGCCTGGAAGTGTTTCCATGCTGAATATGACATTACACTGGAAGCTCTCCTGGGTCCGGCATAAAAGAGAGCCCAATGCCTCATATCATTGAGTCAGAGTCGGGAGGCAGTGGGCAACAATCAGTGGAGGACAGAAGGAGGAAGAATTGTGTTGATTTATTGTGATTCTGTGGCTTATTACTGGTGACAGCCTTGTGTTGAAAGATGCCTGAGTGAATAAATACCCTTTGTTTTATTAATATAATGTGTGGTGTATTGCTGTGTCTGTGATTAGGGGCTCTCTGGCACCCCCTTGAGGTTACACTGGGCTGTTTCTCTTTTTAATACACATAAATGTTCTAGACCAGGGGTGTCAAACTCCAGTCCTGAAGGGCCGCAGTGGCTGCAGGTTTTCATTCTAACCATCTTCTTAATTAGTGACCAGTTTTTGCTGCTGATTACTTCTTTTAATTAACTTGACTTAGGCCCTTTAGTTGTTTCTTTTTCCTTAATTAGCAGCCAAACAATAATGAGACACAAAACAAGCCGCCACATCACACAATATCTGAAAATAAAGAAAGGTGAAGGTCACAGTAATGTTGATCTCTCAACTCACCAAAACACTTTGACGATGTTCTTATAAAAAATAGAAAATCAACAGTTTTGGAAATGTCAGCTGTGGCAGAACAAGAGCAACAACAAGCCGTGGAATTAAATAACGAGTTTAATTAACAGCAAGAATTGGCTTCTCATTAAGAAACTGGTTGGAGTTTAAAGCCCCAGTTTAGCTGGTCATCTGTTGGCTCGTTTCACATCTCATTTCTGTTTGGCTGCATTTTAATGAGGAAACGAATCAATTCAGAGGACTGAATCCTTCTAACGGGGCTATTAAAATGTGAATTAGCAGTGAAAACAGGTCACTGATTAGGAAAAGGGTTAGAATGAAAACCTGTAGCCGCTGCGGCCCTCCAGGCCTGGAGTTCGACACCCGTGTTCTAGACTAGAATATAAATAAGCTGGTTACATTGTTTTGGATAATAAACTAGGGCAGATAATGTAGAATGAGTTGAACTGTGCCAGTGGGACCTGGGCAGCATATAGTCTTGGGCAGATTTGTAGCAGATAAGATCTAATGTAAAAAGCAAACATTTCATTGCAGACAGGAGTTTTGAGATGTGCTATCCAAGTTCTTCTAAACAAGCACAAGAAAACAGGCAAGGTTAAGGACTAGAAACACAGGCACTGGCAATCAAAACTGAGTGCAGCTAATGAGAGATAACATCAGATTGACATCCCTTTGAAACTAGAAGAGGGCCAGCATTGCTATCAGCTCAGATCTTACAGAAATCACTAGAACCCAGTTGCAGTCCTCTATTGTCCAGAAAAGCTTCCAAAAAAACAGAACTCTGGTTTGTACTTCTCTCAATGTAATTTACTAAAATTCACTTATAGAAGAATAGAAGAATACCATCCATGAAAGGTTCCAGACAGCTTTGGAAACGGTGCAACGTTTTAGCATTTCAAGCACCCTGAGCCTATTGCAGGTGAATTCCAGCTGGAGCGAGCCTGGTGCAGAGTAAAAATGCACTCCCAGTCCAAAGCCCAATTACATTTTTAAGCAGACAGAATTCTCCTTTGGCTCATCTCACATTCCACTATCACTGTTGAATGATGAACTGAGGTCACATCTGCCTTAAGGTGTTGTGCAAAGTCCTGGCAAGGTCTGCACAATGTTTACTAACAGTAGTCATGGGACCTCCTACAAGTGTTACACAGAGATCTCTAAAAAAATGTTCTCCTTTGAATCACCAGACTATCCTCAGACCTTTTAGAAAGTTTGTAAATGGTGTACAAAAACATCCTGTCTGACATTTAGGGGATCTTCTAACATTTCTGACTGGTTATCACTTTGTGATCTGTATCTTGCATATCTGTAGTGTTGTCACCATATGATTTGAGAGGCTATATGGATCTTGCGATACGTCTGCGGAGCTCTATTTGTGAACTGAATTAACACTAAAAAGGTAAACTGTAGGTGTACTGATACTAGCATTATAAGAGAATCTGAAAATATAAAGAAACCAGAAATGTGCAGTGAATACACTTGACTTATAGTTTTCATCCTCTTTCTCTGTACGTTTAGCATTTATTTGCTCAGAGGTTGATGCGTTTTCTGCTTCCTGAGCAGCTCTTCTTTTCTCCACCCTAGCGGCCCGTTTCTTCTCTTCTTTCATCTGCATCTTTTCACATTAAAACTGTTTAAGTCAGTGTTTGTGTTGCAATTACTTAATATGTTTTCTTTAATTTTTCACTTAATCTGGCACTTAAGTCTTCAATCTGCCTCAAGAATGATTTAAGATATGAAGAGGTAGGGGAAGTGATGGCGAAGGTGGTAGGGAATGAGAACGATGCCCATACGCATGTGCCGCACGGCCACCCTGCTGATTCTACAATAAAATAAAAATAAAAAGAGGAATAACCTTGGAGGTCACTCATCACCCCGAAAGCGGATAGTAGAGGTCACATAGTATATGTGTAACAAATTTCAGGTCAATAGGTCAAACGGTTTGCAAGCTACAGGTGAATTAAAATCCTGGACAGACAAACGCACAGTCACAGTAGTGTATTATATAGAAAGATGTACAAATTGTAAGCCAACCAGCCAATTCCCAGAAGACTAAGTGGCCTGAGCTATTCATGAGTCACCAGAAAGGGGATGCCACTTGCAGCTTTCGGTAATAATACAGTATATACAATTTTCAAAGGCATCTTATGTGATACTGCCAATGCTTTAAACCACTCATGGTATACATCAGGAAGGCAGCTGTTAGGATTTTGTTTTGGTAATCTGTTGCTGTGGCAGAAACTTGAACTAACATTAAAATAAATGATTTTGCATCCTGATTTAAAAATATATAGATACTTTTTTAAATGAAGTTGTGGTTTCTAATGAATTATCTCTGACAAGTATGACTCATAAATCAGTTACATGCCCATGATTCCTGTGCGCACAGGATACAATATATGGTGCATAATTAATGGAGACTATCCCACCCCAAATATCCAGCCCTCAGGCTACAGTCAAGTGTACTTGAATTAATGTGCATGTTGCCCAAATACGTTTCTACCATACAGAGCACTAACTGACTTCAAGAGCTTGCTTTTCGTGGGCAGCACTCTCTTCTTGTCAAGCCCCTTCTTATTGCATTTTTGGAGTTGAACTCTGGCAATAAAGTGCTAAGGACTGCAGAGAACCGCACTTATTTGATGAAATTAAAATAACTTGGCATGTAAATTAAAGTATGTGTTTATAGGATCATTAATATATATCATGTCTACAGAATGCAAAAAAATGATAGATTGAATTGCATATTGGTTATTCAATTAATATTATAATGCTGTTAACCACTACAGTTTAAAACTAATATGATAGATTGGTATCTGCCAGTGGGCTCTACCTTCTGTGTCTCCAAACCAATGACGTGTAGTGAGGTTCATGGCTGGTGAGGCACGGACTCCTTCAGAGTGAGATTTACAAATATATGAACCCAAAAGAGTATCTTATTCAGTAATCAATGGGCAGCATGCACACTGACTACTGCTTATGTTTCAAATCTCATCAGCATTCTTTACACACACATAAGGTACCTATTTGGCTAAGAAAGAACATTACATTTATAGCGGTGATAGAGAGAGCAGAGAGAGCGCATTTGCTCTGCACTCCATGTGCTCTAAATTTGCCGTTACAATTTCACAATTTATACTCATTCAATACAAATGAAAGTATAGAGTGGTGTACAAAAAAAATGGATTTCAGTTTTGACCTTAATTGAAATATTTAGTTGTTTTTAAAAGCTTTTAATTCTGATGCATTAATCCATTTTAATACAGACTGTTCAACAAAAGGATAACAAGAAAAAAACAAAAGAATATTATATTTAAGGTCAAAATTTAGTTTTTAAATATTGGACTGTTTTTTTTTCTTAGTCTGATCCCATTTTCTATAAAATTGAAAGCCGTTTATAGTCTTACCTTTATTTGTAAATGAAGTCCATGCGCCTATCCTTCTGCATGAAAATTTCCGTCACTTTCTTGTAAAAGTCCTCCTTGTTTTCCTTTAGTTTTACAAGTCTTAAATCTTCCATTTTGGCAGTCAGTCAGGACAAAAAATAAAAACAAATGGAACGCTGCAGTGCACTTGACTTTCTGATATCACCAGCTTATTGGTGCCCAGAGCCTCTGCGTAGAAGAACAGCAACAATGAGCGCCTGTTGAGCTCACATGCACCCCCTTCAGTGCAGCACGGTACTGTCTGCCTCACCTTGTGCCTTTTCACTGCGGTTTTATGTCCAATCAAGCAAGACTAAATATGTCTCACACATTCATTAAAGATATTAGCAAGACTTTAGAAAGTCAGGGTGTATAATAAATGTGTCTGCAAACATTGTATTGGCAACAAACAGAGAGACAGCAACAGGCACGCGCCAATTGCATGCATCAACCCAGTGTGTGAGGGAGAGCGCAGTTCGAGGTGAGAGTTGGCCCGTCGCTACCACACAAGTGGAAATGTGCAAATTCAGAGATTTTGACTATAAAAATGATAAAAACTATTGGAATCATACAGAAAACAAATTTATAGCACATACCAGTGGACAAATTTATTTTATGTTATCATTATTAGTTTTTTTTTTACTTTTCATGATGGCAGGTGGCCTCTCCTGACCGCACATCTCTGCTCCAAACTGGCATCTGCTGATGGTCTTTGCCTACTGTGTCTCCAAACTGGCATCTGCTGATGGGCTCTGCCTTCCAGGGCTCTAAACTGAAGTAAGAGACTTTCAGAATATTTTGAGAAGAAAGGGGATTTTTAACAGTCCCTTTCCACCACAAGGTGGCAGTACATTATATAGCCATTTTCAAATGTTTTTAATGTCATTAGCTAATAAAAGAAAGCTTTACCTAAGAGTAATATAATCTGAATGTGTAACATACTTTCACAAATAATCAATTAATTTTACTGTTGGCACAGAAATATTCTTCTTTTTAGCTTTGCTGTAACCACTAGATATTAATTATTACCAGCTTTAAATGGAAACTAATGAGTTTGGCATTCACTGTGTCATTGGACATACAGCATAAGCAGTTTGCAAGTTATTTTTTTACCTGCTAGCACATGAATCACAGAGATATTACAGACTTGCTTAGAAACCATGACGGCAGCCCAGTTGTTGCTACAACAAACCAGCAGGATGATAACAACAGAGACTCAGGGGTTTGTCACAAACAGAAGCAAACACCACAACAGTCTTACTGCATAAGGGCTGGCAGAATAACTAGTCCTCAATCAAGTCATTATAATTCCGTTACTTTTTAAATTCTTGCAGCAATTAAAAATCAGTGCCTGCTCTCTACTTGTACTGAGTTTGCACCTTTTATTTAGTCAAGCCTATAGAAAGCTGCACTTAAACCTTTGTGGCAAGTATTATACAGTATTTTCATTTATTAAACGTTCTCAAATGTGCTGTTGAAGTTCATCTATTCCAATACTTAAACTCTGACAATCTGCACTCTGTCTTCTGACTGCAGCTAAAGAATTGGCCTAATTTCTGGCTGGGTTATTGCCTAGAATAATAATCTTTGAAGGAAGCACAACTGCAGTTTACATCATATCATCTAACTCATTGTTCAGTAAGTGAAGAGTTAAGTCAATGTCAAGTCATGCTACAGAAGCCGTGCACTCATGACAAGAGAGCTGAAACCTGCCATACCTCTCTCTTGGATGTCTTGTGGAAGATAAAAACTGTTTTTTGGGATATTTGGCACATTTCTTATGTTTCTAGAAATTTTGGCAATTTGCAAACAAGTTCAGCTTTGCTGATTCTCAGCTGCAAAAAGGATGTGTTTTCTTGTGCTATAAGAATTGCTGGGTAGGAGTTATGATTATGTTTAAAATATGAAATTTGTGTAAATGATTATTCTTTTTTAACAATTAATGGCCTAAGTATGAGCTACAGTGGCAAGAAAAAGTATGTGAACCTTTTGAAAATCTTAAAATATGGGCTGATCTTCATCTAAGTTACAATAATGAACAAACACAATCTGATTTACCTGATAACACACAGATTTAGTGTGTTGTTCTTGTATATATTGAATACATTATTCAGACATTCACAGGAAAAAGTTTGTCAATCACTATGCTGATGACTTCAACAAAAGTGAGTTAGCAAACCTGGAGTTCTATCAATAAAACGGGATATGAGGTGTGGGTTCAAATTTGGGTGCTACTTTAGAGGTTACTTTAACCAATACAAAAACACTCTAACCATTCACAAGGAACACCTGCTGATGTGAAGCGTGCCTTGCAAAAAAATGATCTCAAAAGATCCACAATACAGAGTTGTTGATTTGAATAAAGATTGAAAGGGTTATAAAGTATTTTTAAAGAGCTTAGATCTTAATCATCCCATAGAAGTGGGCACCAGCAAATGTGACTCAGAAGAAACAATATGGAATGCTCAATAAGGTAAACAAGAACCCTAGAGTGATATCCATAGACTTGATGAAATCCACCTCTGTTCAAGAGTCTACCATATGCAAAACAGTAATCAGGCATGTTGTCAATGGTAGAGTACCAAGGAGGAAACCACTGTTCTCGAAACAAATCATAGCTACACACCCAAAGTCTGCCAAGGACCACCTTGACACTCCATAATGCTATTAGGAAAATGTTTTATGGACTGACGAAACTAAGGTTGAATTATTTGGAAAGAAAATACAGCAAAACATATGATATAAAAACGGCACCACATACTAACATGAAAACATCATCCTAATGGTGAAGTATGGTGGAGGTAGGCTTATTTGCTGCCTCGGGGCCTATACAACTTGCCATCATTGAGGGAAAAATTAACTCCCAAGTTTATCCAGGTATCCTAGAGGACAGTTTCAGAGTGGCTGTCCATCAGCTGACGCTCAGTAGAAGATGGGTGATGTAATAAGACAATGACCCTAATCTTTAAAGTAAATCTACTACAGGATAACATAAAAAAAATAAATCTGCCTTTTGGAATGACCCAGGCAGAGCTGAGACTTTAACCCAATGGACATGTTATGCATTGACCTCAAGAGGCCTATTCACACTACACATCCTATGAATATGGTTGCACTGAAGCAGTGCTGTAAGTAACGATAGTGCAAAATTGCTCCTATATATTGTGCAAGTCTGATCTGCAGCTACCAGAAGTGTTTATTAGAGATCACTGGTGTCAAAGGAGGTGTGACCAGTTATTAAATTGAAGGGTTCACTTATTTTTTCCACAGAATATTTGATGAATTGTTCAACAAAGACAAAAGATTATATCTGTGCCTGTGTTATTAGGTTTTTCATATTGTGTTTGTCTATTCTTCTGACGTAGCTAAAGATCAGATCACATTTTACAACCAATTAATGTAGAAACCCATGTGATTCCAAAAGGTTCACATACTTTTTCATGTCACTGTATATCTGAGATTATGCATTTCAGTTATTTCAATGCAGATTAGGAGTGCCACAGCAAATGCTTGGCTGCAACTGCTAATCAGGGTGGGTCTATTCTGTCTACCAGAGTATTAAGTGTGCTCTTCTTTAAATTTTGAATGATATGCTAATGAATGCTGAGGATTAAACATTTACTGTATTTCTTTTCCTTAACCTCCCTGCTGCTTGCTTTCACTTATGCAAACAAAGAGCATCAAGATGTGAACTCAGTGGAAACTGTTCGTCTTGGATGTGATTCTACATCCTACTGCTCTTCTGTCTCATATCCTTTCAGGATTTCATCATCATTTTCAATGCCAATATTACATTCTTCTTGTAGACTGAATGTTTCAGTTTATTGCGCAGATGTCTCCATTCAGTTCAGGCATAAAGAAACTCACTAACTGCTTCTATGACATCTATATTCGGGTATTTGAAAATGTGGTACATGTCTATTATATGTAACAATTTGTTTCTTCTGAGATCACCAGTAGTGATCACATAGCATCTCTGATTGTGCCAAGCTCTTCTGTATAAAGCTTTGGAGCCATTCTTGACACTGACTCACATCACAGATGACTTTACACTATGTGACAAATGCAAAACACCCCCCAGTCCGATTTTACTATCTGGCATATTAACATTTCATTTGGATTAGTTCAGTACTCTCCCATGAAATACTGTCCTGAGTATATACAGGCTACAAATGATCAAAAATGTTTCTTCTAGTGTGCTGAAATATGACAACCTGAATAAAAACCATACTCCTTAGTAAACTATTACTACTTGTGATTGATCAGTCATATTTTCATCACCTCTCAGTTAGATTATCGCAAATATCTTTAATAGCCGTCCCACACAAACTACCTACAGATTTACAATAAGATCAATACACGTCTGACAGAGTTCTCACATGAACCAGCATGATCACATATTTTGTTAAATAAACTCTCTTATCAATATGTAGATTAGCCGCTGTCTTGACCTGCCTTACATAAACCTGTCAGGCACCTCTAGTCCTCTCAATTAAGCCGTCTCTCTATTCAAAGCACTTGTTATGCAACACTTATTTAACTCCGTGACTCTACAGTCTCTAAAGGTTTTTTTTTCCCTTAGGTCTATTTGTGAGGGCCTATTAGCAGCCACATTCTAAACATAACTAAAATGGCACTACCTGTTCTCTCTTGCCTTTTAATTGGTTATATCTCTCTCGTTACTCTGTAATTGACTCCTCTGTACCAAGGACAGGTAATCCTGATCATACTAATGTCATCTTATGCTGTCACTCTACTCTCAGTACTTTACGTTTACTTGCAAAGGCTCTTCGATGTTTATTTGTAATTTATCAGCTAAAATACATTCAAAACAGAAATTCATAACAGAAAGCTCAAAACTAAATATCACAATTAACACTAAGATGTTTTTTAATCCAGTTTTGAACAACCAAGAAGTGTGTGATCGTGACCTTTAAAATGCTGCTGTTATTATGTTAAAAACTGTCAACATGGAGAAGGGTATAAGTCATTATGGGCCAAGGTCCCCAAACTTTGGAATTCATTACAATGCACTCAAGACTACTCTTCCCTGTCTTCTGTCAAAACTTGAATCAAAATCTTTCTTTACTGTCAGTATTTTTCTTTGTCTTAACTCATTGTTTAGGTAGATTTTTTTCTTCTCTGCATTGTGGGTAGTTGTGTTTTTTGATATGCTTTGCTATTTTTGGATTTTTTTCTGTTATTATTCCTTATAGTTCTGTGTCTTATTGTCTTATTATTAATACTATGTATGGTAATGCTGAGTTTTAGAAAGATGCTATATTATTACTATTAGGAGGCCAAGTGGTAAATTAAAAACTTCAGCCTTCCCACAATCATGTTCTCTCTCCTCCATACACCACCAAATAGCTCTTGATCACTAGTGCTCAGGAAATTAGATTCAGGGACAGTTTTTGTCCACAATGGTCAACCATATTGACAACAGCATCAGGGTGCCACATACATATACAGTACTAGGGGCCTTTGTCCACTGCTCGCTTCGCTTGCCAACCCCCTGGCCTGAGCTACACACTAGCCTCTTTGCGGTTCTGCTGCTCGCGTATGGGGATGTGCATGTACAATTTGAACAGATTTTTATTTTCATGGGAATTGTTACACATGCATCAACGCAATGTTTAACTGCGCATGATTGAATTTCGTTTCTTTCTCTCTATTAAATAAAACAACTTTTTCTAATGTTTGGCTCTGAGATTTGTTAATTGTCTTTGCAAAAGCTATTCTAACCAGAAACTGTTAACGTTTTAATATGAATGACATATCAAAATCTCCTTCGTTGTCTAATGTTATCCGCAGAAGAAGTACTACATTACCTTTCTTGAATCCATCATTCGTTCTACAGTAATTCGTGCTTTGTAAGACCAGATGTTGTTAACAGTTATAGATATTCTTCGTGATATTGTAAGTTGTTGTTTTCATCTTCCGCATGATCACCACCAACTGTTTCAGCATAGTCTATTGATACACATTTAACTAATTTGGCGTGTAACCATTCAACATTTTTGGACACATTTAACCAAGTTGATGTGTAACCGATCAACATTTTTGGCGTTAATTCTTTTGACTTCCTCGTTTCTCGGTCACATGTACTCATTTTTTTATGTTGATAACTCTTCGTGATGAAATTCTTCAATAAGATTTGGACATAATACATCCTCTTTAACTGGGAACTTAAAGTGAGGAAAACATTAAAATGTGTAAGAGCTGAGAGCGCAGGAAGTGTGTCTGACAAAAGCATTCACATTAATGAGAGCTGAGAGGGCCGTGGTCTTGTTTGAAAATGTTTGAGAGGAGGGCATGACTTAAAAAATCTCTCTTCCAAAAAGTCTTGTTGTGTCAAAAGATTTTTTTATATAATAGAGAGATATATGTATGTACAGTATGTGCACATATATATTGTGACCAGTAAGGGGTGCCACCAAGCTCCAAACACTTCAACACACCAGCACCAATATAAGTTCAGTTTCAAATAATGGTTTATTTTAACCAAACTTTGTACATAGACTCTACAAATATAATTCCTCTTTCTCCATTTCTCCACCTTTCTTCCTTTTCTCACTCTCCAGATGATTGTTGTCCACGGCCTGTATGAGACTAAGTGGCTCCTTTAATGCCAGACCTGGGAGCACTTCTAGTGTTACAAGACAACCTGCAGGAGGTACGTCCAGGTCAAGCGGTAGTTCCCTGAAGTGGGTATGATTTGTCCCTGCAGCTCCCCCAGAGGCCCAATTGGAGTATCACAGGGCTGCACTACTGGACTACAACTCCCACCCAACCCTGTAGTATTCCATGTTGGCACCATAGTCCAGGAGGACTGCCACCTGCTGTGTCAGGGGAGCAAATAGTCCATGTAAGTAGTCTCCCTCCGTCCTTCCAGCTGGGTAAGGGACCTTGAACCATCTTGGCTGGAATGCCAGTCCATGTCTACTGTCCATTACAATATAATTATATATTGTGACCAACAGCAAAGAGGCACTTGGGAACAGAAATAACTGTTGGTGTACAACCCCAGGAAACCCTATTTACTGTAACTTAAACACAGTTACAGTAAACACATCAAAAATAAGGTGCATGAGGCACAATAGAAAAGATGCTGATGCTTAGTCAGCCAAAAGCAAGCTTTTTGTCTTTTACTCTATAAGTCATATCATAATAGGGTCCTATATGGTTCTGAGACAACACCTTCTTGGATGGCCACTTTCTGTGGCAAAATGACCAGGAGCCTCATGTATAAATGATGTGTACGCACAAAAATGTTGTGTACACCCATTTCCATGTTCAAATTGTGATGTATAAAAACTAAACTTGTCGTAAAGCCACTCACATTTTCACACTAGCTCTATCCCTGGCATACGCAAGTTCTCCGCTGAGTTTTGCAAACTGGTGGCACTCAGTGTCAAAGCAGTGCTACTGTTCCTGTGTGGGTTCCCTTTATTTTTTAGATTCACATCCCTGATGCAGCTTTATCAAATATACTGAAATTAACCACATATCGTTTATTAGTTTAAGGCATCTGATTGTAATCAACCCGTAACCATATAATGGTGCACAGAATGGCCAAACTATTCCAAATAGTATAGCTGCTTTAGCGTTGTCACTGTCAGTGCACCACTCACAGTATTTAACTCACTCTATCTGAGTGTGGAATCACAACTGTACAGCAGCTGATCGAATTAATGAGATACAGCATCAAGAACACGCTGCCTGTGCCATGTGCGCAGTCTATTTGAATTGTTCCCTTACGGCAAACGCTTCAGTGCCTTTCCTGTAGGGACCTCTCTGTTCAGAAGCAGTTTCATCCCAACAGCTCCAAACGCACTCTATCAGTCTATCAAGTACTTCTTGTAGAACTGTTTGTACTTATAAGTACAATCACCTCGCTGTAAACTTGCACTACAGTTGTAATATTGCACAACCTGAGCCGCATTATAAAGCGCATATTTACATATGATGGCGACTGGCTTCTAAGTTGATTTAGATTTCCAAGCGCTATCTTCTTGGAGCTCTTGATATCATTTTTAAGATGAAATACAGTAAAGCATGTTTATTACATTATACAGATAAGTTTTAAACTTCATTAAAATAACGTATATTGTTAATAATTAAACATGTGAGGACACGATGGACAGCAGTAGTGACGAGCTGGCACACCATTCAGGGATTGTTCCTGCCTCATGCTGTATGCTTGCTGGAATTGGCACGACCCTGGATGGATAGATGGATGGAATAATTAAACATGTACCACGAAGATGTTACAATGTTCCATGAAGGTTTTGAAGAATCGACGTTCTAAGCTTACAGATGGCTTGGCAACTATTACAGAGCTGATTGTTTGGCGATTGGTTACTTGGAGAAAGAAAAGGAAGGACAGGAATTGGGGGTTAGTATGACTGAGAGAGACAGTACTGCTGCAATAAATTATTTCATCAAAGGTCGCACATGGTGCAGCAAGCATCTTGCGGGAGGCAGGAACATCTCTGGACAGGGCGCCAGCTCATCGCTAATACTGCACCACCGTGTCCCCATGTTTAATACATGCTTTAATTCCTATCCTGAAAATGGTATCAAGTATACATCTTAGTATTTAAATTGTTCAGAGAGCTGTCATATCATGAATGTAATGTATTCTGTGTCCTGTTGACAGAAGAAAAAGCCCTTTTAAGAACCACATAGTGATTCACACGCATAGAGTACATAGAAGAACATATACAATACGAAAAGCATTTAACATGCTACTTTAATTATGATGGGATTTGAGAAACTAGTAAATTAAACATTTTAAGATGAACTTTATGACATTCTACTTTAATGACAAAATAAACTACGTGATTAAAGTGGAAATTTTGAGATTAAAGTTGACATTTGGACATTTTTTTCAACTGTGTCCCTATTTTGTTTTTCTTTTCTCTGTACCCTAACAAGCTTTCACATGACACTCAGACGGTGGGCTATGACTCGCATTTTCACGGTGACTTTGATATCCGACCACTTCTTATTTATTTTGTGCACTTTGCAACTTTCTGAACTTGAATTTTCGAGTTTCTCCGCCACTCTGTCACTCGATCAACTTCCTTTTCTTGATTATATCACTTGTCACAAACTCCACACAGAGCCATAACAAGGTTTGGGGCAGCCACCCATATATTTGGTTTCCTGGCTGCAAATTGATGTAAATGATAGCACTGCCTGTGCACAAAACCAAGTCCAAAACAGAACTGAGGGAATAGCGAAAAGGTGGAAGCTTTTAAAGGGGAAGACAGGAAGTGAGGTCAAAGGGGTCGGGCTCATAAGGGTCTTCAGCCATAGGCTCGAGCCTGGACGTGACATCACAGGGGCCGGAGCCGGCAAGGTCTTCTTCCATAGGCTTGGACCTGGAAGTGAAGCAAGAGGGCCAGGTGGAATCTCCCGTGAATGGTATGCAGAAAAGGGAGAAAAAGAGTCAGTGCACTCTGCCACATCCCGGTATGATTCGGAATTGCCCTTACTCAAGCCCTTTAGCTGCCTCCCATGCGCACGTATGTGACACACTGCTTAAACCAACAAAAAGTACTTTTTCCCTTGCCTCTACCTGGTATTCGCTGATTCTTCTTTTTCCCTGTGCTTTTGCCATTGTCTTTTCACAGAACACAAAACATAAGGGGCTATTTATATTGATTTGCATATTCAAAAAGGCATAATTCTGGGAGGAGTCTGGATTGGGTGGCAGGCCCATGCATGAGCGTTGCATTTCACGCTGACCGGGATTTATGTAGCGGAAGAACGTGGAAGTTGGCATTCTCACTGATTTATGCATCTGGATTTTTTTGTTTGTACGTACATTTCCGCTTTTGTCCATATGCCATGTTTTATTGTGAATTCTATGCATGGTGTTATGCATGAGGCCCCAGAAGAGGTGGGGCTTGTTTCAGACATCATTGAAAACTTCACATGCCCTATATAGTGAATTCAGGAAGTGTTTAGACCCCCTCATTACCTGCACACTTTATTGTGTTTTATATTTCATTTTAAATGGATACATTTACCCTTTTTCCCCATCAACCACACTCAGTAACCCATAATGTCTAAGTGAAAACATGTTTTAAGTAAGGTTTGCACAAATTATTACAAATTAAAAACTGAAATCTCTCATTTATATTAGTATTCACACCCTTTGCTGTGGCACTCCAAATTGTGGAGTCTGTTTGCTTTAATTATCCTTGAGATGTGTCTAAAACCCATGGAGGTACACATGTTACAAAGTACACTGAATTGTTTAGAAAGGCACATGCCTGTGTATATAAGGTCCCATAGTTCACACTGCATATCAGGACAAAAACCAAGCCATGAAGTCCAAGGAACCCGCTGTAGACCTCCGCCATCACAATTGTGTTGAAGCATTGATCACAACAAGGGTATAAAATCATTTTGAAAGCTTTGAATGTTCCTGGGAGCACAATGGCCTTCATCAAAACTGAGTTAGCAAACCTTGGAGTTCTAAAAAAAAATGGGATATGAGGTGTGGGGTCAAATTTGGGGGCTATTTTAGAAGTTACTTTAACTCTTTCAGGGCGGATGTCGACTTTTGTCAAAAGGAGGAGTTGACGTTGATTACTGCAAACGGTAACAAAACCCGTCGTTGCATTTCAGTTGAAAGTTTAGTTGCTAGAACAAAAGTGAGCTTCATTGTTTTGACAGAGATTCCCTGCGCCCGCATGAGTAGCAAGGAGTAAACAACAACACAAATGGCATCGAAATCTCGCGAGTGAATGAGGTGAATGCGTAAAATGAGATACTCTGTGGATGACGTTTTATCACTGAATTAGACCGATTTTGATACAAGTGATTATAAATGAATGTGAGGTACTGGCATCAGCAGATCAGTGGTGCTGAACGGGTTTGTGTAGCTGCCACATCTACAGCATCTTTCACCTGAGAGGACCGTCACTTACGATGACAAAAGGTATAAACCAGATTGCGATGCACTGCAAACGTTACCAAAGCCACGCGAACACAGCCTGGCACCCAGCCTGACGTGCATATCCTGTGCACACACAGCACACCTGTACATTGTACATCATATATCATATATTGTATATCTGTATATATTACAATACTCATAGTATTACAGCACATACATATCACATCTGTATATTGTACATCTGTGTATATATATAATAGTACTTATATTATTACTGCACATACATAACACACCTGTATGTTGTACATCTGTATGTATATATATATATATATATATATATATATATATAAAGTACTTATAGTATTATAGTACATACAAATACATGTATAGGTACATAAATGTATATTGTAAAATATGTATATTTGCCATCCGCATTTAGAACATTTGTATATCTATCTATATATATTTATATATCTATTCCCATCTTCACTGTGCTCTTAACTGTACATATCGTATTTAACTGTATATATCGCATTTAACTGTAAATATGCACATATTATATTTATTGTACTTCTGCTCTTTGCACTTCTGATTAGATGCTAAACTGAATTTCGTTGCCCTGTATTTATACATATGTAATGACAATAAAGTGAATCTAATCTAATCTAATCTAATATCTGGTGAACTGGCTGCCACAGCATGCAACAGCAGACGTTTTACGTTGATTTCTGTGTGAAACCGTTGCTTTGCCTGCTTTTCTGAGAACTCAGTTTATTGGAAAAAATATTCAGCCCTCAAAGAGTTAACCAATACAAAAACTCTCAAACATTTTGAGTTTGCCATTCACAAGGAGCATCTGCTGATGTGAAGCGTGCCTTGCAAAAAATGATCTCAAAAGATCCACAATACAGAGTTGTTGATTTGAATAAAGATGGAAAGGGCAATAAAGTAATTTTAAAGACCTTAGGTCTTAATCAGCCCACAGTTAGATAAATTATGTATAAATTGAGACGACTCAGTAATGTGGCTACTCACCCTAGAAGTAGGCACCAGCAAAGGTGACTTGGAAGGAACAATATAGAATGTTCAATTAGGTAAAGAAGAACCCTACAGTGATATCTAAAGATTTGATGAAATGATTGGAACGGGTTAACATCCATCTCTGTTCAAGAGTCTACCATATGCAAAACTGTAATCAAGCATGCTGCCAATGGAAGAATACCAAGGAGGAAGCTGCTGTTCCTCCTTACAATTCATAGCTACACACCCAATGTTTGCCAAGGACCACCTTGACACTCCATAATGCTATTGGGAAAATGTTTTATGGACTGACAAAATTAAGGCTGAATTGTTCAATAAATATTATACACGTCTGATTTGTAGTTACCAGAAGCCCTTACAAAGGGTTCACATACTTTTTTATGTCACTGTATATCAGCCATAGCTCACAACAAGGGTATAGAACCATTTCTAAAGCTTTGAATGTTTCCAGGAGCACAAGGACCTCAATAATTGTGAAATGGAAGAAGTTTGGAAACATTAGCACTCTTCCTACATTTGGCTGAAATGCCAAACTGTGTAACAGGTCAAGAAGGACCTTGGTAAAGAAGATGAT
Organism: Polypterus bichir lapradei; assembly: GCA_026402145.1. Taxonomy (NCBI): domain Eukaryota; kingdom Metazoa; phylum Chordata; class Cladistia; order Polypteriformes; family Polypteridae; genus Polypterus; species Polypterus bichir. The sequence continues at coordinate 31,695,818 of JANRMT010061414.1, forward strand.
AAAGAACCCAATGGTCACTCTAACATAGCCTCAGAACTCCTCTGCTGAGATAAGAGAGCCTGTCGGAAGGACAACCATCTTAGCAGCACCCCATCAATCAGCCCCCTTGGACTCTGACAGCATGAGGAAAAAGATTCTCTGGTCTGATGAGACAAAAATCGAATTCTTCGAGCAGAACTCCAAACATTTTATCTGGTGAAGGCCAGGCACTGCTCATCATCTGCTTAATATCATTGGTGAAGCATGGTGGTGGCAGCATCATGTTGTGGGGGCAGGTCAGAATTGAGGAAAGGATAAATGTTGCCAAATATATAAAGGTCCTTGAAGAAAACTTGCTCCAGAGTAAAGGAGACTGGGGTGAACCGTTCAGCATGACAATGACCTGAAACCTACAACAAAGACAAACCTATAGAATGTGTGTGGCGACACCTGAAGATGGCAGCTTACAGACACCTCCCATGCAGTCTAACGGAGCTTGAGAAGATCTGCCAGGAAAAATGGAATAAACTGCCCAAATCCTGGTGGGCACAGCTCAGAGAGACCCAAGAAGATGTGAAGCTGTAACTGCTGACAACGGGGCTTCTACAAATTGCTGAATTAAAGGTCTGAATACATATATGACTGAGATATTTCAGTTATTAATTGTTAATTTGGAAACCTTTCTGAGAATATGTTTTCACTGTTATAACGGGTTATGGAGTGTAGCTTGAGGGGCTAATATGGCATATTTATTCAGTTAAAATGAAATCTACAGTATAAGTTTAACTACTTTCTGGATGCACTGTATATAGTACGATGTTACATAGGGTTACCATACTGTATTTCACGACCCCCAAAAAATAAAAAAAAGAATGCGAAAGGGTGTCCCTCTTGGACTTTTTTTAGACACAGTTCCTGTAAGCTTCATTCCCAACTGTTTGATCATTAACACAGCACGCAATTTGTGTTAGTTCACTCCCATCCAGTGCTGTCCCTTTAACTCCAATAGATGCATGCAACACACACGATGGCCTGCCGTACGCGTCTGTTGATGGGGAGCCGAATACCCTCTCACGTGTTGCGCGCGCACCTATCCCGCCCTCCTAAACTCTGACGCAATGAAATGGGCTTGGCACGCTGGCATTAAGGACCTTTCCCATAAACTTTGTTCGCCCTTACTTTACCTTATATAATATTGACATCAACAACCATATTTCCATATGCTGTTACCCGGCGATGGGATGTGTTAATCTCCCCCGGATTGGCCAGTAGCGTTTTCCTTGCCCCGCCTCTTTAGAGCCGACCAACTTCCTCCGGAGTGACTTGGGCGGCGCTCAGCCGTGGTGAGGGTTTTGTGTTGTTAAGCGTCGATTGTTCCGTAGAAGAACGCCGTGAGGTGCAGCTCGTCATAGGTCTGGAGCAGCTCCACAGGAATCCAGGTAACAATCTGAAGTGAAGTTGCACAAGATCACAAGGAGCGTGAATGCATCTTTGGGTAGCGCAATAGATGCATTGCGTGACTTAGTCTTGTATGGCTGTTTGGGCCTTTTTTTGCATTTTCACTTGTAATTTAAATTTTCAGTCGGGTGCTTTCATATATCACATACAGTCTATATATTTTTGATATAAGTTACAGATAAAATGAAGATATTAAAGGCATTTTTTTGTATGGAATCAGAAATACATTTATTACTATTCTGTGATCTGCACGGAAGTTTTAGAAGTCACTATACAGCTCGACTGATCGTTTATCATTCTTTTAATTTTGCTAAGCACTGTAACAACTTTCTGTCTTATTTTGCATACCTGTACATTTATTCCTGCAGCGTCAATTTCCGGTCCAGGGTTGTTTTAGGGACTGAAGAACTAAAACAATCTTACAGCATTAGTCGCATGGCAGAAAGCAGCTCGACTGGACTGGGTACACTCTGCGGCAGGGCACGCCAGTTAGGATGAGACTGTGTCAATTCCATGATCCGAGTAACTGGAACGTGTTATTTTGCAGGAGAAGTATTACGCTATTGCACACCATTGATAACATAACTTACAGTTTTCACTGCTGATCATAAGTAATAATAGTGTGACTGACAGGTGCGCTCCGTAGGTTACCGTTGCTCCGTACGACAATTGCCAAGCAGAAAAAGTTCTTCAAGCAATCTGCAGCCGTCGTGCTTGTGTTTAGGGAAGGGCTGTGGGGAATCGCGTACGATTTAACATTACTGTACACAGTTGTGCTTCTTTTGTGTTGATTGTCAATTTATGCATTCCTTGTTCCTTATATTTTTATGACTGATAGTTGTTTGTTTCCCTGCCATTCTCGAAATCTCATTGGAGAAGCAGTGACTGCGTATGTTGAAAAACCGGGTTGTGAACAGCCGAAATGCACTGGCAAAGGTTATTCAAATTAAATTCAACACCTGAGCTGGACTAAAACCCTTTTACATATAGGATGTGCTTCTGTAATACACGATCCTATTTAGGAAGGCGCAGTATTGACATAAACCAATTAAAAGCGACCAGCTGCTTTAATCGGAATCCAATTTGTTGACTGGCGGATGACCGGAGTACTTTATACCCAGGCTTCCTTGAATCATTTGGTTGTTCAGTTTTATGTTAAGATATTTGTTTCATGAAGATTTGGGTGAATAGTGTAATTAGTTTTCAGAGAGATGTATGTTATCTTCATGTTTATTTTCTCCACATTACATTCCCATTTTAATTATTCCAGTTAATAAATCAATCTTTATTTTAAACTACACCTTCCACAGTATGCTAGAATACAATACAAAAAATAAGGTAAAGTACAAGACAGCATAATTGTAGCATTTGGCATTATAATAAGATGATAGTAATGAAGAAGAACCTCCAAATGTAAAAATATAGAGTATGTAAAAGCAAACAGAAAGAAAAGATCTGATAGTAAAACAGAAGTACCTAATAGTTAACTTAGATAATTTAACTAAACAAGGGAGTTGCCGAAATGCAAGAATAAAAGAGATGAGTTTCCAGATGCAATTTACTGAGAAGTCAAGAAAAATGACACCTTTTATTGTCTAACTAAAAAGATTACAATATGCCTTAAAAGCTTGCATATTGTAATCTTTTTAGTTAGCCAATAAAAGGTGTCATTTACCTTGACTTCTCACTACATTCATAATGGCTAACACGGTACAACACCCTAGTACTACAGATTCAATTGGAAAGTTAACCCTGACACTGTCCCATTGAACAGTGCTGGGGAGAGATTTCCAGAAAAGACAGAAACCATAAAGCCAAATGATTGTTCCTTGTGCACAGAGAGAGTTGTATTGAGGCTTCTGAATAGTGAAAAACAAAATATGGTAACTATGGTCTCTTGTAGGTGAATCCAGGAAAAGTTTACAGCTTTATAAGTGAGTAGCAGAGTTTTGTTTGAACAGGACGGTTGGTGGCCCATTTAAATATTGCATTTGATTTGAATCAGAACTCCTTTAGTAGCATTTTGAAATTGTATTTTGATAATGCTATGAGTAGGAACACCATTAAGAAAAAAAGTGCAGTAATTCTATCTAAAGAGTTTGTGCATTGGCATGGTTGAGGTGGTGAGAGTGCATTGTAGATGACAAGAACTTCTTTCTTGATTGTAGCTGAGCTGAGACATTCAGAACTGAAAGTCCTGTCAAGATAGAGAAATTGGTAAGAAATGAAATGAGGCGAAGAAGCCACTAGAATCAAATATATTGGAAATAGTAATTTAGTTCTAAATCTAGGGTTTGAAGCCGACCTTTGATGAAATAGGCTGGAGTGGTGTCTCTGACGCTAGGAATCTGCGCCGGCAATCGGAAGGTCACTGGTTTGAATCCCACAAACAAAAGAAGTGACTCTGCTCCATTGGGCCCTTGAGCAAGGCCCTTAACCTGCAATTGCTTCATCCTGGGTATGACGTTAATGTGCATGCTCCAACTTGCAGGGAAAACTTGGGGGTTGGTGCAGGATTGGCACTGCACCTTCACTCTGTTCCATTGTGGTGCTGAGGTGTCACCTGTTGCACGGCTGCATTCGGGTTACAATCCGGGTGGTGGAGCGCATGCTCCCAACCTTCTCCTCATTAACCAAATGATCTTTTGTTAAATACTATTTATGTCTGAGACAGCTCACTGAGGATCCCAACGTCACAAGATTTCCAAACACCCATAGTAGCATAATGCTCCTTGAATTGTTGAAGTGTAACTTTGTCATTTCTTGGAACACTTGGGGTTTTGCCATCAGGTAGGCTGCATTTTCCAACACACAAAACATAATAGTGGGTAATATACTATGGGTAATCATAGGATTTACTATTAGTGTCTGTGTTATTATTTTTAATATTTCTGACTTATTGGCCAAACAAAATGTGAAAGCCGGCCAACAGTACATACCCATTTTTGTCAATTTTGCCAGGATCCTGTTATCTTGTTCTGAGTTTTCCGTAGACTGTGTGTTACTCCGTTTTTGGAATTCCAAAAGTGATATGGTTGCAGTTTAGGGATTACTGGAGGAATTTGCCTAGCCATGTTCAGTCTATGTATTGATTTTATGAAGGACAGCCGGGTCCCATGCCCGGCAGGGACGCCCCTACTGCTTATGTTCCGGGGGAGCCGCCATGGGCAGTCCAATACCTCCCCCGGGACGCTTGGTGGCAGCCTCCCTGGCCGACGGTGATTCTCCAACCACCTGCAGGGCTCCATGGGAGATGGAGTCCTCCACAGCTTGGTTGGGGCCCGGGGTGGCCGCTAGGGGGTGCTGTCTGCTTCCAACAGCCCGGCTGGACGAGTCTTCAGCCCCACCCGGAAGTGCAATTAGGACTAGGTGGTTAATCACCTGGAACGCTTCCAGGTGGGCTATAAAAGGGCCCAGCCACCACCACTCGAGGAGCCAGAGTTGGGAGGAAGGAGATGAAGCTTGGGAAGGAGTGGTGGTAGAAGAAGAAAAGTGTGTTGTGCTATTGTGTTTGTGCTTTGGGACTGTGTTTGGGCTGTGTGGCACGGGGAAGACGTGTCCCACAGCTAAAGAGAAAAAATAAAGTCTTTGTGTTTTATACCTGCCTCCGTGTCCATCTGTGTCGGGTCAGGCGCGTATATAGCGCCTTTGTTACAATTTATACAGATTGAGGAAAGTTGGGCCAGGAACTACAGTACATTAATATTTCTTTGTTACTGTTTCCTGAGTGCTGACACTATTGATTATATTGGTAATCAAGTGACCTAGTGATTATTATTGATGACTAAGTGTAAATAATAAAAAAAGGTATACCATACAAATCAGAACAACTGAATAATAGCAAGCTTAACTTATTTATTAAGGTAACCAAAATAATTAATTCTTTATTGGAAAAATTATACACTAGGAAGCATTAAAATGCTTCATCAAAAATACACATATTTGTTTAGCATTTGAAACCATTCAAAAAAGCTCCCTAAACATTAAATAATCAAATGAAAGTGGTGCATTTTTTAAAATCTGTTGGTTCTCTCCAGCCATCAGCATGAACTAAATTATAACAAAAAATACAAAAAGATGTAGAATTCCTAATAATGGGTATAAAACCATTATTTGTATTTTACAATTTTCAAACAGACCTTATTGGGGGGAAAAAATAGAAGTTTGAAAGTATTTATAAGGCTTTCTGAAGGAAGTGCTTGTACTTCCCCGCTTTTTCTGACTTGGTCAGCTTTTAGGGCAGTTCACGGTTCTTGTGCTCAGTGTTTGTGTGTCATGTTCCCTTCCACAGAGAGCAAGAACTCGGAGGTACTTTGGAGGTAGCAGAAATGAAGAGTAAAGATTTGGCCAGTGTGTCAAGTATGTTGTGACAGGCATTCCTTATTCATTTTGTATACGTTCTTCTGAGCCTGCTTTGGTGTTCTTTATAGGCAATTAATTGTGTTTCTTGGATGCAGAATTAATTTCTGACATGATTTTTCTTTCTATAATGAGGTGCTGAAATGTTTGTGTTTTTTTTTTTGTGTGCTTTTTCGATGCCTGCTTGATTTGCTTGCACACACCTGCATTTTAGGAGTCCCCTTACTAGGACGCAATACCGGTTGCTATGGATATGGCCTCGGAGGTCATGATGCCTAAAATCACCGACACAATGAGTTGAAAGGTTGTCTGTAAGGACCTTTCCTTATCTGAGTTTGCAGATACTTAAATGAAAAACAAACTTTTGCACTCATTAATTTTGCTGTGTAGATTTCCTGGTTCTTTTTCTTCTTTTTGATTTTTGCTTAATGATTTAGCTTAGATGAGGACTATTTTTCTTGTTTTGAACCCCTGCTTCTGTAATGTGTCCTCTCCAGGTCATTTTTTTAAACACTCGCAGCCTTCTCACTGAGGCATAACAAAAGTGTTGATCATCAACATACATCCACCACAACAGACGATTGTTTTTCTTGGTAATCTGCTTTTTAAGTCAAATGTCTGTAATGAAAGTAATAATTTATGACATGATGATATTTTACAAGCAACTGCAGAATTCCCCAAACCCCCAAATTCCGATTGGTGACATATGCCAATGCCTGTCGTGAGCAAGAGTGCAATTTATAATAAATATAATGGACATTTTAGTTGTTTAGCTGTTTTCAAAGATAAAAAGACTTGAACAATATTAAGTTAATGATAAAATGAATTACATAGTTGATTGCAAAGGAGTAATGCTATAGAGCTTTTTCAGTTTTCTCTCTTTTTTTATATAGGCTTGTTTTTTTCATATTTTAGCTTAGTTCAAATTTAGGCTGGAATATGTTGGTAGGAGGCGGCATGGTGGCGCAGTGGTAGCGCTGCTGACACTCAGTTAGGAGACCCAGGTTTGCTTCCCGGGTCCTCCCTGTGTGGAGTTTGCATGTTCTCCCCATGTCTGCGTGGGTTTCCTCCGGGTGCTCCGGTTTCCTCCCACAGTCCAAAGACAAGGAGGTTTGGTGCATTGGCGATTCTAAATTGTCCCTAGTGTGTGCTTGCTGTGTGTGTGTGTGTGCCCTGCCCAGGGTTTGTTTCCTGCCTTGCGCCTTGTGTTGGCTGGGATTGGCGCCAGCAGAACCACGTGACCCTGTGTTAGGATATAGCGGGTTGGATAATGGATGGATGTTGGTAGGTGTTTGTAAAGGGTTATCTACCAAATTTCTGTAAATCTGTCAGATTGTAAAATGAAATGTGTTTGCAGCTAACAGGAAATATTTACAGCCAGTGTATATCTACACGCAAAATAATAGCTGACAGAATTTGTGTAGACAGAGCCATTTGTTTTATCATTTAGACAGCATAACACAACTACGCACAGTCAGTGGTTACCCATAATTTACCTCATTATGTCAGGTGAGTCTTGCATAAAAGGTTACTTCCATGTACCAGAAGAAAACTGCATTGTATTTTAATTTTAGTGCTTCCAGTTCATTGACACTTTGTCACTTTATGCTGGGTCCCTCATCTTTGTTTTCTTTTTTTCCGCCATACTTGAATTGGTGAATTTGTAATAATTTTTTTAAGCCAAGTTAGTTGAGGAGCTCAACTGCCTATAATAGCCCTATGTTGCTTGATGTTTATGGTCACTTTCCAAACACACAATGTCAATATTTTTTTTTTCTTTTTTTCATAAAGTTGCAAGGGGTTTTTGGAAGCAATGCAATAGTAAAAACTCTCGGATGTATTCCATCATGGTGCATCTGTTGACATTGTGGGAATGTAGTGGGTCTACAGTGTTACAAATAGGCAGCTCTAAGCCTTTCGGTACATTGGGGCCTCAAATGATATACATTTTAATTCCTAATTGTGGAAAAGATGAGCTTCACTCTCAGTTTAGTTGAGGAAATGGCCAGATGTTTTATTCAAAATAATAAAAAGAACCATAGTGAGGATTTGTACGCTATGAACAGGTGAATCCCATTCTTTGAACATCGCAGTATGCTTTTTATGACATTTGATTCTGCAGTGTATTAAGTCTTTTAATGTGCAGAGTGCAACATCACAAATATTCTGACCACACAAATTCTTACTATTATAAGTATGTTTATTATTACCTGCAGAAGAAACCAGAGACCTTTAAGGAAATAGATATGGATGGTGTATTCCAGCTTCAGATTCTGGGCAGATCAGCCCAGAATGGAAACTGTGGCCTGTAGTAAGGGGTCAAGTTACACAAAGCCAGTGAGGCTGAATACTTTCCAGCTGAAGTTGTATGAGCAGCGCTGCTTTCATGAGTGGTGGTATGTGATGAAGTAAATGTGAGAATAATTTGTGTGTACCATGGAAAGCATTGACTACTCTGATGTACTTTTCTCTAAATAAATATCTTTTGATTGTACAAAGATTCACAAAGAATGCAGCTTTCTTTCAGTAGTTTTAACAAGGCACATGTGTAAGAGCACATTTTATCATGTGTCTGCAAGCCAGTGACTGTACTTTTCTATACACCTACCAATGTAAACCACCTAGAATTAGGAAATGTAACGTTTTATTATGTCAAGAGGAGTCACAATTCTGTCACAAAACACTGCCATTTACACTTATCCCACTCTCAAGTCAAGCAGAGTTTCACATGTGTATAAAGCCAGGACCTGCCACTGAATGTAATGCCTTTTAAGTGCAAAGTGCACTTTATTAGTGTGTAATTATTATTTTTGATATCTGTCACCTGCTTGTTTTAACTAAATAGACACCGTATCTAATAGCAACATTAAGGCTATATATTGTAATGGCACATTTCTTGTGTTAATTTCTGCTGGGTTATAGTGTAGCAGCACACTTTCTGTTCATGACCTAGTCAAACTGAAGTGGACAAGATGCTTAATATATTTGGCACAGATTTTTAAAAAGTTATAATATGGTGGAGTTAGTATTATTACAATGCATCCCTGAATACCTACAGTCATATGAAAAAGTTTGGGAACCCCTCTCAGCCTGCATAATAATTTACTCTACTTTCAACAAAAAGATAACCGTGGTATGTCTTTCATTTCCTAGGAACATCCGAGTACTGGGGTGTTTTCCAAAAAAGATTTTTAAGTGAAGCAGTATTTAGTTGTATGAAATTAAGTTAAATGTGAAAAACTGGCTGTGCAAAAATTTGGGTCCCCTTGTAATTTTGCTGATTTGAATGCATGTAACTGCTGAATACTGATTACTTGCAACACCAAATTGGTTGGTTTAGCTCATTAAGCCTTGAACTTCATAGATAGGTGTGTCCAATCATGAGAAAAGGTATTTAAGGTGGTCAATTGCAAGTTGTGCTTCCCTTTGACTCTCCTCTGAAGAGTGACAGCATGGTATCTTCAAAGCAACTCTCAAAAGATCTGAAAACAAAGATTGTTTAGTGTCATGGTTTAGGGGAAGGCTACAAAAAGCTACCTCAGAGGTTTAAACTGTCAATTTCAACTGTAAGGAATGTAATCAGGAAATGGAAGGCCACAGGCACAGTTGCTGGTAAACCCAGGTCAGGCAGGCCAAGAAAAGTACAGGAGCGGCACATGCGCGGGATTGTGAAAATGGTTACAGACAACCCACAGATCACCTTTAAAAACCTGCAAGAACATCTTGCTGCAGATGGCGTATCTGTACATCGTTCTACAATTTAGCACAATTTGCACAAAGAACGTCTGTAAGGCAGGGTGATGAGAAAGTTGCTTGTTGTATGCAAATGCTCATTTAGACAAGCCAGATTCATTTTGGAACAAAGTGCTTTGGACTGATGAAACAAAAATGTAGTTATTTGGTCATAACAAAAGGCGCTTTGCATGGCGGAAGAAGAACACCGCATCCCAAAAAAAACACCTGCTTACCTACTGTCAAATTTGGTGGAGGTTCCATCATGCTGTGGGGCTATGTGGCTAGTTCAGGGACTGGGGCCTTGTTAAAGTCGAGGGTCAGATGAATTCAACCCAGTATCAACAAATTCTTCAGGATAATGTTCATGCATCAATCACAAAGTTGAAGTTACGCAGGGGTTGGATATTCCAACAAGGCAATGACCCAAAAAACAGTTCGAAATCTACAAAGGCATTCATGCAGAGGGAGAAGTGCAATGTTCTGGAATGGCCATCACAGTCCACTGACTTGAATATCATCGTAAATCTATGGTATGATTTGAAGCAGGCCATGCTTGGCAGCCATCAAATTTAACTGAACTGGAGAATGGTTAAAAATACCTCCATCCAGAATCCAGACACTCATCAAAGGCTACAGGAGGCGTCTAGAGGCTGTTATATTTGCAAAAGGAGGCTCAACTAAGTATTGATGTAATATCTCTGGTAGGGGTGCCCAAATTTATGCACCTGTCCAATTTTGTTACGATGCATATTGCATATTTTCTGTTAATCCAATAAACTTAATGTCACTGCTGAAATACTACTGTTTCAATAAGGCATGTTATATATTAAAAGGAAGTTACTACTTTGAAAGCTCAGCCAATGATAAACAAAAATCCAAAGAATTAAGAGGGGTTCCCAAACTTTTTCATATGACTGTATATAAGAGTGAAAGTAATTTAAAATTAATTACCCATGCTGTTTTTGTAATCCTTAAAATGAAATTTGTATCTGTTCAGAGTACAAGGATAACTGATAAGTAATGTTGATCACCAGAGCATTTTTAATTTATAGAATTTTAGATTATGTGTTCAAATAAATGTAAACTCTTCATCTGTCACTCTATTTTGGTAAACAACAGACATAAATATTGGATTCTCTCCATAGTATTGCAACCATTACTTAACTGTAATATGTGCAGTTGGACTGCAAGGAGTTTTGGAAATGTGTATACATAGACTGAATAATAGACGTCAAATTACATGTACTATTGTGTTTACATGTTGCACAATTACAAAATGTTTTAACTTTTGAACACAATAGGTCACTTGAAGAGTTTTCTTTCCTGTGCGGGTCCAAGCCTAGACATGCATATCATTGTTCAGAGTTGTGTAATTACATACATTGCCTTTAACTTGAAAAACATCAGCATTAGGAAATTGTATTCTTAAAAGAGTAATCAGTCAGCTACGCCCTTGTTGAATGATGTGTTCTGGTGTGTTCACAGTTCAAGCTATTAACTGACCTAATGTCTTCCTAAAAGAAAGAAAAAAAGACATCTTGCATAAGACCTAACACTTTCTTTCAGGTATACTATGTGCATAAGTGTCTTTCTAGTGTGTGTACTATATATAAGCATGTGTTAATGTGTTCCTGAATTTACAAATGTAAGTACCTTTATTATTTATTAATGAAAATTATTATTCCGGAGTGACAGTTTTGTTTGTTTAATATTTGATCTTAACCCTTGAAAAATGAAACTTAATTTTTGTATGAAAGCTGTGCATGTGTTTTCAAAGAAACAGGATTCATTTTATAACTTCCTTCAGGCTTGCTTAACTGCACTGCTTTACTGTAAACACAATACTCTTGAAATTCTTAGGAGGTAGAGTGTTTAATTCACTTTTTAGGTATGATACTGTAGTATCACCAAATTTCCCAGAATTTGCCCTGCTAAGACTGGATTAAATTTGCTCTGTTGTTTATTAGTAGAAGCACCCTAATTCCCTCCTCCAAGATTGATCCAATTCAGAAACTGGAGCCATTACTGCCAGTATTTAATGTAAGGCTGGAACCAAATCAGAATGCTGTGCTGGTAAGGTCAGTTTAATTTAAGCTAACCTAAGGGATGTATAAGAAAAACATATGGAGTAATTCTGCAGTGTCACAGGGAGATAGTACAAAATGCACAGAGAAAGCCTGGAGGCCAGGATATGAGCGCAGTTTTCTAAAGCTGTTCTTCAACATATCCACTCTAAGTGAAGGCCAGGACTACTCCTTCTCTATTAAAGCATGTATAAAGTGATTAAATGAAATCTCGCTATTATAATAAAAACAATCTTGGGAAGAGATTTGAGACGTGACTTTCTCAGAGAGACACTTTCAGGTCCCTCAAGATAAGACTTTGTGCCAAGAGATTTAACCACGCCCGGGGCTCGGAAATAAAAGACAAAGAATAGATGATAAAGTAGAACATCGTAAAGAATTCAAAAATGTTGGCGCGATACACATGCAGAGCAGGTTACAGATAATGGAAGTATGAAAATTCAAAAGTCTCAAAAAAAATCATAGTAAAGATCACATTAGTGCAAAAACAAACAGAAATTATTACTCTGTGAAATAATGGAACAGCAAAAAAAGATCAAATGTATTGTTTGGATTTAAACTTTTAAGTCGGAGACTTGTAGATTGTCTAATTCGTGTTGCCATCAGGGAAAAAAAAGGAATGTTTCTTCCCAATGAAGAGGTGTATCCACGAGAATTAAAATATTTGTTGTTTGGTGAAAGTGAAATCCCACAAGAGAAAGTTTCAAGCACTGTGAGACAAGACTTTATGCAAAGAGATTTGGAAAAGTCCTGCCCACATCTAAAACATTTACAACCACGCACACGGTTCAATCATTTCTCATTTGTGTCAATGCTATTGTCAGACACAATTCGTGTAGAGAGAAAGAAATGATATTCACTCTTGGGCAGTTGCGTTGTCACGATGTAATTCCAAACACAGAGTCAAAATTCAATGCAATATTGATGAAAAGGTAAAAGCGAAAAGAGATCGAATATATGGACATAGGTGATGTGATAGAAGTATGTAGATATTGTTCGGCTTTAAACTTTAAGTCAGAGGTTTGTAGATTGTCTGATTCGGCCATCAGGGAAAAGTAGTGTTTCTTCCCAATGAAGAGGCCTATCCACGAGAATTAAGTTCTGTTGTTTGGTGAAAGTGAAATTCACATACGTGAGCGGCAGAGACGTGAAGCTGCTGGCGCGTAACGCAGGTCGGGGGGGTTGGCAAGTGAAGCCCCCTAGTATTATAAATAGTCAAGTTTATAGTAGTAAATCTGTATTTTAAACACCACACTTCACATGTGCTTTATTTACAATGTATTTGTGTATATTGTAATGAACCCTCTACTAAATGAAAAGCAATAATGGTATTTTTACAAACTATCTTTTTTTTTTTTTTTTAGTAAAATGTAAGTTTCTATGTTGTTTGCTCTCCTTCATTCTTTCATTAGTAAAATATGAGACATGCACACATATATGCTGAGGTGAGCAGTGCATCACAGCTGAGTGAATGTGCTTTTATTGAAGATATCACCTACATCTAGCCACATTCAGTGAAAGGCTCATTACCATTGGGTATCTGAGTTTCAGAACGGTTCAGTCATGTATAGCTGTCTATGATTGGTCACTTCTTATACTATAGTATATGTCACAGTCGTGCATAAAAAAAACAGAAAATATATTGCTTATGCAACAGCTAATCTTCACTCATCTTTACATCTTGTTTCTGTGAGACTGAATGTGGATTGTTTGGTTGATGTGCAGTAAGACTTAAAATTTGAACTATGAAAATGTTGTCATCTTCAAAATAAAGAAAAGTAACTGCTTCACCCCACCCCCTCTCCCACCCTGGAAGGCAGAAATGAGTTTGATTACAAATGGGAAATTAAATTGATAAGCAGTCTGGGATGAGATATTGAAGACAGTGTGATTAGAATTGGCATTTTATATTGTGAAAATGTCCAATGTGATTGCAACTCAGCGATGGCCACTTGTAACCTAAAAGTGGCTAAGAAACACTGATTTAGGTGTGTGTGTGAGAGAGTGACTGGCTCAGTGTCCTGCCCATGGCTATTTCCTGCCCTTCGCTCAGGTGTACCAGTAAAGGCATTGTCCTTACCCTCATAACCCAGCAGTGGAAGATGCTGTTATGAAAATATATGTATGTACTTAGTTTATTCCAAATGTGAAATGCAAAAAAAAAACAACAAAAATAAATGAGGGTGCAGCTACAACAGAAGGCAGGAGAAGATGTGTGGATTGCAACACAAAAACTCCAATCCGTTGAGCAAAATATTTGGTTTCTCTGTGTCTTGTGGTAAACAGAAAATGTGTTCAAGGTCGTGTGTGTGTGTGTGTATCTGTCTGTCTGTCTATCTATCTGTCAATCTATCAATCTAGATAGATAGTTGTGGTACAAGAGACTAAACGTTTCTAAAAAGGGGGACACCTTGTGCCAAACGCTATATATATTTGCAATGCTATTGGATGGAATGTTACAATGATAGCTGACTGACTAAAGAAAGAAAAATGATTCGAGGGTTGTAAATCGGATAGATAGATCATAAAATGTCTTAAGTATTGTAAAATCCTGATCTTTGCAAAGAAATCCCAGAGACAAAAGTTTTTAAATTTAATTGATATTGGTGTAAACAAAGATTTTTAATAATATAGATACTTTTTTACAAATATTTGAAGTGTTGTAATCACTGCTATTCAGTCATTTGCAGCTCCTTTGTTACATAAGCAGAATAATAGCCGTTTCTTTTTGGTTATGTAATTAGTTGCAGTAATCCCAAACACCCCTTACTGCATAAGGTGTTAAAGCAAGTGTACCAGAAGTGATAAGAAATTCATGTTATGTTGGCGATATTTTCTTGAGCAATATAAATCTATCAGGTTGAGTATTCCTTTAATATTTGTTGGTTTATTTCAGTGATTCTTTGCTAATTGGGAATCGGCTGATTTGTGCCTATTCTGATTCCTGTACAGTGAATCAGCTGTGTACTTTACAAACGTTTTGATTTCCTGATGCATGTGAGAACACACAGTATGCATGTGGATTCTGGTAAAAAAAATATATATATTTTCCCCATGAGCATTCCTTACCTCAACAGTTGGGAAGCATTTTATGATTGCCAAAAGTTAAAAGCCTACACTGTGGAGTATATGTAAGGCAGAGTTACCATACAAAAGGAAAACAAGTACTTAGAAAAACATCATCCTTCCCTCAAGATACTTAATCTAAAACTGCTAACCAAGAGCCTTAAGTATAAAGTCACACTAAAACATGGCTTACAGATAAAATTAGAAATGTGCATGCTCACAAAAAAATTCTGTGTAAGTAATGTTCTACATATTTTCCCTTTATAAATCCCAATCAGCGTGAATTTTAATGCACATGTACAAGCCTACAGCTCCACCCCAACTCCTCCCAGAATTTCATCTACTTGAATATGCAAATCAATATAAATAGCCCTCTCTGTTTTGTGAAAGGACAATGGCAGAAGCATATGTTAAAAAAAAAAAAACAAAAAAAGAAGGATTTCAGTGACTTCATATGGAGGTCCTGCCCAATGACGTGGAGGCAAGAAAAAAACGTACCATTTTATTTGGTGGCTTAAGCAGTGGTATAAGCAACCAGAAGGAAATTGATGGAGTGGCACAGTGTGGCGAAGGCACTGAGAAGTTCCAATTCAGCAAGTTGCACAGTGCCCGAAATAAAAAAGTGGTCAGATACCAAAGTTGATGTGAAAAGGCGAGTCGCAGCCCACCATCTGAGTGTCGCACAAAAGTGTATTATGGCCACAAAAACGTTTTTTGAAATTTTGACTCCCAAAGGCATGCAGGATGGGGGATTTGGTGATACTAAATGGACACTACTAGTGTATGTGTGTGTTCATATACAACATGCGATGAGTGGGCGCCCCATCTTGGGATTGTTCTTACCTCGCGCTCGATGATTGCTAGGACTGGCGCAGCAGTGTTACGGTGCCTTTACATGTTTTAATACATGCTTTAATGTTTTTCATCATGAAAATGATATCAAATATACATCGTAGTATTCTAAAATGTTTAGAAAGCTGTAATATCATGAATGTAATGTATTCCTTGTGGTGATTACTGTCTGTGCGCTCATGTCGGTGTAAGAGAAAGCCCATTTAAGAAGCATGTAGCAATTAACGACTGGGTCAGGGAACATTTAGAATATGAAGCATTTAACATGATACTTTAGTTATAGTGGGGTTTAACTTCAGCCTATCCTTCTTTTCATGTCTTTAATCTCTCACGTTCGACTTTAATTTTGTCAGTAAAGTAGAACGTTGTAAACTTCATCTTAAAATCGATGTTTAATTTACTCCAGTTTCTTAAACACCTTGAGTCTCTCCCAGGTCCAGTCTACCTGCATTACAATATTTTTAGTTTCGGTAAACATTTTTTTCAGTGTACCATCATTTTTATAACAGTTGTAGAAATTGTCAAATGAAGATAGAAAAATATGTAATGATGAACAATGAATGAATGAAGGTTAACAATTACCAATAATAAAATTAACATACCTAACAATTCATTCCAGGGTTTAATAATATTAATCAACAATGGAAAGCTTTTGTTTTAAATGGAATTGTCGATGTTCAGGAGCCTTCATCCTTCCTTAAAAATTAAATACAAGAACAGGCAGAATCTAAAGAGTAGACTGTATAGCCAAGAGGCAGACTCAGCCTTCACACTGAATTTAGAGTCTTTTTCGTCTGAATTCACATTTTGTCACTATTAAAAGCATGGAAATTTTAGGCTTTCAGCCAAGACATTCCTAGTGTTGCTAATAGCTGCTCCTTCTTGAAATTATATTAAAATCATTATTCACATCATTAGCCCATTTTTAGCAGTCATTCCTTCAGTATCCTAATGTTCAATTCCTTTTGGTTATCGTTGGTTATTAGAGAAACCTTTGTAGGTACATTAGCACCACTGTAACCTCTTATTCTGTTTATTTGAGATTCAAGATACTGGCATTCCTAAAAGTTAAGTTCTGGGTTTAAAAATGTCCAATATGAAACTGCTTTTTCAAGAAAATGTCAGTCTGTCTTTTGCAGAATGAAGGTTATTCTGTGTGACAGACATACATCATATATCCTGTCTTTTAGTTGAGCATTCCACTGTTAAATAAGTTAACAGTAATACTGTGGATCTTTATTGTAAAATACTTTGAAAATGTTACAATAGAAATAGTACATTATCTAAATAGCTTTAGATACCTTCAGGATATTTCAAATGATCAGTGCTTCCAGCATGTAGACACTGACTGAAGCTTGGTCACCTCTGTATTTATTGCCCAAAATAAACAAAGAAATGCAGTATCCATTAAACAAATGTGAATGAATTTATAACAAGAACACTCTTGAATCTAAAACAAAAAATACTAATTTCAATGCCTTTATATTAAAATTAGAGGTCCATCAAGACTTTTGTGGAGTATTTTGATCACTGATCATTGATTACTTTAACAGAAAATCAGTTGATTTTGTCAGTTTTTTGAAACCTTCCATTTGCAAAGGTCAAATATATAATTCAAACATATTGTGGCATGGTAACATAAATTATTTTAAGCACTGACTGAAATAGACTTTGGAATGCCCAGAGAAATAAAAGAAAATTTGCTTATTCCGTCCTCAGCAACTTTTTTTTTTAACACTTCCTGGGGAAATACCAGACACTCCTAGGCCATGTGAGACATATAGTCTCTCCGACCTTTCCTATATTTATGCAAGGGTCTTCTCCCAGTGAGCTGTGCCTTTTATACTTCCCATGGGAAGGTGCCAAGATGGTCTTCTAACTATTGAGTAAGAGAAGCAGTGGTTCAATTCCAAAACTCTGCTGCATTGCTTATCTTCTCACCCTTCCACAGGAAGTTTGTTTCAGCTGCTTGCTCTTCAGTTTAATTAAACATCAGTTTATTAAAAAAAAAAGCAAACTTAAATTATGTTATCTTAGGTCTTCATTGATGGCATAGGAGGACTGGTGGCTCAGAACTGATATGTTGTGGTTCTGTGATATTTATATTGTAGCCTCGCTGTCAAGTGAACATTGTTATGTCATGGCTCCTTTTTCCACTTTTATATTGAGGCTTTATTGTACATGGATATTACATATAAAAAAGGTAAGAATCTGTGATTTCAAGAACAGTGAAGGAAGTTCATTTTTTTTCTTCATAATAAACTTGGCTGATGTTAAAGCATTATTTTATGTGAAAGTAGTGTAATGGCTGTGAAAAGTACCATTGTGACTATTATGGTTTGCGAAGGGAAACCACACTTTATCTGTGGGAGAGAAATGCTAACAAAAACTCCTCCATTTCACCCTCATCCATTACCCTTAATCAATAAAAACCAACAGATAGTATAAAAGCCAAAAGATATATCTGTATTAGAAGGAGAGTGAATGATAGATACAACAACAAGCAGTAGTCTTTTACACATAGACAACAATTTATACATAGAAACAAAATAGCTGGTTACACCTCAGTCCCATTTATGTTATTACTCAGTTATGAATAACGATACCTAGAACTAGCAAAAAAAATTGTAGAAAGTCTGTGACTGTAGACAGGAAATGGGCATTTTAAAAGCCTGATATATACAATAGACGGCTCTTTCCAGAATCCACAGATGCAGAAAGTCAACAGCACTTCAGAAGTACAGCACCATTTGCCTGTACTGTGCCTCTCATGTTATATTTCACGTTGAATAGTTGAACTACAAACCTCAATCAGTGGCTGACTTAATCCATCTCAAAATTTTCAAATTGCCCATGGTCCGTGAAGTACTCGTTGAGATAAGAAATGATGTTCTTGGTATCAAAGACTCTCCTTGACAGGATACGAGTATGCCTCTCTCTCTCTCTCTCTCTCTCTCTCTCTCTCTCTCATATGGCCATGTCTCTGTCCTTGAGGGATTTCCTGCTTTTCAAACAAGCCATTTTTTTGGTGCCTCTGGTGCTGACAGGTTCTTCCGTGGGCTCACATCACTACTAGGATGAAGCACATTCTTCTTAAACGTACAGGCCATTCTTGTATTGCTTAGAATGCTGTAATCTTACTTCAAGCAAAACAAGCCTTTTATAATCAACCGGCGATATGGAATTGCTGCAATACACTGTGAACATCTATCTGTATTTATCATATTATTTTTGGTTGCAAAACTACTTAATTTTACAAATATTCCTAAAAGAAGGTGTAGATGAGAGAAAACTGTAGCATCTAGGCTGCATATCTTGATCATATTTGATTCACAAAATGAATACTTCCATTCTACAGTTCATTTACTGATACTGCTCAGCCCAGTTTCAGTTTGGGAGAGTAAGGCCGCAGGTTAGCCATGTCAGATGTGAGATAGAAAGAAACCCTAGGGTATGGGGGGCACACTCACCCGTACACCCTAAAGTTTGTTACCCTCAGCCCTCTTTGTTATTCCTTGTAAAACATCAGTTGTTCTTTCGCCAGCAGTCTTCAGAGTAAATTAATTTCTTCTTAAGCAGTGACCACTTACTTTTCAAGGCTGCCATCATAGACTATTGAGCATGCAGTTCTTAACACTGTGGTCAAAGTTTAGAGTTGTTCATCTTCAAAAACCACAACTGCCATTCTAACTTGTGCAATCAAAGTTGGCATTGAATTATTAAGTTATGATGTTATTGCAATAATTGGGTTCCCCTGCTTCAGCTTTTTCATTGACTCAAACGCTGCCATGAGAGCTCTTCATGTAAAAATAGTGATAATTCTGAGAACATCTTCTTTCAAAATGTTGGCAAGTGATTGGATTTCACAATATAAAGATCAGAAGTAACTCTGGTTTGAAGTCAGGAGGTCGTCCAATAAGCTGTGCTGTAACAGTTTCTGAAACCTAGTAATCCTGCAAGACTTACTAAGATTCACCTTTCTGAAGGTGGCTTCAGTTTTTACAAAGGGAATTTCCAGGGGAAAGGCCAATGAACAATCCAACAATCAACCTACTTTCCATCATACTAAATTACAACGCCAACCCAATCAAATAAAAAGTGACATAAATATTCAAAATAACTAAACACTTGCAAACTAATACATAACATTGTTACACCAATACCATTAACAATGATTGCACACTATTATAACATAAGCATCACAACAAATTTTACTGTCCAGATCAAACTGAACCTATTAGTGGTTGTTGACAAAAGATTCACAATCCAGAAATACTACTTGGCTGTCCAAATGGCTTCCTGTTGTTTGAAATACAGAGTACTATGCTATCGGCTAATACTCTGGACCCTGACAATGGTTTAACTTTCTACAGAGCGTTACTTTTTTTTCCTTTTGTGTCTCTTTGGTTTTGCTTTGAACTTCAATTAAATAATACAGTAAATTGCAGGCAGAAATTTACTCCAGTATGTTAGAACGCAGTTTCCCGCAACTCTGTTCTCTGATCAAAGTTACTAACTAGATTTCACAGAATAAATCTTCTTCCTCTTACCTGTTTCCTCTCTTGTTTTTGTGGAAAAAAAGAAAGACTTTTGCTGCAAGGGACCTAACTATTCACTGTGTGGGAGCAGTCTACTTAAAGGCACAATATGTATTCATTATTTGTAAAAAGACTACACCTCCACATGCAAAAGAGATATTCTATTCAGAAAGAAGACCTCACTGCTACAGTGTGATTAGGGATGTTAAATAAATCCTCCAAATCTGATTGATTTTTGAAGAATTTATTTTATATACTGAAGAAAAAACTGGATGTAAGTACATAATGAAGCAAAATGAACTCTGCACAGCTGCCATACTTCATTGCCAAATCTCTGCCTGCTTAAATTTAATAGCAGAGCAGATTTGTTGTTTTATATGAAATACCTCATTATGTTTGACTGAGCCCAGTGTGTTGGTGTTTGTTCCTGCTTGTGGTGTTCAGTTCCCATTTTTCAAATAACGCTTTGTGTTTTGTGGCTTTTTGAAGTGACTTCTTGTTAAAAGTTTTTGCTCCTGGGAATGTGGTATTTGATTTTACATACTGTATGATCATGATTTTGTTCCATTTTAAGTTGTCTTTTTGAAGCAAACTTTTTTTCTTTTTCAATTTTGAATCTCTTCTTGTTTAATTGTAAATATTTTTGAATTTTAATATTATTGTAACAAGGACAATTTTGCTATTTGGTCCATTTGTTTTCACAGTTCTCCTCTACCTTGTAGGATTAATAGACTTTGCCCTGTTTAACAGTACGGGCTTCAAGCCTGACCTGTTTCAGGGTCAGGCCTACTTAGCCATGTAATGTTTCTTCAAGTATTATGAGCCCTGAATTCAAAACAAGACCATATCATTTGATTGAATATCCTAGCAAAAATAAGTCCACACACCTTTTGTGTTTGTTTTTTATTACATCTTATTCATCCTTTGAAAACATGCTTATTTGGTGACAACTTAGACTAGAGGTCCCTGTTTAATGGTTTTTCTGTGGTAAAATATTTTAACATACAGCAACAAGCAAACCTCAACAGTGATGGAACATGGCTACCATGCTTCTGATTTCTTTTTAAAGAGTTTAAAATTGTAATTTTAATAGCTTTTCTGAGCTGGCAGTTTTCTTTAGCTGAGTCATTACATGGTGTCACAACCTACATATAGCTAACAATGACACAGAAGTATATTTGTCACTCGCTGCATAAACCAAGAATGGCATAGCTTAAAAATCATTGGCAGTATGCAACAACTGAAAAGAAAGGTTTAAAAGATTTAAATTATAGTAGTCATGCATCTTAATCCTCAACTCTTCACCCACTCCCATTGCACTTAACTAATGTCCTATGCCACAAATTAAGCTTGGTCTTGCAAGACTATCACTGTGATCCTGGTATGCACCTGCACCACAAATGTGAGGTTTTGGGAATGTATGCCTGCTTAAAGTTCTGGTATTTGTAATTGTAAGTGTGCAGTCTGCCTTTTAGAGAAATTAAAATCTGTGCCTTTAAGTTAGCATGCCCTTTCAAATGACAGTGTTATCTGAAGTTTAGCCTATCAAAGAAGTTATAAAACTGGAAGGCTGTTGACACAGGAGAGAACCAGTCCTTTAAAGTAGTTTTGGAGTAGTAACATGTTGTGGGAGACAAACCTATACACCAGCCTCTTTTTTCCATCAAATAAAGGGCAGATTCAAAGGACCACATTATAAGTATATCACATCTACATCTGCACATCCACAATTTATAGTATCAGGTAACAATCTTCTTTTGAAGAGAATTTGGAATATAGATGATGAATAGTGGGTAAATGTTTGTTTTCTGTCATAATTTGTTTTATAATAAACTTTTTAAACTGCATTATCTTCCTAATCTTTTGTGTTTTTCAGTAGTCTGTGAGCATCTCAGACATATGGAATTTGTACAGAAACATCATCACATACATGGCACTGAAAGTTGAAAGTACATTTAATAATATAGCATCTCCAATAGATTCCAAAAATTTTAGCAGATGGAGCTACTCTGATAT
This sequence comes from Polypterus bichir lapradei, assembly GCA_026402145.1. NCBI lineage: Eukaryota > Metazoa > Chordata > Cladistia > Polypteriformes > Polypteridae > Polypterus > Polypterus bichir. The sequence continues at coordinate 31,717,905 of JANRMT010061414.1, forward strand.
GGATAAAGATGGCCTGGAGCGGGTCATTGGAGTAAAACACTTCCATAATGAATTCAGGAGCTGCTCTCAAACAACTGGAGATCATCTTTCAGAAGAATGCATTCACGTGACAGGCTTTGAAAAGTCAGAACAGCAAGCAAACCAGAAAATGGCAACATCTTGTCTACCCTCTTGCATCCAGTCTATACAGAACACTAGATATAAAACCAGAAAGCCATTCTTTGAGAGAGTCATCAGCTGTAAAGAAGCTACTCCCCATGTGAAGAGAGAATTGTTTCCATCCTTCAGAGATGAGGTATCAATCATTTTATAGAAAGACTTTTCAGAAACAATAGAAAAAAACGCTTGGGAAAACTGTAGCTGTAAATAGTAAACCCCTGTTGAAGAGCCATTGCAGTTCTCTGCTGTATATTGGTTTATATGGGCAGTGTATGCCATGTACATATTCAGTTGGTATAGAACATCTGTTGTTTGTACAGATTTCTCATTAAAACACAAAAATGAGTACAACACATTTCACTGCTTGATGACTTCACCAGCTTCTGTAGTTCATACAGATACCACCCTATTGGGAAATGCGAAGTGAATTTTCACTTTATAGTAAATTGTCTTTATCACAGTGGACATAGCTTTTCTAGTATACTGTACTGCAGAGGATTTACTTGCCAGAAGGCATTAACATTTCTCCCCTTTACAGACATGTTTAAATAGTGAGTCTGGGTTTTCCTTGACAATGGTTTATATATTTCAAGCTAACTTGAGAACAAATGTAGACCTAATTATGGGAAGTGACTATCTTCCATTACTAGTTGCATTTACTTAGCATAGATATTATCATGTCCGGCTGTAGTATTTTCAATAAACAGATGGCTGTAGCAAGATTTTCCATTGAAACTTATAGCCCTTTCTGCAAGCCACATGATTCAAACTGTTATCATAAATAATTTAATAATGTTTATTAATCTATTGTTTTTTCTGTTTAAGGAATTAATAGATGAAAGTGAATATCAGCTATCTTCTAAACATCATCACTTGTCATCTAAAGACAATACTAAAGATAATGTTACTGTATTCCATGAGCACAACAGTCCTTTAAGTACCAATGAGATAACATTTTTAGCTGAAGATCTTCAGTCCTTGCATGTACCTTCTAATAAGAGGGTAAGCTACAGATCCCTCTCTAGTTCCCATATTGCATACAACCAACTAAAACCCAAGTTTGTTCCTCAACCTTGTTTAACTGAAACATCCAGTTTTCAAGCTCATATACCTACTTGTCAGACTCGTGTTGGAAGATCTCTTCCGGCAAAATTTTATGAATCTCTTGACTTTCAACGTCAGATTGAGATGTCACCTTATCAAGCTGAATACTGGGCCTGTGCAATACCCAAAACTTTACCTCCAACATACGATCGACAGTCACCTACTTGGGATCCAAATGAAGAATATCAAGCACTACTGGACTACACCTATCCACTGAAATCCAATTATACAAATTCTAAAATTAAACCGACTAGAGAGAACTTTGAATGTGAAGCACTACAGCAGGACTCTGGTGTAGAACTTGACAGTTTCAGTCATTCATTTAGCAACATAATGAGATCAGTAAGTACTACTTATCCAGAAGATGAATCACCAAGTAATGTAAGCCTCAGTTTGGACAGAAGAAGTCCAGGCAGAACTCATAGTTGTCATTCTACAAGTGCGGATTCTGATGAACCATCATTTTGTACACGCTATTTTGTAAATGCTGATTTACCATCATTATACTTTAGCCCATATTCTTCAAGGGGCATTGCTGATAAGGTTGAGGAACACTACACAAATTGTTCCTACATGGAATCAGATCAAGAAAATCAAGATGACTGCAAAGTATCACATCCAAAATATATCACATCTACACCTGCACATCCACAGTTTATAGCATCATCTCATATTCTTCCTTTGAAGAAAATGTGGGATGTCGATGATGAATATCTTTCTCTACCTTTAACTTTAAAGGAACTTGAAACATTATCTGAGCAATTGAAGACGATATCTGGACAGATTAATAAAAGTGATAATACAACATTTGAGCAGCCCTTTTTTAAGAAAGAAGACACAATGTCTTCATTTTTTCCAGATTCTGAAGTTAATGCTAAGAACATCTGGACAATAACCAGTGATGATGCTACAGGTGCTGATATCCAATATAACACAATAAAAGCAAAGGACCAATTTAAACCAAACAAAGATTTCATTAATGGTGAGAACAAAACCATAACAAGCAAAACCAACATATTTTCAGCACTTAAGGGAGAACTTGATGAAAGACCTTTCTTTAAAGGATCAGCTGAGATGAAGGATTCACTTACACAAAATATCCAGGTACCTTATTTCCACCCCTTTCTCAGCTATTTACCACTAAATGAAGTGGCAATTCAAAATTAGGTCTGTAACTGGGAATAAAATTGGTTCAAACACCAGAAGCACAGTTTAGTGGTGAGTGAACCTTTATCAGAATTAGGTGATGATAAAAGTGGTGTCCGTTTGGGATTAGGGCTGGGTATTCTGTACTTTTTAATATACATAAATTATCTAGACAAGAAAATAATGAGTAAGCTGGTTAAGTCTACAATGATACCAAATAAGGTTTAAGGTTGTTTTAAATAAAAAAAAATGGAATGGTAGTTATTTTCCTCTGATACTTGAACTGATTTATTTTATTATCTATCCATGTCTACACAATGGTAGAATAAGAAATCAAATGTAGTAATGTGTTTTCTCTATATAGGCATTTTGCTGTGAGTTAGAGCAACTAATTCAGTGGCTGTACCAAGTGGCAGAAAAAATAGACAGCTGGAATCCACCAAAAGCAAACCCTGATAGCATCAGTTCCTCCCTTAACGAATATAAGGTAAAAAATGTCTTTTCATTTTCAAGGTAAAAGTAATGGTCTTATTTATAGCCCAAAGAACTTTCGATGTCATCATGGGGACAGATTTCCTGTATTTGAGATAAGTAATGTTGATACTGTATGTATGAAGTGGTAATATATTTGTAAAAATTAAAAACAAGAACGTGTAAAACTATAAAATATAACACTAGGTCTCTGCCTTACAACGAAGAGATTTTCTGCTCTGAACTAACTAAAACCATTAATCTTGGGTTCTTTGGTATATTTCATTATATTGGTTTGTCTTTACAAAAATAAAAAACTAAAACTCACAAAACAGAAGTTAGCATTAAAAGAGTAACTTTAGTGAGCCTAGAAAAGCAAAGATTGCAATCTGGGATGCCCAGCTAGCCCTTGTGTTTGTTAAAGGTGCAATAACATATAAATTTGGGGTAAAAAAAAAAAAAAAACATTTTTCAGTGTAGTGGCATAACTTTCAATGTTTTTTAAAAGATTGAAAATAAATAGTTGGTTTAAAACTTGCCCAGATATATAAACTAAAATGACTCCTGTCTTGTGCCTTGTATTTGCTGGGAAAGGCTCCAGCTTCCCTGCCACCCAGGATAGAGCAACTTTAGAAAATAGATGGATAGATTCAGCTATATCGAAATCGCACATTGTCAAATCAGAGGTTAAAAGATGATATTCCACTGAATGTAGCGTACACTTTGTTCATTTATTCATCAAAAAATAAAAAACACACTTTTATATTCATAAATAGAAGGGTGTTTTTTTTCCCCAGGAGCAGTAAAATGGGTATATTTAAGGTGTTTTTTTTTTCTTTCTTTTCTTTAATTTTCTATTTTGGCTGTTCATATGGGCCAGCTTTGGATACAGTGCAAAATATTAATTACATTTTGTTTTCTTACCATAACACGTTGACTCCAACACTTCACAGATCCTACACCCAGGGTTTCATTTTGATGAATGGTTGTTGTTAGTGCAGAATTTGCATGCTGTTCCACTGTCTGCATGGGTTATTCTCCGGGTTCAGTGTCTTTCTTCTCTTATCTCCAAAGATGTGTTGGTTACGTTAACTGGTAATTCTGAACTGACACAGTGTGAGTAAGGGCAACTATGCCCCATGCTGGCAAGATAGGATGTAGTCCCCCAAAATCCTGAATTGGTTTAAGCAAATTTGAGACTGTTCTGTTTATGGCATTTATTATATTTCTTTATTGTAATATCAAACAGTATGCATTTCATAAAATATAAATCTTGGTTACACTTTGTGCCACACACCTATTTTACTATGACTTGCATCTACCAACCCCAAATTTTAAAAATTACCTAATATGTATTCTTTAGGAAAAACCTTCCAAACTTTATAAAGAAAGGCATTGCTGCTGGTGCAAGTTTATCTGCTAGAAAATGAAAAGCATTGTGTGCACTCCACATACTGCAGCTGTATTGATAAGTGTAGACTGGTACAGGAGCAATACAGTCCTACACAGACCTCTTCTGGAGAGCTTTACTTTGACGTTCAGCTTCTGGCCTGCCAAACAGTAGCCTCCTAAATACTAAAACAGTACATTTCATGCTAATGGTCATTTATTATGAGGTAGTGTTTGAGCGGCCCTCAATTAAGATCAGATGACACTGAACATCTTTTTATGCTTTATTTTGACTCTGTTTGTGTAGGCTCTCCCCACATGCAGAGTCTATTCTATGTGAAGTCCAGAGCCTTGCTGATCAGTTGATTGGTGACTTTAAACTGGCCAGATGTAAATGAATAAGTGAGTGTGGCTTATGTCCCATAAAGTATCACATCCAGAGTTAGGTTCTACTGATTACTCCTATAATAAGCTTTAGCATTTAGTGATGGAACTGATAACCTGAGTACAGAAATTAATGAAATTAATGGAATAAATGTCAGAAAAGAAAACTGAAAAACTTTTAATTAAACTAAAAATGAATTAAATAAAGTCTCTTCTGAATTTCTACACTTTTATCATCACCTTTCAAATCTGTTAAAGTACATTTGATTTGAAATATAGTGCAGGCTGGAGTGAAAAATACGGACACCCTGAAAAGCTCAATACAGAAAATGTATATTAGGAGAGTGTAGCTGGTATAGGTTTGCGCAGAGTGATAAATAATGGAGAAAGATTACAGGAAACCAGAGGTAAAAGCCACACTGTTCTAAGCTGTCTCAGTGCCAGTGATCACGGCATGCTTTGTCTGTGAGACTGGAACTTGAAAGTGCTATTTTGATGTTGGCAATTTGTGTTTATAATAGACACTTGATCATAGTATAGTTAAAAAAAAAAAAAAAAAAGATCTAATCATGAATTAATTTAGTTTTACTTGATTGTCTTGTGGTGAATAAGTCTCCCAGTTAAATACTTGCCCACCTCTCACTCTACACTCCTTGCAGCCCTGCTGTGTACACAGCTTTAAATATCATCCTGGGGTCACTTTTGATAACAATTTTGACACCAACTTTAATGTTGCAGTATAGTATGTATACTTGGATCCATTAAATACATTGCTTAACTTCGTTCACGCGCACACACATGAATACTCTGCAAGGTGGAATTGGACCATGCTAAGACTACATAGCTAAAGTTCTGAATCCAGCACCATGAACCACTGAGTGGTTTGCTGAATTGCTTCATGGATGTAGTGTGCTGGTTATTGTCTGTGTGAAGTTGGTTTGTTCACTCCAAGTCTATGTAGAGCTTCCTCTGCATACTCCAGTTTTCTTATCACATATCCCCAGACATGCTTGTTAGGTTAGTTATCAACTCTAAAGTGATCCCGTGTGAGAGTGGGTGTGGGCGTATGTGCATCCAAGTGGGCAATGTGATGGACTGGTGCCTTGTCCAGGGCTTTTTTTTTTCTGCCTTGAGCCCAATTTTGCTGGGATAGACACTAACCAACACGGATCATGTTACTTTTCTTTTTCATCTTGATTCATATTGTTTCTGTTTAAAATATGTTGTATATATTGATATTCTAATTTGCTTAAATACAATTATTGGAATTGTAATTTTAAAAACTTATGAGTCAAATTGTTTAAAGTGTGTTTATTTAATTTTTAGAAATTTCAACAGGAAATTGAAGATCATGAGCCTTTGAGGTTATCCGTTTTGAAAACTGGTAAATTACTTCTAACCTGTATGAAATTAACATCTCCAGGTAGGACTGATACTGTTCCACGTGATTTTATTATGTTAAGGTTTCTATGTTTTATGTACACTATAGAATAGACCCAAAAAATGTGTTTATTTTAATTGAGCAGTCTTCAGGCTCTCACTACCATCTCTGTGTCCTATCCATTTTGGGGATAAGGGTTGGTGGGGTGGATCTACAACTGTTCTTTAAACTGTGATTTGTTGTTTTGTTGCTATAAAAATAGCACTAATTGAAAAGTGATCAAAAGTAATGCACCCATTTTTTCCATGGGTACTGGGAATGAGGTGAAATATTTATTGTGCCAGTCTACATACCGGCATTACTATAACTGGTAATTGTGAATGATTACAATGTCATAGGGTTCATTAGAATGAGTTATCAGCTGCCAGGAAAGTGGCAATTTAGACATAATTTCTTTTACCTTTTTTTCTTTTCTGTAAAAGTCCTGTATACTTCTGTTCGTCAGTAGAATAGTTGATGAAAATTTCAGCAGCAAAAATCCATCTTAGGTAGTACTATTACTTTTATTACATGCCTCAAAGTGCTGAAGAGACTACCAAAACAAAAGCCAATTATTATGGTATATGAGCTGACATTTACACAGAACTTTACAATTACAAATAAACAGCTCTTTCCACAGTTCAAAGGCTTGATGAAAATGGAGAAACTCTGCCAATATGTAAGAGTGAATTCTCCCACTGTTCTAATTTAAAGCAAATATCAAATAGACCTAAGCATGCACATTAGAAGTTTTTACTTTGTCATAAATGTAAATAATAATGCAGAATTCATCACTGTACTAGATGGTCTAGCAGGAATAGGCTTTATATAATATATTGTAAAAGCCTGTCTTTAATTATCAGTAACTCTTCTGCTAAATTAAAATAGTATGTGCAACATGAAATTCAATGTGAACACTTTGGGTACTCTGTGTGGTTAATTATCAAACATTTAATGGATGGTTAGATCAAGCTGTTTAATTTGAGGCAATACATTACAATACATAGTTCCTACTTATTCAGTTAAGATTATAACTACCTGTTTAGCTGACTTCACGTGCATGGTGATGAGAAATGAAAATGACTCCTCAATAAGCTACTTCTCATTCAACAAGACCTCACCTGGTTGACAATACTGAAGTGATTAGTGTGTTTTGAAGCTGCATAGGCACAAGGAATATCTTGACATACTTCTTGTGAAGTTCTACAGGTATTATAAATGATGGTGTGGAAGAAAATTATGAATACAGACACCCCCCATTGGAATGCCCTGATTTAAGCAATAAAACACAAGCAGGAGAAAGCATCAATCATTATTCTTTATGTAAATCTCCGAAGAGGCAAAACGCATCATATCAGTGTTTTTGCAAATAAAAAGTGTCCTCTGCGCTATATTTATACAATCCATCGATTAGGTCACTACTCAAAAAAAGGAATTCATTACATAATCAGAAAACTTTTAACGTGATTGGTTACACCTAGTTGCTAGCGGGATATGGCAGATGTTGATACCTTAAATGACCACAATTTGATTGATAGTCCTGTTTGCTTAGGATGTACATGACATTTTAAATGCATTATTTTTATTCATAAAAAAGGAGAGGTGTGAATTTCTCCACATACAGTCAAAGTAAAAAGTATGTGAACCCTTTGGAATTATCTAGTTTACTGCATGAATTGGTCATAAAAAGTGATCTGATCTTCATCTAAGTCACAGGTACTGATATACACAATGAGCTTAAGCCAATGACACAAAAAAATTTTACTCTTTCATGTCTTTATTTTACAAACGCATTCAACGTTCACAGTGGTACTGGAAAAAGTAAGTGAACCTTGGGATTTAATAACTGGTTGACCCTCCTTTGGCAGCAATGACCTCAACCAGGGGCTTCCTGTAACTCCAGAGCAGAACTGCACATCATGCAGGGGGAATTTTAGCCCATTCTTCCCTGCAGAACTGCCTTAACTATTCCATATTCTTTGGTTGTCTTCTGTGTATGGCTCTCTTCAAGTCATTCCACAGCATCTCAATAGGATTGAGATCTGGGCTCTGACTGGACCACTCCAAAAGGCAGAGTTTGTTCTTCTGAAGCCATTGTGCTTTGGATTTGCTGCGATGCTTGGGGTCATTGTCCTGTTCCATCACCCAGCCTCTTATGAGCTTAAGTTGACAGACAGACACCCTCACATTATCCTGGAGAATTTGTTGATAAACTTGTGAATTCATTTTCCCCTCAATGATGGCAAACTGTCCAGGCCCTGATGCAGCAAAGCAGATCCAAATTGTAATGTTCCTTTCACCATACTTTACTGTAGGAATGATGTTTTGATGTTGATATGCGGTGCCCTTTTTACGCCAAATAAAGTTCTGCTTGTTCCTCCCAAATAGTTCAATTTTGGTTTCATCACTTCACACAAAACATTTTCCCAGTACCGCTGTGGAGTGTTCCAAGTGATCTTTCGCAAACTTCAGGCTTTCAGCAATGTTCTTTTTTGATAGCAGTGTCTTCCTTCTTGTTGTCCTGCCATAGACTCCTTTCTTGTTCAATGTTTTACGTATAGTTGACTCATGAACAGAGATGTTAGCCAGTTCTAATGACTTCTTCAAGTCCTTTGCTGTCACTCTAGAGTTCTTCTTTACCTCATTGCTGACTTTGCGTTGTGCTCTTGGGGTCATCTTGGAAGGGTGCCCACTTCTAGGAAGAGTAGCCACAATAACAAATTGTCTCCATTTATAGACAACTTGCCTCAATGTAAACTGATGAATATCTAAAATCTTTGAGATGGTTTTGTAACCCTTTCCAACCTTATGTAGATTAACAATTCTCGATCGTAGCTCTTCAGACGGCTGTTTTGTGTGAGGCATGATTCCCATCTGGATAGGCTTCTTGTCAAAAGCTCAGACTCAAACTTTATAGTGTTTTTGATCATTCAAAGTAATTCTGGGCCACACCTCTGAACTCGGACTCCAGGTGTGCTAAATTCTGACTGCAGTGAGCTTTTTAAAAAGTCATTAGCTTAGGGTTCACTTACTTTTTCCAACCTTCTTGAATGATTTATTCAATATGGTAAAAAATTCTCTGAAAATCTGTATCTTTAGTTATAGGAGACTGTGTGTGCGTTCATTATTGTGACTGTCATGAAGATACGACGATGTTTTATATGGGAATTAGACATAAATATAGATAATTCCTAGGGGTTCACATAGTTTTTACTTTGACTGTACATCCTGTTTCTCATGGTTTAAAAGAAAAGAACAATGGTATATATATGTGTGTGTGTGTATATATATTTATATATTTACATATTTATATATATATTTATATATATATATATTTTTTTTTTCTTATATATATATATATATAATGATCCAGCTGGGTACAAAAACAGGAAACTTAGTAATATAGAACAATGGTCATGCTATAAATATAACATTTTTCTCTTAAGGGGTTATATAAAATAACAAGAAATACATTTATCATAGTGAATAATAAAATACTGTAACAGCATCAGCTTTTAAGCATAAGCTCAGAAGGATATGAGACTCAGACACATGCCAGGCGCACATTGGACCAGGGTTCAAATTCAACTCTTACAATGGTCTCTTGACAGTATATACTCGGTAAACTCTTCGGAGTCAACACTTGAATTGAAGCAGTAGCATAGGGCAAGACTGCTGTGCTTCACATATCCCTGGAAGGGACCAAGATATGTTTTAAATATGTCTTTTTTTTTTTGTTTTCTTCACTATGGGTTTGGAGTGACATACAATTAGTCAGGAGGTATCGCTTCAGTAACAGTTTAACTGCAGAAGTAAACTCAACAATTTTTTTTTTTTTTAAAAAACATGTAGCAGTCATTTATGAACAAGAAGGAAAATTCACTTAAATTTTTGATAACCTTATAGGATGAAGTTGCTACTAGGGGCTTTTATGGTTGTCATAAGGTTATGATTAAATGAGAGGAGGATCCTGAAGGTGAAGACGTAGGGCCAGCTTCCTTTTGATAAGCAAAATTGCCTAAAAATATGTGTGCGTTTGTTTGGTATCTTGTGGTGGCGGTGGTGGGGATGATTTAGCAAGGTTGGGAATATTTTTAGCTGTTGACTCCATTTTGCAAGGACACATCTGCACTAGAGAAGGAGCAGGTTCCTCAGTGAGGATTTGGGAGCACAGTTAGAAAATGCTTAAGAGTACCTTTCACATAAAAGTCAAAAGTGTTTCTTTATACAAAACGTTAATGACATATTTAACCAGTCAATCTAGAAGTGTGTTTAAAGGTAACTCTTCAATGACTTTAAAAGTACATCTCTATTTTAGATTTAACAGCCTGGAAAAACAAAAAATGATTGCTGTATATTACATAGACTTCTGTTTTTTCATATTTGCAAGCAAAACTTAATGCATATGTTAGCTTTTCCTGCAGCCTTTGAACAACCACCATGAATGGAGGCAGGCAAAGCAGACATTTTATACAACGGAGGCAATCTAGAAGAGAACCAACACACATTCAGTCACTGTGGTATGTCATGTTAGTCCTCTCCCTAAGCAGCAACAAAACAAATATGATCCACACAGACATTTCCATTTCTTCCTGGAAAAACAAAACAGACATCTGTATACCAGTTTTATATTGTGGTAAATGTCTCCAGAAGTTTTGCATTGGATGGGTGAAGCATAGAGATGGGTCAAAACACAACAAAGCCCAGTTTCTTTATAAGCAGAGCTAGTTAATTATGGCCATTACCTCTGATATTGCAGAATACCACATATGCTTTAGTCATTAGAAATAGACCTAACATATAAGACAGTACAAAAAAGAACAATGCTGAGTAAACAAGACATGTATTGTTTCCAACATGCAAGGAAGACTTGCCATCGCTTTTATTTTTTAAATAACTTAATTTCTCCTAACAAAGATTACCTAATATTCTTGTTTATATGTATTTTCTTTGATTGTTTATTAGTGATATACAATTTTAGCCCAGTAGTATTTTATGCATTTTGTGATTGGGACCTTATGTGTGTTCAATCATCAGTTAAGACCATTTCAAGAACTTGTGTTTGAGCCCATTAGGGAACCATCATGCTTCTCTGCATTAAACACATATTACTTTAGGCTTAGTTTTATTTATTAAACTATTATTCGATTAACAAAACTAGAGTGCTCTGGTTAGAATGTCCTGCGTAAATGCTGTTTTACAAATGACATCTTCCAGTGCTCTGCTTATGTATTTACTTATTATGTACCATTTTGTGGAGAATGTCACATCATGTCATTCTACTTGATATCTAGTTTAGTCATGTCATCAGTCAGTCATTATCCATCCATCCATCCATCCATTCATTATCCAACCCGCTATATCTTAACACAGGGTCACGGGGGGACTGCTGGAGCCAATCCCAGCCAGCACAGGGCGCAAGGCAGGAACAAACCCCTGGCAGGACGCCAGCCCACTGCAGGGCACACACACCAAGCACACACTAGGGATGATTTAGATAGATAGATACTTTATTAATCCCAAGGGGAAATTCACATACTCCAGCAGCAGCATACTGATAAAGAACAATATTAAATTAAAGAGTGATAACAATGCAGGTATAACACAGACAATATCTTTGTATAATGTTAACGTTTACCCCCCCCCGGGTGGAATTGAAGAGTCGCATAGTGTGGGGAGGAACAATCTCCTCAGTCTGTCAGTGGAGCAGGACAGTGACAGCAGTCTGTCGCTGAAGCTGCTCCTCTGTCTAGAGATACTGTTCAGTGGATGCAGTGGATTCTCCGTGATTGACAGGAGCCTGTTCAGCGCCTGTCACTCTGCCACAGATGTCAAACTGTCCAGCTCCATGACTACAATAGAGCCTGCCTTCCTCACAAGTTTATCAAGGTGTGAGGCATCCTTCTTCTTTATGCTGCCTCCCCAGCACACCACCGCGTAGAAGAGGGTGCTCGCCACAACTGTCTGATAGAACATCTGCAGCATCTTATTGCAGATGTTGAAGGACGCCAGCCTTCTAAGGAAGTATAGTCGGCTCTGTCCTTTCTTACGCAGAGCATCAGTATTGGCAGTCCAGTCCAATTTATCATCCAGCTGCACTCCCAGGTATTTATAGGTTTGTACCCTCAGCACACAGTCACCTCTGATAATCACAGGGTCCATGAGGGGCCTGGGCTTCCTAAAATCCACCACCAGCTCCTTGGTTTTGCTCCTATACTCCTTCTCCTGCCCACTCCTGATGCAGCCCACAATAGTAGTGTTGTCAGCGAACTTTTGCACGTGGCAGGACTCCGAGTTGTATTGGAAGTCCGATGTATATTAGCTGAACAGGACCAGAGAAAGTACAGTCCCCTGCGGCGCTCCTGTGTTGCTGACCACAATGTCAGTCCTGCAGTTCCCGAGATGCACATACTGAGGTCTGTCTGTAAGATAGTCCACAATCCATGCCACCAGATATGAATCTACTCCCATCTCTGTCAGCTTGTCCCTAAGGAGCAGAGGTTGGATGGTGTTGAAGGCGTTAGAGAAGTCCAGAAACATAATTCTTACAGCACCACTGCCTCTGTCCAAGTGGGAGAGGGATCGGTGTAGCATATAGATGATGGCATCCTCCGCTTCCACCTTCTCCTGGTATGCAAACTGCAGAGGGTCGAGGGCATGGCAGACCTGTGGCTTCAGGTGGTGGAGCAGCAGCCGCTCCATGGTCTTCATCACATGCGATGTCAGAGCGACAGGAAGTCATTCAGCTCACTAGGATGTGATACATTTGGGACTGGGGTGATGCAAGATGTTTTCCAAAGCCTCGGGACTCTCCCCTGTTCCAGGCTCAGGTTGAAGAAGCGCTTTATGGACTCCCCAGCTCCAATGCACAGGCCTTCAGCAGTAGTGGCGATACTCCATCTGGACCCACTGCTTTGCTGGCACAAAGTCTCCTCAGCTCTCTGCTTACCTGGGCTGCTGTAATTTTGGGTTGGGGGAAGCTCTCTCCTATGCTGGTATCAGTAGAAGGATGGGTGTAGGGTGCAGTACTCCGAGGTGAGAGTGGGTTAGGGTGGTCAAACCTGTTAAAGAAGTTCATTTGGTTTGCTCTCTCCACGTCTCTCTCGATGGTGACACCCCGCTTTGAGCTGCAGCCAGTGATGATCTTCATCCCATCCCACACTTCCTTCATGCTGTTATTCTGCAACATCTGCTCCAGCTTTCTCCTGTACTGCTCCCTCGCCGCCCTGAGCTGGACTCGGAGTTCCTTCTGCACACGCTTGAGCTCATGCTGATCAGCGTCTTTAAAAGCCCTTTTCTTCTGGTTCAAAAGGCCCTTGATGTCACTTGTATTCCATGGCTTGTTGTTAGCATAGCAGGATCGCCAATGTACCTATCTGCATGTCTTTGGACTATGGGAGGAAACTCACGCAGACACGTGGAAAACATATCTAGTTTAGTTCAATTTAAAATTTAGAGTTATTTTAAAAACTCATCATCTCGCTTAAGACATGTAATTCACCATAACTATCAATCAAGCACTTCAAAAATGCTTTGAACCAAATCACCAGAACAAGCTCCCTTATTGTGGGTGGAAGTATTTATGAACAAATTCTGGACCTGAGCTCAGATAAAACTGTACACTTCTTTCCAGTGTAAGTGAAAAGTTCATATACAGTATAGTTTTTGCTCTTTCGTATGCTTTTTATTCGTATCATATTCCAGTCTAGCAGCATGCACCAGTCCTTTGTATAATACATTAATGTCTACACACATTGGGCTAATTCACATACTATAGCTTTGATTAGAATTCTAATAAACCATATGATATTTATTTTTCATTTATTTATTATTTATACAGTGATTTTCATATTGGAAAGGCAGATCCAAAATAAACATAAACATGAACAAGAATCAGTCTGTTATAGAGTACATTCACATTTACCCAAGTTGGAATTGCCCTTGTCTGTATTGTTGCAGGACTGCACTGTTTGACCATTGCATGTGACATGGAAACAATCATGTTGATGCCACAGAGGAATGCAACACAGGTTGACAATATTAGAAATATATCAGACAATTGTTAAAAAGAAAACCAAAGTGCTGTATTCAGCATTGAGTAGTACATACTTTATCATCCTTTTAATATGGTTAGAAATTTTAGTAAGTCATATAGCTATTTGATATTTGTTTTCTCTAGTTGTGTAAGTAGTTTTATAATACAGAAAACCAAAATTAATTTGAAATGTGCTATTAGAAAAACAAAAATAAACTGAGGCATCTTATAGCTATGCTTATTTTTCATAAACAAAGCTGCATAGTGAAATTGTAGCTTACTAAAGGAGTTCAGCTTTTCACTATGTATTGCTAAAATGCCTTAGCTGTTGATGTGCACATTAAGATGCTTTGGCATTATCAAGAGTTCAGAGAGTCATCTGTGAACCTTGAATGAGATGGGAGCTGGAAGAACTTTGAGTCATTTATTTTCTACTCATCAGTTAATCTTAAAGATGCACTTTTATGTTTAGTTAGTTTTTATTGAGAGACACTTCAATTCATATTATTATATACATGACCAGGCAGACAAATACACAATATTTATTGAATGTGGACATAGCTGGTGTCTAACTGTTCAGAATAGTTCATCTTTAGTTTTCCAAATCAAGTTTGAGGTGAGTGCACACAATTTATGGGTATTTTAAAGAATTAATTGGCTATCGAGCTACTGTGGACAATTTCAATAACAGTGTATTTACAGTAATAAACCAATTCTGAGTCCTTCTCTCTATCTGTTTAATGTCTGCCCCACCCCAATTCTTTGTGGTTATTGAAGAAGTTGATTTTATGTGTGGATGCCCTTCCTAAAACCTTCATCCTTTAGTTGCCTTTTACGGCTTGTAAAAGTAATGATAGGCTTATTCTAAACCTAAATTAAAAAGAGTGTAGTGATTTTATTTGATGTTTGTTTTTTCAAATGTACACTTTCTATACATGAAATACTCATTTTATATAGCACCCCTTATAGAGTATGCCATTACAATGTGCCTTGCAAAGTACAACTGAATACCGTTTGAAATAAGTTCAAGTGCAGTACACCACGATCATTTATAAATATGATATGTCCTTTGGAGATGCTGACAAAATCTGCACAGTCAGGGAAATTAAACTACATCGAAGTAGACTAATACTAAAAGGGGACAACTAGTACAATCAGTCTGTAGGTGGTATGGAAATGTTTGTCAAAAAATAAGGCTGTAGATATGCAAATTTGGAACATGGATGGAAATTTACACTGTCAGACTTTAAAAAGTATTGTAAAAGAGAATACATTTATAATGCATACAGTTTTAAAATTAAGATTTGTGACTGAATGTTTTTTTCCAGTGGAGCACATGATATTTGTAACCTCACATCCTAAACCTAATTCATCTTCTTAACATGTTCATATTATTAATTCTATCTATCTATCTATCTATACACTGTACATGTGAAGACTAACTGGCTGCACTCCTAGAAACACCAGCTGGCACCTGACCAATAGGATTAGGCTTTTATTTTGATGCGACTACAACAATGAATTCTTAATTACTGATAAGCAACAGAAAAATATACTCAAGACTGAAAGCAAATGGGTGTTAACTATAATTAATTTTCCTACTCAAACATAAGATTCAGTGTTTCCAAAATTTAATAATCCCTAATTCAAATTTTAAAAATGTGGAAAATTTGTTTGGTATATGTATCACATAGTAAAATAGCACAATAGCAATGAAAAGTGTTTAAAATCATCACTGTATAATGTCTGTTACCCAAGTAAAGCACTTAAAAATGAAATGATTTTATTTTTTGAAATGATAAACCCATTCAGTGGAGTGCATTTTCCCTTGGCTTGTTTTTCTTTTTTAACCAGAGCTAAAGTCCAAATTCATGTTATTTGTATTAGTATTCATTTTTGAAATGCACATTTTTCCCTTGTGTCTCCCTGAGTTGTCATTCCACATCTAACATGGATTAGTGTGACTGAATGTGCCCTGCAGTTGACTGGTACAGCTATGTTATTTGAACACACAAATTCTCAATGGTGGTGAGACGATTGGCATAAATTTGTCACTGTTACACTACTGCAGCATGTTTATTAGCAGATCCTCAAATGGCATCCTAGAAGGGATCGGCCATCTTTAAATTTTAAGACATAAAATGAACACTTTGTCACATGTCCCTGTGAAATTTTTTTTCTATACTAGGGGGCAGACCTGCTCACTTCGCTTGCCCACCCCTGTGTTTAGTTTACCGGATATACAGCAACAACATTTATTTATATAGCTCATTTTCATACAAATAACGTAACTCAAAGTGCTTTACATGATGAAGAAAAGAGAAATAAAAGACAAAATAAGAATTAGAATAAGACAACACTAATTAACACAGAATAAGAGTAAGGTCCGATGGCCAGGGAGGACAGAAAAAACAAAAAAAAAAAAAACTTCAGACGGCTGAAGAGAAAAAATAAAATCTGCAGGTTTCCAGACCACAAGACCGCCCAGCCCCCTCTGGGCATCATACCTAACATAAATGAAACAGTCTTCTTCGTATTTAGGGTTCTCATGGAAGGACTTGATGATGATGGTCATGTAGACTTCTGGCTTTTAATCCATCAATGTAAGAACATCACAGTGCTTTTGATTAGGTGGTGGTGACGCATATCGCCACCACAGAAAACCGGGAAAAGAAACAGAAGAGAGAGTTGGGGTTAGTACGGATTTTAGAGCCACCATGAATAGTTATTTTAATGAATTGAATATACAGAGTATCAGGATTAAATGAAGATGAACTTATCAGAAAGCCATGTTAAAGTAATGTGTTTTCAGCAGTTTTTTAAAGTGCTCCACTGTATTAGCCTGGCGAATTCCTATTGGCAGGCTATTCCAGATTTTAGGTGCATAACAACAGAAGACCGCCTCACCACTTCTTTTAAGTTTTGGTCTTGGAATTCTAAGCAGACACTCATTTGAGGATCTAAGGTTACGATTTGGAATATAAGGTGCCAGACATTCCGATATATAAGATGGAGCGAGATTATTTAAGGCTTTGTAAACCATAACCAGTATTTTAAAGTCAATTCTGAATGACACAGGTAACCAGTGTAGTGACGTCAAAACTGGAGAAATGTGCTCGGATTTTCTTTTCCTAGTTAGGATTCTAGCAGCTGCATTCTGCACTAGTTGCAAATGATTTATGTCTTTTTTTGGGTAGTCCTGAGAGGAGTGCGTTTACAGTAATCTAGACGACTGAAAACAAAAGTGTGAACTAATTTCTCTGCATCTTTCAATGATATAAGAGGTCTAACTTTTGCTATGTTTCTTAAGTGAAAAAATGGTATCCTAGTGGTCTGATTAATATGCGATTTAAAATTCAGGTTACAGTCAACAGTTACCCCTAAGTTCTTTACTCCCATCTTGACTTTTAATCCTAATGCATCAAGTTTATTTCTAATAATCTCATTGTCTCCATTATTGCCAATCACTAAAATTTTTGTTTTCTCTTTATTTAATTTGAGAAAATTACTATTCATCCAATTAGAAACACAAGTAAGACATTGTGTTAGTGAAATAATAGCGTCTGGGTCATCGGGTGCAATTAATGAATACAGCTGTGTGTCATCAGCATAGCTGTGGTAACTCACGTTGTGCCCCGAGATAATCTGACCTAACGGAAACATGTAGATTGAGAAGAGCAGTGGACCCAGTGTAGAGCCTTGTGGAACACCATATAGAATATCGTGTTTTTGAGTTATAATTACCACAACTAACAAAGACGTTTCTACCTGCCAGGTAGGATTCAATCCAATTTAAGACACTGCCAGAGAGGCCAACCCTTTGACTAAGGCGATTTCTAAGAATGTTGTGATCAATGGTGTCAAATGCGGCACTCGGATATAAGAGGATGAGATCAGATACACGGCCTCTGTCTGCATTTACCCGCAAGTCACTTACTGCTTTAACGAGTGCAGTTTCTGTGCTGTGATTTGTTCTAAAACCTGACTGAAATTTATCAAGAATAGCATGTTTATTGAGATGGTTATTTAACTGCATAATGACTGCCTTCTCTAAAATTTTACTTAAGAAAGGCAGGTTAGAGATGTGTGTAAAATTTTCAAAAGCAGAGGGGTCAAGATTATTTTTCTTGAGTAGGGGTTTAACTACAGCAGTCTTAAGACAGTCTGGGAAGAACCCCCGTATCTAATGACGAGTTTACTATGTCAAGAATATTATCAATTAGCACGCCCGATACTACTTTAAAAAAAACTTGTTGGTATTGGGTCAAGGACACAGGTGGAGGGTCTCAGTTGAGAAATTATTTTATGTAAATCAGGTAAATCTATCCTGGTGAAAGAATTTAATTTGTTTTTGTTTATAACAGAGTTTTGGGGCTTAGGAGGATCCGCAGTGTTGGGGAGATATACTATTTTATTTCTAATATCATTAATTTTTTGATTGAAAAATACAGCAATACCCTCACAGGTTTCACTGGAAGTATTTTGGAGGCATTCCTTTGTTACCTGGGTTTAGCAGACGATCAATCGTAGAGAATAATAATAATAATAATAATAGAGAAACAGCAGCGCCTCTCAAGACGAACTGTGTTATTGTATTCTGTTATTTTAACCTTCAATATTTCATAGTGGATAGTTAGTTTTGTTTTCCTCCATTATGCTCAGCTCTCCACCATGTTCTCTTTAAATCAGACACTCTTTGGGTCTTCCATGGTATAACAATGCTAAGAGATTTTTTAACTGTCTTTTCAGGTGCAACTATGTCAACAGCAGCTCTTACCTTAGTATTAAATTTTACCACCTTACTATTTACATTAATCCTCACTGTTATAGTTAGCTATTTTAAAGCTGCTGATGAATCAAATTCTCATGAATGTTTTCTATCATTTCTATATTAAATAGTAAAAGAAAATGGTCTGATAGACCAATATCAATGACCTGCTTTACATCAACTTTTAGTCCTTTGGTAATTACTAAGTCTAACTTATGACCTGCTTTATGTGTAGGCTGATTAACGAGCTGTCTGAAATCAAAAGATTCCAGGAGGTTCATGAATTCTTTTACTTTTTGGTCACACTGATTATCGATATAAAAGTTAAAGTCGCCGACTATTAAGAGCGTGTCATAGTTCGTAATTAAAACTGACATTAAGTCTGAGAATTCCTCAAAGAAAGACGCGTTAAATTTAGGAGGTCTATACACGGATAATACTAGAAAGTGAGAATCTCCATGAATAATAACGGCGAGATACTCAAAGGACTTGAATTTACCAAAATTGACATCTTTACACTTTAACTGGCTCGAGTAAATGTTTGCCAAGCCACCGCCTTTCATTCCTTGGCGATCCGCACGAGTAAAACTGTAATTCGGAGGCGTAGATTCGATTAAAACAGCACACGCTGTCTGAGCTAAGCCATGTTTCACTTAGTGCAATAAAATAAAATTTTCTATCACAAATAAGATCATTGATAAAAAACGCCTTGTTAGTTAATGTTCTAACATTTAATAGTGCCATATTTAATATTTCGGAGGAGCAGAGCTGAATTCTGTGTGTTATTGGTGTTTGGAACAGAAACGCAAGTTATTTTTGTTAGCGCCGCTCTGTGTGTATTTTTTATTTAATCTATAATCTGTTTTTATAGTTTTAATACATTGTTCATCTAAAGTAGTAATTGTAAATTATTATTAGTGTTTATGCCGCACTGTGTAGATTTTTTACATGCATTAAGATTGGTTATTAGAGTATTAATGTTGTGCACTTTTACGGAAGACTTTGTTAAGCAATTATCATGTCCTAGTAAAGCATTAGCATTACGGAAGGGGTTTACAGTAGAAATAGTCAAGAGAGACGAATTACCTTAGTGATTTTTTTGGGAGAGGACCTGGGCGCCGAATCTATTCGAATGCAGGCCATCCCGCTTGAAGAAACGCGGCCTTTCCCAGAAGAGGTCCCAGTTGTCGATGAACCCAATGTGTTGATTCTTGCAGAAGCCTTTCAGCCAGTTGTTTAATTCCAGCAGACGACTGTAGTATTCGTTTGATCGTCTAACGAGAGGTAGTGGACCCGAGATGAAGATCCTTGCCGACGGGGTCCTATCCTTCATGTCTTTAATTAGTGCTGCGAAGTCAGCCTTGAGAATTTCCAACTGTCGGTGCCTCACGTCGTTTACGCCGGCGTGTAATATAATGGATCCCACTGCCCTGTTCTTGTGCTTCTCGTAGACTGTCGGCGCACGTCTCATCACATCTCGGACACAAGCACTGGGAAAACAAGAAACAAAAGATTTCCGATTAGGGCATGTGATGTTGACATTTCTTACAATCGAATCGCCCATTATGATTACATCACCCGGGGTTGAAGGCAAACTGGGGACACGGAGAGGGTCGAACTGGTTCTGGTTTGAGATGCTCACCTGTGCCGATGGAGGTGTTCTAGCCTTGAACCCCCGCCTGCATTGCTTAAACACGCCGAGGTCTTCATCGGTGGCGTCGTAGCTCCAACAAGGCGCGGGGGTGAAGCTTACTTGTCCTTGGAGGTGTGTGGCACTACATGGAGTTGATGTTACTGAAACCCGGCGTGTAATGTCGATTTCAGATGGCGAGGATGGTGTTTCCAGCAGCCAAACCTTCAAATCCCTAAGGTACCTTCGTCTGGACAGGAGTTTCTGGATCTGTTTTTCGAGAGCCTGGAATTCTTCTACGATGACGACAACGCGATTCATCTCACTGTCGGCCATTTTCTGCTACTGCTTCCGCTTCCACTTTGTGCCCTAGGAAAGAATGAGAGAGATTGGTTAGTGCTTAGTGCCAGTGCAAATGTCTACAATTTTTAAAGAGATTGTTATTTTCATGGGAATTGTTACATATGCATTATTTTCACTTTTACTTTAAAAACTTTTGTAAAAACAATACTTGTCCTTTATTTCCGGCCCCGGGCGTGGTTACATCTCTTTCTCGCAGGACGTATAACACTGCTCGCGTTGTGAAGGGGGGGAAGCTGAACGCACACTAAGGATATGCCATCGGATCATCTGCTGCCTTTCTGCTGTTGACGAGCTGTCTGTTCTGCTTGTCGCACGTTGTTGTTGTTTTAAGAGCTAGGAGCACATGATGCGTGTCTGCCAAAAGCAATCCAACAACTGCTAGGTTAGATGTCTGTGGACTTGTTTTAAATGATGGCTCACTGCCTTGTCTCATGTGACGTTGTAAAAACAATACTTGTCCTTTATTTCCGGCCCCGGGCGTGGTTAAATCTCTTTCTCGCAGAACGTATAACGCTGCTCGCGTTGTGAAGGGGGTGCAGCTGCTGTCGCGCTGCCCGTTGATCATTTTAAAGCTTGTACAGCCGCTGTCCTTTTTGCCACTTCAAGTCTCTGCTGCTCGCGTTGTGATCGCTTCTCTATGATCATAAATATACACCTGACCGAATTGTGTTTTCTTTGAAATTAAACTTGTCGTTGCTTTAACTGTTGCAGGACCGCAGATTCTCATAGTGTATGGTCCATTATTGTGTAAATCTACGTTTTGTGCATTGAATTATGCGAAGGCGAAAAGACTTTTTCTGCTCTTTGCCTTTTACTTCTGACCTTGCTTTGTCCTGCTATTTTTTCAATTACACCTGGTCCTGATGATTAATTTCCTTTGCGCTAATGCGATCTTTACTATCTTTTTTTTGATACTGTAGCGACTGACGTAATAAAGTGTCACAAAAGTTTTACTTGAACAATCGCCGACTTCATAACCCCAAACACAACTTTCTAGCAAACTCTCCAACCCCTCATCCCCCGGGTCTCAAACCCCCTTCCCACATCAATCAATATCCCGCTATCAGTCTTCCGTGCTGTACTCTGCTCTCCCTCAATCGGACCTAAGTCACTTAAAACAATAAAGGCTATTACCTGGCTGGGACGCTACAATACATTCGAATTTTACTGCTTTCATATTCTTTACCTTTCTGTGCATGTTTATCGCGCCATTGTTTGTTTGAGCCTTTCGAATTCCCCTGCTTTCATAATCTCTTCTCTGCCTTTTTTTCTATCCAACGCTTCTGGGTCTCTTTTCTCCATGCTGCCCTTTCTTCTTTGCTTAGTCGTTGATGTTTCAACTAGAACGTATTGTCCTTATGCACTTTATATGTGCTGAGAGCACAGGATCTGTGTGTGCTACGTGCTTTTACACGACTGAGTGTTTTGCTGGCCATGCTCTTAGATATTGTTTGCGTCTCGCGGGTCTTTTAAGTGTCTTCCGAGAAGATCACATCTTGTTGCCCTGCTTTTCCTTTCCAGGATTTTTTTTTTATAATAGAGAGATAACAAATATGCTTTATCTGTAAAATCAGTAATGTGTTTTTTTTTTTTTGTCACTTAGAAAGTTGAGGGCAAATTTAACTGATATATTATGGTGCACAAAACAAATAAAATGTATATTTAGTGCATGCTTTTATATGGAACAAATGGAACATAACAGAAGAGAACATCATGTAAATTCACTGAAGAAAAATGTAAGCTGATCTAAGAAAGCTTAGCATGATCTTCTGAACAGAGGCACTATAATTCTGAATTACTTACATTAGTATAAATGTGCATTGAATTTAATTGAGGAATGACATAACACTTTTTTTTTCTTTATTATATACTTGGAGAATTTAAAGTGTGTACATATATGTTTCTGTTTTTTATTAAATACTGGGGGCTTTGCCCCCTGCTCTCTTTGCTCACCAACCACTCCCCCACCGCCAGCGCTGCGCACCATTGTGAAGAGGGGGGCTGAATGCACCCCAAGGAGACGTGGCCGCTCCTCTGAAACCCCTCTTAAATAGTGATACAATGGGAAACAAATAGTGTTTTTTTTTTTTTTCTTTTCTAAAACCTCCTCTTTGCTTGATCAGCTGCTGGCTTGCTGCTACTGCCGTGCCGCGTGAGCTGCATCTCGTGCGGTGCTTCGAATGTTTAAAAGCCTGTACAGCAGCTGTCCTTTTGTTTCATTGTCTTGCCTCTCTTCTCCCCCAGACATCCTCAAACATTATTTGATCTCTTTTGGCTGTTCTGTTATTTCACTGAGTAATATTTTCCGTTTGTTTGCACTAATGCAATCTTTACTATCATTTTTTTTTTTGAGACTTTCGAATTTTCAAAACTTCCATTATCTCTAACCTGCTCTGCATGTGTATAGCGCAACATTTTTGAATTCTTTACAACATTCTACTTTGTCTTTTTCTTGCCCCAGGCATTGTTAAATCTCTTGGCACAAAGTTGAGTTTCGCAGAACATGAAAGTGTCTTTCTGAGAAGGTCACGTCTTGTTTCTCCGAACAGGTCTTGTCTCGTCCCAAGTTTTTTTTTTTTTTTTATATAATGGAGAGATTTAATCTTTTGTTTTTATTGTCTGCTATAGTGCTTAGAAGATGGGTGGCATTTTGTCCCATCGATTAGCACTGTTTCTTGCACTGGTCCAGTCACTGTTTGTGTGTTAGTTTTTGTTCAGGTGCTGCACGTTTCCACCCAGCTTGCCTAAGACACTGTGTTACATTAATTGTTGACTCTAAAATGGTCTGTTATGTAAGTGAGTCAAAATTAGATCTTACCTTTCTTTTTGATGTTCCCTGTAACCATGAATTTGGGTAAGCCAGCTGTCAGCCAGATATCTCTGGCACAAGTTAACATAATAACATGGCAAATGGCAAGATTGTCTTTCCCTCTTGCAGATATTCAGTGTATGATTAATTGTGCAGTGTTTCTATATACATTTTCAGATTTTTGAAATGGTAGACTTTTTTTTTTTCATTTTAGCTGGAGAGATTTTATTAAAGCCACATACCTTTATTGAATTATTCAATCCAGAGTGCCTTAACAATAAAATATAATGCAGTAAATCAAGGCCATGAAGCCTTCACTTGTATTGTGTGCCCCTTAATTCAACACTTTATTGTTATCAGTGACCATTGTCTAAAATGTGTTTCAGCTTCTTCTTAGGCATCACTGGTGTAGAGATTTGTCTTTCAAGGAACCAATGCAGGATTTTGTGACTTGCAGCATCTCACATCCTACAAGAAGGATGTTCAGGGCTTTTGTTGGCATTGACATGCGAAAATTAATTGCTGTCATTATGTTTTTTTTGGATTACTACCGGTAGAACATTTGAACAAATGTTAAGCACAAAAATGACCTCACATTACTGACATGTTTAAAGTAAATCATTAATTAATGCCAGAAACTTGTTAACCAAAATGTAAATACTGTAAATGGAAAAAGAGAGGTTAAGACACAGTGCAATATGAAAATGCTGCTTGCTTTATAAGTAATGGCCAGTTTATTTTGATAAAAAATCTTTAGGTTATGTTCTTGATATAGTCATCTATATTGTAAAAGCTGATTAAACATTTCTTACTGTTATTAGATACATCATAAAATGTTTGTAGAAATGGTAAATCTTAAACCATGCTTTTGAACTGCAGACACGGAAGACATTGATATTTTTTTTTATTATGGCAATCGGTTGAATGACTCAATTTGATAATACCTGATATCACTATATTTGTGTTTGATTAGTGTTGAAGGAATCCCTGAAAATGATTGAAAAACAGTCAGAAGCTCTGGAACACCATACTGAACACCTTTACAGATCAATTCTAACTGCCATGGAATTTGTTAATGAGCAGCAAAGAGAAGATTCTGATCTGGAAAGCAGCTCAGGTAACTAAGCTTTTCATTCAAATACATTTTTGTCCAGGAGAAAAAAAATATCTCTGTTAAAAACCCCAGTGTGATGGTTATTTAAAAAGACATTAATTATGGGGGAATTCAAAAGTCATGTTTGTCGATTACATGGCCTGTGTTATAACTTTAAAACAATCAAGCATGTCTATAAAACTATGCATCAGGGACACACCATTTTGAATGGTGGTATTGATTAAAAGAGCAGCCTAAATTATATTCTCACACTCAGTGAGTATCAGTCCTCCATCTCATTTTAAAATTTGTGGCAAGTGCTTTACTTGAAATAAACTGTATTCTTTAACAGAAGTAAAACCCTGTAATTTTTTTTTGATATGTTAATCTTTGGACCTGGTTCTTAGTGTCTGTTTCTAAAACCAATCATCTTTAAGCGGACAATATCAAATATATATGTAAACGGTTAAAACACTGATGCCGCTCTGATATTCATCTTAATCTCTATGCTATTGTTACTATGCAATCTTGCCCTTGTTATTTATGCTTGTTCTTGTTATATAGATTTGTTAAATGAATACATTTGAATAGAATATGCACAAAATATACTTTGAGTTCACTGTGTCGAGCAGCAGAACTGGGGCTTTAACATTTGATAGACACCGCTCACCATGGCACATCCAGAGCTGTTGTGTAGAACACTCCGATAAATTAAATGATCTGTGGTGATGAATTTTGGGCTCACTGTTTGCAGAGCTACCCAAAATGTCAGCAGTATCATCCATGTTAGAGCATCCTGCCAACTTGAGCAAATCTAAGGGATGTAACAGTAGTACTAGCAATGTGACATGTTTACTCTTGTGTGGGTATTTGTAAGTGCATCATACACTTTTCGTCAATCATTCTCAAACTTGAGGTGAGCCCCTTTCGAACAGGACAGAGTGCTCTCAGGGCAAGAAAAGTACAGTATTTAGAAAAATGGACATGATCTGTTTTTATAATCCATCCATCCATCCATTAACCAACCCGCTATATCCTAACACAGGGTCCCGAGGGTCTGCTGGAGCCAATCCCAGCCAACACAGGGTGCAAGGCAGGAAACAAACCCCGGGCAGGGTGCCAGCCCACCGCAGTGTTTTTATAATTGTTTAGTTAGCCAATAAAAGGTGTCATTTTGCTTGGCTTTTCTCTATAATTGTTCTTAAATTTCCCTTAAAAAAATAATAATGCATTTTATTTATATAACATATTTCCCATACTTAAGGTACTTAAGATACAAATATTTTCTGCATAGAAGAATAAACAAATACAGGATTAAAACAGAATAAACCAGAGTATAATATTAATTCAATACTAAAAGAAATGCCTGAACAAATCAGATAATTTGTGATATAACACACACACACACACACATATTATCCTGAGCATCAGGACAGAGAAATTACCTGAAAGGAGGGGCAAAATGTTAGTTATGTTAAAAGGCTTCCTAACAGATGAGTTTTAAGTTGTTTTTTAAAAGAATGATTGGAGTCAGCTGATCTGATTAATTTCGGGAGGTCATTCCGAAGTCGCTATACAGCTAAAGGCCTTGTCACCCACAGGGACCCACAGAAGGCGAAACAGGGTGGGTGTGATGTTCTTGTTGTTGCTGATTCATGTAAGGACTCTTGCAACCGAGTTTTGAGTTAAGTGGAGATGTGATATAAGATTTGAAGGGCCACCTGACAGGAGGGAGTTACAACAATCGATGCAGGATGTTATTAAAACTATGGACCAGTTTCTCAGCTTTAGAAAAGGAGAGGAAAAAGTGAACACAGGATATGTTTTGGTGGTGAAAGTAAGAAAATTTCTTAACGTGGTTTATGTAAGAAAGAGAGAGTAAGAAAGGGAGGAATCAAAAATGATGCCAGGATTCCTTGCATTTAACAAAGATCTAATGGTATTACTGCGAAGAGTGACTGAGAAGGAGCTCATTTTCTTAAGTTGTGCTCTAGTGCCAATCTGCAGTTCAGTTTTGTTGCAATTTAATTTTAAAGTGTTCTGCTTCCTCCAAGTTTTAATTTCACTGAGGAAAGTTGTGAGCTGCAAAGGCTCTGATTAAATTTTACTTTTATCACTGAAATAGAGTGGAGTACCATCTGCATAAAAATGATAATCCAGTCCAAAGCCATGAATAATATGTCCAAGGGGAAGCATACCAATACAGAAGAGCAGAGGGCCGAGGACAGAGCTCTTAGGAACTCCTTTTGTGACTGGCGCTGAGCTGGACCTTCTGTTGCCAAGGCTAACAAACTCTTGCTTATTGGTCAGATAGAACCTAAACCACTGGAGGGCAGTGCCAGAGACACACAGAATGTTCTCCATTTTGGACAGTAGAATGTCATGTCTGACAGTGTCAAATGCTGCACTGAAGTCTAGCAGAATTAATATGCTGGTTTGTCCGGAGTCTGCTGCCATCAGCAAATCCTTGATTACCTGAAGCAGCACAGGCTCTGAACCCAGACTGAAAGGGTTCCATCAAATTATTAAAAGTTAAGTAATTGGTGAGTTGGGAGGCTACAACACACTCAAAAACTTTTGACAGAAAAGGTAAGTGAGAGAGGCCAAAAATTACTCTTTAACAATGAGGTTACAGAAGTGATTTTAAAAGTGACAGGCACAAAGCCAGTGTCAAGGGATGTAATTATTGTTTTAACAGTCAGGATTTAAGAAGTGTGGGGATGGAGTCAAGTACACAACTAGTTGGCCTCATCTTACAAAGTAGGTCATCAACAACAGATGTGACTGGTGAAATTTTAGAACAGGAGCTGGATGGAGTGGGAAGACAGGGAAAGATATAAATCGACGATGGATGTATGTTAGTTAAATTATTTAGATCTTTAATTTTATTGTGGAAAAAGGGGAGGAATTTTTCTCAGACTTCAGCACAGGAGGTAATTGTAACTCTTTAGAAGTATATTCAAGCAAAATTGCAAATTACTCGCATTGAAGTGAAAACTGTTAAGGGGGACTCTTGTTTTTTTTAGTTTCGAGTATAAAATGTTGATTGACAGAGTTTGGCACATTTTAGAGCATTCAGTTATGGTAGTGAAGAAACTTGCATCAGGTACCTTAGATACTATTTTGTAATTTTTTAATATCTATAATAATATACAGTAGTGTCATGGAACCTATCTTTTAATACTTTTATAGGGAATTACCAATTATGTGTGCATGTTTTACCATTGCATAACATCGGCAGGTCAAAGTAAAAGTCATTTGGTGAGTTTTGCACAATATGAATAAAAAGTTCCTTTTCGGATACAGGCTTGTCTGGGCAGTTTAGCATATTATTACTACCACTTAAGACACATTAAATGCTACAGCATCAGAATACATTGTATATGTAATACCTAATCAAAAAGCTTAATAAGAATTTGAAGTGTAAATGTATATGACAGTTCTAAATTAGCAGCATCTGTGGATTCTTTGATTTAAGTTTGTGTTGAATCATTTCATTCCTTCTATGGGAGAAAAATAAGCTATACTTCTATACCACACATTATAAATTAATAAATCACAGCCTCTTAAAAAACAAGATTTATTTTCAACATATATATTTCAAAAGTACCCTGCATCTATTAGTAGCTTTCCTTGCTGCAGACATAAGGCCCCTTGCCTTTGTCAGTTTCTTTTTTACATTTCAATATCCTCTATTTTACTGGATATTCACATGTATCCACATTCATATAAAACTCCACCTATCATTTGAATTGCAGAAACTGCGTTCTGTCAAGAGTGGTCAAT
The DNA here is from genome assembly GCA_026402145.1 of Polypterus bichir lapradei. Lineage (NCBI taxonomy): Eukaryota > Metazoa > Chordata > Cladistia > Polypteriformes > Polypteridae > Polypterus > Polypterus bichir. The sequence continues at coordinate 31,746,462 of JANRMT010061414.1, forward strand.
GTGCCTTAACAATAAAAAAATACTTGAATGTTCTTAAGAGATTTACCAGAAAACTGAAATTTGAGTACATAAATGACATACATGTTCAGTAGCAACTCTTTTAGGGCTGATAAGCAATGGTTTCACACATAAATCAACATAAAAAGTCCATTGCTGCCTGTTGTGCCTGTTCTCGGTGCCTGTTTGCGGCAGCAGTAGATGCGCGGGGGGCGGTTCGACAGTCGGCAGGAATGCACTGTGGGTTGGCTTGCCTGGCTGTCTTTGTGAGACAGGTGCACACGGGTGGCAGTTGCAGTGAGACGAAAATATGTTTTGTACTTCCTGTCATTGTAAGTGTCTGACCTCCCAGGCGAATGTTGCCATAGGTGCATCAGCTATACGAATGTGTTCAGCACCACAATCAGCTGGGAACCGATCAGCTGATGCCGGTACCTCACTTTTATTTTCGATCTACATCTCCAGATCTTCATTGCAACTGAACTCACTGTGCCTGTGAAGCATTTGTGCAGCACCAGTTCTGTCATACATTTGTCATCCCCAGCAATGTGGTCTGGTAATCAGATATCCTCAGGCGATGAGCTGAGCATCTGTAGTCATCAAGTTTGACATTCCCCCCTACCACAAGTTGTGTAATGTGAGCACAGGCTTTAATCAGCAGAAAAATGGAAAGGACAATATAAATGCCTCCTCAGCTCAGCACTGTGCTAAGTGTAACTGCAGTTATGTGGGCTGATGAGAAGTTTTGATAAATGGTGGTATTTTCCGGATGAGAATATCCAGAGAATTTCTGAAAAAATATCCACATCTCCATACATCCATCCATTATCCAACCCGCTATATCCTATGTATAGGGTCACCACCATACAATGACCTGGAATTCCAATGGTGCCAAGATATCCTTCCCGTTATCCAAGTGAATCTAGTGGCACTAACAGCTCTTCTTCAGGTTATTCTGGCAAAAAGAATTTGGCAATGTAATTCTGGCCATACAGATATTGAACCAAAAAGAACATTGTGTATGATGTAGGTGACAATGTATTGATGTAATTTGTGGCATGACAAGTCCTTAATGTCAGGGGTTACAGTCCAGAAGTCGGAAAGGGTCATGTACATTACAAGAAGCCATGATGTTTGAAGTCATGCTAGGATCTGTATCCTGGCAACACTATGGCAATCAATCTGGTAAGCCTTCTCCTTGCTGCCTCCTTCTTGTGACAGGCAGCAATGCGGCCACACACCATGGCTTACAGGAAAAGCACAGCTGCCAGCGCCACTGACACAGGAACGGCACAGCACAGGCTTCTGGGTCATTCTCACAGCAGGTAGCGAGTGAGGCACATTGCACAGTAATTCACAGCCAAAGAGCTGGAGTTGCAGCATATCTGTCAGTGGGTCAGTTACAGAGAACAGTCATGACCTAATCGAGACCCATACCTTTGTCCAAGACCAAGAAGGCATGCCTTTTGGAATGTCACTTTTCACTGTCCAACACCAGCAAGAATGTCCTCCACCCTTAGAAATAATATCTTTACCTGATATCAGGGACCAAAATATATTTTTTTTCTGCCAGGTGTCTGCAGTTCACTGTCTCAGTAATTGAAACATTTTACCACAAGTGGAAAGTGCAGCAAAAAGTTGCACCATACCATTCAGTGGCTAACTGTATTAAGTGGTTGAGCCACACCATGAAGACAATGAGAGCCTCTTATGTCATAAAACACCAAGAAAAATTGGATAAATGACTACCTGATGTTGATTTTGCTCTTAGCTATGTGAAGCAACAAGTGAGACCTCTGTACTTTGTTTACTGAGAAGGCAGTTAAGGGGTGCCCTGGAGTACTTAACATCCCCTCTCACTCAAATACTAAACCAAAAATCAAATTTGGCCATTACAGCAACTCAAGAAGCAAGTGCAGCAGAGAACAGTGGTAACCCAAAACAGATAATGCAGATTCTACAACAGTTGCCTGCAGCTGATAAAATATACCATTGGAGATCTTGTCTGCCTAGTGTCTCACACCTAACCCCGCAACCAGTGTTGAAAGTCTGTAATATTAAATATTAAATATACCAACGATGCTTTGAGCGACTTGACCAGAAAACAAGATGGATGAGAATTCAGTATATAGGCACAACTATGCCACTTCCTACCAGTTACTACTGTCGGTGACAAGTAAAAGGATCATTAACATATTTAATTGAACTACAGTACCATGTAAGACTAATAGATGGCAAGTTTTCTAAACACAGTACTTACAGTAATTAAAAACACAGACCCCATGGGTCATACAGCACAGCGCGAACACTCAAGGTATAAAAGCCTAAGCTCAAGGAGAGGTCAAAATGAAAGTTGGAATTGAAAGATGAGAATGAGAGGATTGTCAGAATAAACCGGGGAGAGAGAGTGTGGACCTGTCGGTGAATCTCTGGGGAGTGAGTAAGAAGTACTGTTCTGGTAGACGTCAGTGCAAACCTACTGAGATAAGCAGGGAATATCAAGGGCTCTGGAGATTTCACTACAGACACCGATGGCTACCAGCCAAGGTGACCAAGAGGGAGTTATAAAGACCAAGTTCATTACTGTCTTGCGCATGTTGAACAGACTTAAAGTGAGAGCAGGGGAGTTGAGAGTGGGACATTAAAATGCAAAACTAAAATATGGCTGATTCTGATTTTAACTCTTGGTTTTATCTATTTATTGGATTTTGATTGTTTTTATCACTGCAATATTTTAAGGATCTATTTATGGAAGATTATTTATTGAAGAATTTTATATAACTTTACAGCACAATTCACACAATTGGTTTAATAATAGGCACTATTCCCACTTTTGTAGCTTAAACTTGTTGTTGTATCCCCACTTGCACTAGTTATTTTCAGTACATGAGCTAGTAGATGCTCCAACAGAGGGTGGTGCTCATTGCATGGGCACTGGGACATCACACCATGAAATTAATCATATTCATTACACTCATATATGTATGTTTTGTTTACCAGCTTATAAATGTAGAGGATAAGGAAGAGCAATTTTTTTAACAGGTTCAAATGGGGTAATGACTTGCTGTGTTCTGCAAAATTACTTAAGTATTAATTTTCACTTGCTTTATTGCAGATTAAGATTTGTCAGTTGATACGAGGTTCAAATCTGCATATGTACATAAATAGCAGGTCTTCCTGCCCAGGCTTGGTTCAGACATTATGCAGATGACATCACCATGGGAAATGCCAAGTCCAGGCAAAAGGACATGGCATGGTCTGAAAGTACATACGGGGATTTGGATTAGTGGTTTTGCTGGTTTTGCCGCAGCAGGAAACAAAAAAACAAATACCATATATACTCATGTATAAGTTGGGTCTTGAAACCCAAAAAAATCGATCATAAAATCAGATCCCGACTTATACGCCCGTTCAAAAATGTGACACATTTTTTTTAAACATCTTATTGCCTCCTCCAATCTCGCATCAGATTCTCAGACGCATCAAATTTTGTAGCAGCAGCACAGTTACCAATTTCTTTCGATACTTCAATGATGTTTAATTTAAAACTAGCTTCATATTCTCTTCTGATTGAACGCTCCATCATAGATAAGGGATGCTGTTACACTAAAGGTGTATGAGAGTGTGAGATACAAATTAGTGTAAATGTTGCTTCTTAATAGTTTGGGTATTACCGTATAGTGACGTAGGCACAATAGAGAGAGAGAGAGAGAGAGAGGTTAGGAGCATGTGCTGTTACAGCGCATTGCAGCACCCACATAGAAGAAAAAGGCAGTGTGCTCCGTGGTTACTCTCTCAGGTGGGCGTTAGCATATCATAATCTTTTGGACCAATAGCGTGCATTTTCCGCATTCTAATTATACGACCGACATTATAAAATACCAGAAATTATATGATAAAATCAAGTCCCGACTTATCCGCGGGAGAACATACAGTGCATCCGGAAAGTATACAGCGCATCACTTTTTCCACATTTTGTTATGTTACAGCCTTATTCCAAAATGGATTAAATTAATTTTTTTCCTCAGAATTCTATACACAACACCCCATAATGACAACGTGAAAAAAGTTTACTTGAGGTTTTTGCAAATTTATTAAAAATAAAAAAACTGAGAAAGCACATGTACATAAGTATTCACAGCCTTTGCCATGAAGCTCAAAATTGAGCTCAGGTGCATTCTGTTTTCTGCATTCAGGATTGTCTCGAGGCACAAATCTGGGGAAGGTTACAGAAAAATTTCTGCTGCTTTGAAGGTCCCAGTGAGCACAGTGGCCTCCATCATCCGTAAGTGGAAGTTCGAAACCACCAGGACTCTTCCTAGAGCTGGCCGGCTATCTAAACTGAGCGATCGGGGAAGAAGGGCCTTAGTCAGGGAGGTGACCAAGAACCCGATGGTCACTCTGTCAGAGCTCCAGAGGTCCTCTGTGGAGAGAGGAGAACCTTCCAGAAGGACAACCATCTCTGCAGCAATCCACCAATCAGGCCTGTATGGTAGAGTGGCCAGACGGAAGCCACTTCTTAGTAAAAGGCACATGGCAGTCCGCCTGGAGTTTGCCAAAAGGCACCTGAAGGACTCTCAGACCATGAGAAACAAAATTCTCTGATCTGATGAGACAAAAATTGAATTCTTTGGTGTGAATGCCAGGCATCATGTTTGGAGGAAACCAGGCACCGCTCATCACGAGGCCAATACCATCCCTACAGTGAAGCATGGTGGTGGCAGCATCATGCTGTGGGGATGTTTTTCAGCGGCAGGAACTGGGAGACTAGTCAGGATAAAGGGAAAGATGACTGCAGCAATGTACAGAGACATCCTGGATGAAAACCTGCTCCAGAGCGCTCTTGACCTCAGACTGGGGCGACGGTTCATCTTTCAGCAGGACAACAACCCTAAACACACAGCCAATATATCAAAGGAGTGGCTTCAGGACAAATCTGTGAATGTCCTTGAGTGGCCCAGCCAGAGGCCAGACTTGAATCCGATTGAACATCTCTGGAGAGATCTTAAAATGGCTGTGCACCGACGCTTCCCATCCAACCTGATGGAGCTTGAGAGGTGCTGCAAAGAGGAATGGGCGAAACTGGCCAAGGATAGGTGTGCCAAGCTTGTGGCATCGTATTCAAAAAGACTTGAGGCTGTAATTGCAGCCAAAGGTGCATCGACAAAGTATTGAGCAAAGGCTTTGAATACTTATGTACATGTGATTTCTCAGTTTTATTATTTTTAATAAATTTGCAAAAACCTCAAGTAAATTTTTTTCACGTTGTCATTATGGGGTGTTGTGTGTAGAATTCTGAGGGAAAAAAATGAATTTAATCCATTTTGGAATTAGGCTGTAACATAACAAAATGTGGAAAAAGTGATGCGCTGTGAATAATTTCCGGATGCACTGTATCTACGAGTATATGAGGTAATACTCATTTATATTTGTGAGAGGAGAAATAGATACATTTAGCCCAAAATCCAAGTATCTATCTGTTTAATCCAGTTTAGGGTCAAGGAGGGCTGTCGTCGTCAAAGAGTGAAAAGCACTAGATGAAATGCTACTGCATCGCAGGGCACACATTTGGCCATAGTGCTTTAATAATTAATGGATGCCATTGATTATTCAGTGTTAAATGTAGAACTTTGATTTATCAATAGCACTAAACCACCCACCCTACTGTTTTATTATAGAGATTAACCAAAGGAAGTGATTTGACCACAGATAGTTCAAGTAAATGCTTGAAAGATTAGCAGGCCAGTTTTTAATATTTGGTGGACTGGGCAACAGCAGGTATTTTGGGAATATAAATCATGAACTGTGTTCTTAGAGTTCTATTTTTGGTACACAATGTTTTCTATTAATTACTGCACAGGGTAAATGAAACTTGCCATGCTGGTATTTGTGTGCTTTGACACTAATAAATGTATTTTTAGTGTCTGTTCCATAGTAACCTCCCATATAAATTTCCCATCCCATTAGCATGATATGTGGTGGCCAATGCAGATACTTGGCAGTGTGTTCTGAGTAGGTTGTCTGCTGAGTATAGCTGTGGGAAAACCTGGATATATTTTATGCATTCAAAAGTATAAAAGAAACTGTTATACGTATGCAGTATGACAGTGTGCAATAGCCTCTGAAAAATACAACATTCAAAAGATAATATCAGCATGTTAGGGACTAATCTACAAATGGTACAGATTACTACCATTAGCTCCCCAAATATTACCTTCACCTTGGTATCAAGCATGTGAAAATCCTAAACATTAGTGAAATGACAAATAACCTTTATTGGAGATCCTCAATGATACTGAGAAGATTTGAAGACATTAATGTCAGAAATCTTTCACTTTACATCAAGGCAGCATACAGCACAAACCTGGTGTCCCATAGACTCTGGAGTCATTCTGGAGTACATGGTCATAAAAATTCTACAAAATCTAATGTAGGAAGGATTGACAAACACGTATAACCATCATGTGTTTTTATGAGTGAAGAACTGATAATCTGTGCTATCACCGGTCAGAATCCATGGTAATGCTCCTGACTATTGGCATTAGGCCCTCCCTTTGATGCTGAAGAGTGGCACCATGTGCTGAGTGTAAAGAAAATTGCAGAAGTCGCCAGCTCCACCATCTGCTGTGCAGCAAGCACATGCAGCGTATCAACCTTCTAATGCTCGCCTTGATCTTGAAAGGACCAGGGTCCACATGTATAATACCTTGTGTACAATTCACACTAAAACATGGTGTACGGACAAAACTAGAAATGTGAGGATGCACAAAAAAATTTAGGTGAATAAAACTGTGCATAAAGTTCTACAAACTCTCCCTTTATAAATCCCATTCAGCATGAACTTTAATGCATATGCATAAGCCTACAGCTCCTCCCAGAATTTCATCTACTTGAATATGCAAATCAATATAAATAGCCCTTTCATTTAGTGTTTTCTTAAAGGACAATGGCAAAAGCATATGTAATAAAAAGAAGAATTTCAGCAAATGCATGTGGAGGTCCTGCTCAGTGACGTGGAGGCAAAGGAAAAACGTACTATTTGGTGGCTTAAGCACTAGTATAAGCTACAAAAGGAAACTGATGGAGTAGCACAGTGTGGAGGAGGCACTCAAAATTTCAAGTTTAGTAAGATGCACAATGACCAAAATTAAGAAAAAAGAAAAAAAAGTGGTCAGATATCAAAGTCAATGTGAAAAGATGTGTTACAGCCCATTGTCTGAGTGTCAACACCACCTGTTTCAGACAATATAACAAAAGGTGACCCCCATGCCAGGAATACAACTCCAGGTTGTGGTGGTGCTCCTGTCCTGAGCCCATCTTCAGATGCTGGCTATGCACACACCCCTCTCTGCCTTGGAAACTGCTGTGTCGACCACCTGGCCATGTGCTGACGAACACTGTTCTGGAGTCTCAAAATGCAATAGTGGATGCTATAAGAGATGTGAAAGAAGGAATTAAGGAATGTAAATGGTGTACTATATGATATTGACCACACATTAAATGAATTGGTTTAAAAAATAAATGCTTCATCTGATTACCTGTTTTTATATTCTGCTAATTACATTGAAAAGAAGATGTAATAATGTCTGATTTGGCTGATCATTTGGTAGGTCAGATGTTGTGTGCCACATGATTGTACCATGTGACACACTCTCTGTGGAGCAGGACTCTACAAGTCTTATCCAGGCAGTGGCAACAGACTTAAGTTGTAGTATGTTCTACCACCGTGCAAGCCTGAGAGTGGAGGTTATTATAATGGTGCTGTTGTTCAGTAAGTGGGTTGGCAAGCAGGGTTAGAAGCCATGATTACATCATACAGATAACTTATAATTTTGATCAAAGGGGTAATATTAAATGTCTTATCTTACCAAGACACCAGCCATCACACACAACAGCATTTTCAAGTTTGTTCCCCACACTACTATTTCTCAGAATGAAAGGATCATAACTTGAGCCAGGCCATCCCGCCACAACATTAATGAGACGCATTTTCGCATCACAAATAATTTGTCTATTAATAGAGTGGAAATGCCTTCTAGTTACATAAGCAAATTTATTCTCTGAAGGCACCTTTATAGCAATGTGGATGCAGCTGACTGCTTCTATTGCATTCGGAAAATGTTGCTGCGAATTGCACTTTGATTTTTGCCTGTTCAACCACAGTGAAAGGCAACCATATTTGTAGATGACAAGCAGATAATACCATCCCATACAGCTAGCATGGCATGTCTCAGTGATGATTGAGAAATTCCGATCAGTCAGCAAGTTCACTTTATAAAGCTCCTGTGGCTGAAAACCGAGGGGTGGACAGAACTTGCAAAAGAACAGGTAGAGCACAGTTTGTCAAGGTGTGCCTTTGTAAAGCCAGCCCCAGTTCAGCACACAGCTCCAAGAGGAAATCTAAGTCGACTTAGAAACCAGTCATCCTCATGGGATAAGAAATCAGTATGATCTCTAACTCTCTTCTAAATCTTCCATTTGTGCTAAAGCAACCATGGTAAGTTGGAATAGTTTGGCCATTCTAGGCACCATTGTATTGTTACAGATTGATTATAATCAATTGCCTTAAGTCTGTAAATGATATGCAATAAATTTTGGTGTATTTGATAAAGCCCGCATTATGGATGTGAATCTAAAAAAAGAAAGGGAAACCACACAGAAACAGTAGCACTGATTTGATGCTGGGTGCCGCCTGTTCACAAAAACCAAGCAAAAACTTGTGTGCCATGAAAATGTGCGAAGCGTTACGGCAAATGTTAGTTTTTATACATCTTCATGTGAGAGTGGAAATGAGTGTACACAACATTTTTGTGCATAAGCACTGTTTATATATGAGTTCACGGGTTTCCTATTAATCCTTATATTACTGCACCCATTTGTCAGGCATTTTTAAAAATGATGTACCTCACTACAGTCTGCAAGTTTACTGATGATATCTTTACTTTCAATTCAGTTTACTGACAAAACCTCAATTGTGTCCATTGCTTTTAAAACAGCTGATCTCTCAACTGTCAAACAAAAAAATGATTTTCATTCTTGAGCCTAACCCTGAAATAAGGCCAAGTTGATGAGACTAAGTTCCTCAGAATGCCACTTTGAGCTTTCAGTAATGTTTCAGGTCAAGGTTGTGGATTTTGCTGGCTTTGCTCTGACCATTCTGCCTGATGTTCTGTGTATCTCTCCTGAGTCTTCAAATATGTGCCATTATTTTTATTATATTTTAACATGAATTATATTCCACATGAGAGATCTAAACTCTTAATTGTATTTTTGTTGCACTAGTGAGTGTTAAGCTAAGTAGCCTTAGACAGGTTGCCAACTGTCTCAGTTTGTTCATGTGGCAGGCTTACTGTTTTAATACATCCAGCTCTTTGCTGATATTGTAGTTGAAATTGGGTTCATCCTTGAACCCATGTTACTTTGTCTTCTTCTGCCATGGAATTGAACCCTAGTTTTTGTGCTGCCTGCCTCAATTTAATATAAGTGCCAGTTTTAAGATTTTCTTTAACTCGGACCACTAACATCACTGTTCTGTATGGGTTGTTACTTTTTTATGGTGCGCATGTCTGACTTTGTCTGACTTTCATTATGGCATAGACCCTAAGTTTTCAAATTAATAAGTTGCAGGAAAGCATAAACGCGTGTATGAATAATATATATTATTATAATATATTATTATTATAATATTATATTATATAATATTTCAGTGAAATTGGCAAGTTAATCCGTGTTTAAGAACCTCATACAGTAGCTTAACCCCTTATTATACCCTAAAAGGCTTTTTGTGTTATTGCACCTAAATTGCATACCCAAAAATAAATGACTATTACTCTGCTTATGTAAAACAGGAGCTGCAAATGGCTGAATAGTAGAAGTAAGACATTCCAAATTGTAAAGTATTTGTATGATTTAAAAGCCTTTGTTTACAACTATATCAACTTAATAAAACACAGAAAAGTGGCGCTTTGGGGATTTCTCTTCAAAAAACTGGATTTTGCAGTAAATAAGCAAGACATTTTATGATGCACAACCTTGGAATCAAATTTCTTATGTACCATAATCTCTAAATTATCATTGCACCAAGTTTAGATGTCATCCCATGCCATAGCATTACAGAGTTATACTGTTTGGCACAAGGTGTCCACCTGTTTGGAAACATTGTGTCCCTTTTTGGAAACATTTAGTCTCTTGCACCTAAACAATATACAGGTGGAATCCAGTTGTAACAAAATTCATGGGACCATAAAAATATTTCGTTAGAGCAGAAATTTCGTTATAACAACTATGAGGATAAATACATATATTATTGTGATCGGGGTTGCAGATGATCATCCATCTCTATCGGCAGCAGCGCAACTACAGCTGCTCTGGTACGTGTTACTGCATAATGTGCTTGTCACACGATGTTTATAACATTTAACACCCAACCTGGACTCGCCTTTCTGTCTCTCATGCAGCCCTGTGACCCAAGCTTGACTATACCTGTATAAAAAAAAAAAAAAAAAAAAACAGCACTTCATAAACTGCAAAAAATATTTTATTTGAAAATAAAATGTTTGATATAACTTCTTTTTTTATTTATAGAAATACAGGTATGAATACTGAATGAAAATGAGATGTTCAATGTAACCTTTTTTTATAGAACACAAATGCGCTTCTAATTTCTTTTTTTCATTCAGGTCCCAATGCCTGATCTTTAACTTTTTTTTTTCTATCCTTCAACATTGTTGAAAGCTTTGAAGGTGCGATTCCAGATGCTTTTGCCACGTCATTTTCCTTATTTCCAGAATCGGCTCTTTCTAGGATTGTTACTATCACCATGTGGTGCGATTCCCCAAGGGTGATCTGACTCACAGGATCCTCTTTCTTCAGGATCTGGACCAGGCCAAAGGAATGCCCACGTAACACCTGGCTGCAGCAGGTAGATGGTCATTTCTAGAGGGTGGGACTGGACCACATATCTACCTGGGCGGTTGCCAACCAGGGTCCCAAGCTGTTTAGTCATGTGGTGGGTGCGGCAACACATTGTACCAGTGCATGCTTCCCAACCTGACCTGACTTACCTGTAAACTGACTCAGTTTCTCACTTTTTTTGTTCATCACAAAGGAAACTTTGCAAAGCGCTATGCAACTCAAACCATACATTAATCCACACACAACCAAACTACCATGCAACTGCTCAGTGGACCACTGACTCAGAATTCGGTTATGTATGTGATGTCTTGCCAAGACTGCCCAAGACATAATATTTTGCAGCACACCGTCACATTGTGTTGGTCTACAAGAAAAAGATAACCTGTTGCAGGTTTCTCGAGATTCGCCAAAAGTGCGGGCAGGGCATTAAGTATTTTTAACATCAAATTATTATCTTTGTTGGCATTTTTGATCGAAAAAACGTTTGTTATGCTGAAATTTACATTTCGTTAACATGAAATCTGTTTAACATGATTTTGTATGAACGTTCGTCCTGGCCAACAAAAAGTATTTATTATTCTGGAAATTTTCTGTTACTTACACGTTCACTGTAACAAGACTTGACCTTTATGTACACACACACACACACACACACAAACAATTTGTAACTATGTACATATAATTATGTACTGATCCAAATCTTTACTTTCAAAATTATTTTTCAGTGCTATCCTTGAAAAAGTTTACTTTTCACTACTGTGCATAGATAAATATTATATTTTGTACACTAGATTGGGGGTTTTGGGGTACAATTCACCCATCTTCTCCTATCTTCTGTCGCAGTTGCCCCACAAAGGTTTATTATGTTTTTATTTATTTATGTTTCTCATTGTTACTGCTTTTTTCTTGCATTTTATGTCTAGAATAAAGTAAGTGCACACATTTTCATACCAGGTTCTTCAAGTTCTGAGTCACAGTGGTTGAAACAATGCCTTTCCTGGCAGCCCTGGGCACAGTGCAGGAAACAAGCAGTCCTGAACGCAGAGCTAATCATTCGGACACAGGCTCTAAATCAATGTTTCAAAGCCGCTTTTGAGTTGCAGTTGGCAGTCACTGCATTGCAAGGATATGAGACTTGTTCAAAGCATAATATGCCCTGCCACGGCCACCAGCACTGCCACTGAAAGGTCAGAGTTGTGTGTTTTTTTTGTTTTTTTTTTTTTAATCCTGTTTCCAGTTGCACTCGCTTTATAATCCTACCCAAAACCTTCCAATGGCAGCACTTCAGTTTTATTTCACAATTGTAATCACGCTCATTTCTACCTTAAAATTGAAAGAGCAATGCTCAGTTAAACTAACACTGGGAGAACGTGCAGTAAAAAGCACCTGTGTATGGTAATTGAACCCATGACACTTCAGCTATAAAACTGCATGCTGGACACTTCAAAGTTATATTAAAATCTGCACTTTTAAATCTAGCGTAACATCAAGTCCTTCACCAAATGTGTCATTCTCAATAGAGTCATAACTATGATCAGTAAAGCTTTCTGCGTAGTGATGCATAAAGATGAGCTGTCTCGGAAACCATTTATCTCCTGTCTTTTATGCACAGCTGTGACGTAATATGAGTGACCAGTCATACTATACTTCACTAGAATGGACTGAAACTCAGCTATGAAATAGCAATGAGCCTCTCTCTGTATGTGGCTTGAAGTAGGTGAGATCTTTGATAAAAGCAGATTCACTCCGATGCATTGCGCTGCTTGGTTACGGGTGTACATTTGCAAACCACATATTTTAATAATGAAAGAGAGCAGACAACATGGAAAATTATGATTTATCTGAAAGAAGATACCCTTGGATATTTAAAAATACCATTAATGCTTTTGATTGATTTGTGGGTTTATTGCAACATACACAAACAACTTTGAAATATGGCCGTGCCTAAGTAGTTAAAGGCTCTGACTCCAGCATTAGTTTTATTTATCACCAAGAAACACTCAGACTTCCAGTCCTCAAATAAAGGGGGTTCATATAGAGCAAGCAGAACCTTTACGTTTCAGCAAGACAATGTTTCCACCATGGAAAAATTAGCTTTTGTGTCTGCCTGCTGCCCATTTGATCTATCATAAGCACCTTAAGTGATGTGCTTGATGGTGTGCAGATGTTGCTGCTGTTCTTTTTACTTTTTCCTGTTACAGTGGTGTTTGTCACATACGATGATCAACAAACACAGTATTTACACCTTATTATTAATTATAGACCGTACCGTGGCCTGGGGGATTAATCATTATCAGGACATACTTTTGTTGATCAAGATCAGGGTTCTATCCCCAGTAGTTACACGTGGACCCCCTTTTATATCCATTTCTGTTTTCTCGCATTCTCTGTCCCGCACTTGACCAGCTGCTTTTCTTCTCTTTCCTCTTATGGAATTCCTCGTCACGTCACTGGCCTTTGTAATTTGCTTGACACTTAGCAGATGTCTCTGGTCTTCCTTTTCTTTCTGCCATGCCACTTTGTTCACCTGTCACTTTGCCATAAGAAACCCATGAGCACAGGCCTGTCTGACAGGATTGCTGTGACCTCACATTTTTAGCAATGCAGTATGATGCATCGAATCATAAGCTTTTAATCAAGACCAAGATCAAGGTTCTAGCTCCAGTAGTTCACGATTTATTGCATAATAGACAGACCGACCTTAGCATTTCATTTATTTGTATATATAAATAATATATATACACACACGCTCACAAACAGTACATAGATTGGAATTGTAAATCTGTCCGTATTTTACGATTACAGGTTACAATGTTGAGTCTGGGCACTTAGTTCTTTAAAGGTTAGGCAAAGAAAAAGCCATTTATGGCTTGATTTCTCAAAAGGAGTATTTTAAAATGAAAGAAAGTCAAAGCAGTGATTTGAAAACATATGACTTGGCTCTATTTATGAACAATTTATTAATGAAGAGATATTGCTGGGTTGCAATTATGTTAATCAGTTTCAAACTGTCTGCGGTGGGCTGGTGCCCTGCCCGGGGTTTGTTTCCTGCCTTGCACCCTGTGTTGGCTGGGATTGGCCCCAGCAGACCCCCGTGACCCTGTAGTTAGGATATAGCAGGTTGGATAATGGATGGATGGGTTTCAAACTGTTTTCTTTTCCTGTCTGTTTTAACAGATCAATGCCTTTATGTGTGTTCATTATTTTATACTGTACCTCCACTCCATGAAGAACGCTATACAAAAATAAACTGAATTGAATTCATGCTTCCATTTTTTTAAATAACTGTAGTTTGTTAAATAAACAATGTTAACAGCCAGTCAAAATCGACACAATTGCCAGGCCTGCTTGATTGAAATGGATACATTCGATTTTTGAATATTCTGCAGATTAAGATTTCCAGAGTATGCCTTGGATAGTGTAGGAAGATGACAGTTTATGGCTCAGTCAAGGCCTCTTTACACCTGAAATTAATGCTTATTTTCTGTCCAAATTGTATCTGAGAACAATTTAGTGAGATTTTATTTACCTGGGATTAAAATGTATCTTTGGTGTCAAATAGAGATCCAGTGCTGCCTTCCCCATGCAAAATTCAAATCATCTCCTGCTTTTGTGGCTGTTCTATGTTGATAGAAAATACATTTGCGTTTATGCTTTTCCGACCACCTCCAGATATGTTCTGAGTTATTTGATCACAAGTGCATTTACACTGTTTTTTAAGTGTATCCAGTGTAGGATAAAGAAGAGATTTAACTTGTTGATTATTTGTCAGTCATGCCTTTGGCTGTTCTGTTAATTACTTTACCTTTCTCTGTAGGATGAGATCTTCATCCATTAACTGAAGCACACTCACTTTAACACTGGAATTCCTGAAGCCTACAAAAAAACTTGTAATCCCGGCCTACCTTAAATCCCTTCGCACCGCTCCATCAGCATCTTTTGTTTTGTAAATGTGTCGATCAGCACAAGCAGCAAGCAGTCTGCTGTCCCATCCCCAGCCTTGACGGAGTTCAGCATGAGGGCAAAAAGTTCTCCCAGCTCAAGCCAAGGCTCCTTGTCTGCCTTTGAGGTTCCTGGAGTTGTATAGGGTAAATAATACAGTATATCGTTATTTGGAATACATGCATTTCATGTTTGTTCCGTGTCTACAAAGATCTGGGTAAGTGTAGGATGAAAGGAAATACAAGAAATGCTGAACACATACCTAAAGCAGAAGCTTTTTCCATGTTATACTAATAATGACATGAAGTGTATAATGTGTGAAGATTTTAGTTCAAAAAACAAATAAACATGTGCATTTTTATTCAAGAATATAACCAAAGAAAAAAAAAAGCATCCGATTTACTTGTGGGTGTCAATGAGTTACAAACCCAAGCTCAAATGTCAATCGACAGGGAATCTACACGTATTCTTAAATGCTGCAGAGGTAAGAACTGCTGCCTTATAACCCAAAGGTCCTGGATTCAAGACCGAGCACTCCTCATTCTGATTAGTGAGCTGCTATTATTATTATTACTATAACTAGGGGGCTCTGCCCGCTTTGCTCACCAATTCCCGTGTGGGCCCTACATGCTAGTCATTTCCTGGATCTGCCGCTTGTGATGTCAAAGGTTTCTTCTTTTTGAGCACATACACCATCATCATGGCACTGCCAGATCTAAACAACAGCGTGGTGAATTGCTCACATACTGAAGTGACTGTAGTTACAGGTGGAAGTCCCATTTTACTTATGGTGCCAAGCAGAGTGCAGCAGTCTATTAGCCAGTGAAAGTGCTGTGAAGAAGCTGTCTGTTGTCACAGTCCTGCCTTTGTCCACTCTGATAGCGGTCACAGGACATCATATCTTTGTTTGCTGGTACAGCAAATAGTTCTGAGTAGGCATCAGCCACAGCACTGCTCTTGTGAACAGAATGGAGATAAATGCCAAGGAAATGCATACAGTATTTCAAATCATTTGCCATTGGTCACTATTGGGTGCTGCTCTATTAGAATCTTTATTATTTATTTTCAATATGAAACATTGAGATGTAAAATTTTTCTTGGCCACCATTACAAACTACATGAGGCAAGTAACATGTAAAAAATATTATTTGTGTGTCGAGTATAGCATTACGTGGTGTGTTTCACTCTATCTGTTCTTTTTCTTAACATTTTTTCCTGTTAAATTCTCCCTGTGTAATGGTGACCCATGCTTGGAAATACATCACTGTTCTATTGTTATAAAACTTTTGTATTCAAGACTGCTGTAACTTACCATAAAACATCTGTCCAACACTGCAATTTATTACATACAACAAATCTCTCCTTAATATGTTTTAATATCTAGTTGGGTTCTATAGATCTGAATAAATGTGTGCATTTAGCAAACAGAAACTAACAACACTGTTTTTTTTTTTTTTTTTTTGTTTTTTTTTATTGTAGGTGGACTTGGGACTTTGACTTGAGTCATCATTTCCACAATACGGCATGAGCTGCCCGTGACATTTTGGATTTGCAGAATTGGTACCCTGTGGCCATGTGGTGATCTGCAGTTCTGTCTAGTGCTTATGTATTTATATTTTAAAACTTCAAATATGCTGGCCTTTGTTAAGTTCTAAGGGAAACAAATTTCTGTTGTCCTTTTTTTTAATTGTATTTTTGATAATACTATATAATGGGACAAGTTAAAGGGTTTTAATAGGAGAAAACTGAATTGTTTGTAAGATCGCCTTCCATTTCTATTATTTTTTTAAAGAGGATTGTGGCTTTGTGTTAGTTATTGATGTCTGCCTCACTTGTACACATAACCTTCTTTTCTTAAATAGCACAATTAATAAAACAACCGTGGTGCAGAGGAAGTGCTGCCACCTCGCAGTAAGGAGACCAGGCTTCATGTCCTGGGTCCTGCCTTTGTGGAGTTTGCTTTTTCTCCCTGTGTCTGTGTGGGATTCATTTGGATGCTCCCACAGTGCAAAGACTTGTAGGTTACTTGGATTGACGTTGTTCGATTGGCCTGTTTGTGTGTGTGTGTGTGTGTGTGTGCGTGTGTGTTTCCACCCTGCAATATATTGTCATACTGCACAGGGATTGATCCTGCCTTATACCCAGTGCTTGCTCAGGCTCCAAGCTCAGGATTAAGCGGGCTTTGAAAATATTATATAGGGTATGTTTAAAAAGAACAGAATTTAAAATGCTATGCTGAAATCCTAGAAATCAAATGGATTTGTCTAAAAAAAAAAAACACACACACACACAACTTTTTATCTAACACTGTGGCACATCCTGACTGACACACATTGCTTTCCTAGCATTATGTTTAATTTAAAAAGCACCATTGGTTTTTGGAGCCACATTTTCAAAAGCGTCTTTGCACTTGCATTTCTCGGTGGATCAGAGGATTTTTAACTCTTTTATGGTTCCTGTAGTTTTTCAAGCTGCACACTTAACATGCAGTTCTTGGAACTCTCTGCCAAGTTTGCAGTTTGACTGGAACTGTCACAGATACTTAAGTGGTTGCACTTCAGATTTGGACGTGTCAGTTCACTGGTTGGTAACCTTCAACAAGATCAACTGTTGTATGTAAAGTCGTTTAATATGATCATGAATTTGGATTTAGCTGTGAAATATCGTGGACTAATTCTACATTGTTGGAGTAATTAAACAATTCATCACTTTAGTTTTTATTTCATTTTAAAGAGCTCATCAAATCAAAGGCATGTACTTCTGTCTTGGATAGCAAGAGAGCTGCCACTTTCAATAACAGGGTTGTTGGTGGCATTAAGATGACATCACACCTTCCCAGTTGTGCCACCGACTTAACATTTAAAGGCATTAACATTCGAATGGAGCAGGTGGCACATACTAGTAAAGGTTCCTAAAAAATATTAAATATTAAAATATGAAATATTAAAATGTATTTAATTAAATTTTACATTTAATTTAAATTAATTAATTAATTTAATTAAAATGTATTAATTAATGAATTTTTTAATTCATTTAAATTAAATTTAAAAATTAATTAAATTAAATTTTTAAATATTTAAAAAAATTATACATATTTTTTTAGGTACTAAACATTCCAATGTTCCCCTGAGTAAAATCATCAGCATTTGCATTTGGTCTTATTCTTCTGTGGAACATGACACAGCTGCTGCGTACCTTTATCCAGCTTTCCAGCAGGGTTAGGTTATTACCCATCTTCACTCTTTTGACTACACATTCCAAATGCAGTGCTGGGTCAGGTAAGCTTCATAGCACCAGTCGGAGATTGGTAGTCCTTGGATACATTTACTGGAAGGTGTCAAAATCTACTATGTGATGCATCTTGGGCTGCCCGTCATGGCTGGAATATTCATCTCCAATATTTAAAATGGAGTAAAGACCCCACTTTGATGCCTAACGACTCTTCAGTGGACCGCATTAGTCATTCATTTGTGAATGTTTTGTATTTTTTCTGTCATTTTACTCTGAGACACCCTTGTAACTCAGCTCTGACGTGGAATTCCTGTGCCCAGGTGGGGTTTAAAGGCAGCTGTGTGACAGAACATGTAAGTTTGGATCAAAGGCCTTGAAGCTGAGGGATGAATGTGTTCTGGTGGTTATCACTCTACCACTCCACTAGGTTTTAAAGGCCATGTGAACTAACAGACACCACCACTGAGGCAACAGCCCGTTACTTGTTTTGTTCATTTCTCTATTTATGCTCAAAATATACTGAGTTAGGAAGTCCTATCCATGTTCCTCAGTCACACAGTATTAGGGACCTGCCGTTATACATAAGATGTCTCGTATGAAATGGTCAGTAGCATTCTGATGAATTTTCAAGGTTGATGTTGAACAAGAATTGCGTAATGAATGTTAATTCTGCTACAGTTGAGTATTGTGTTAACCCTTAAAGAGAATCTGAAACAAAATCTCTTAAAGGGAAATGTCCAAAGATCCGCAGAATGAATACTGTAGTTTAAGATTTATAGAACCTGCAAGGCTCCACAGTCTGTGAAATCTGAAAAAATGGATTCTTCCTTCATCTCAGCAAGGCAATCCATATCGCATGTACCTGCTCATGTGCCGCTTTATATTTATAATGCCATGTTCACCCTTCATACGAGTTTGTACATTTTCGCTTCCCTTATTTTTTCTTGAACTGATTATTTAATGTTTGTGCATATATTGCTTTATTTTTTGTGGTTGACTTTAAAGCTGCATGTGGTATGAAATCCTGTGGTGCTCTTACCAGATTTGCCTTGCTCGGCTGTAAACGCAGCTCTTCTTCGTCGGCTGTAAACTCAGCTCTTCTTCGTCGGCTGT
>JANRMT010061414.1:31765668-31809641 GCA_026402145.1 Polypterus bichir lapradei
CAGCTCTTCTTCGTCGGCTGTAAACTCAGCTCTTCTTCGTCGGCTGTAAACGCAGTTCTTCTCTATGCGCTCTTTCCATTTGATTTGTTTGAGAAAATGGCAGTTTCTGTAGGTCCTACAGCAGCCTGGCAACTCTAGTCAAAAACCTGAGGCATGATTTGTATGAGGAGACACTACAGTTTTATTTTGGACCTGTATGTGTGGCTGAATTAACCATTATAAGCCCACAGCCAGGAGCAGCCAAGAGGCTTTGCAGTAGCTGGTGTGTTGTATCCTACAGCGCTCAGCTCTGTGGTGTGTAATGCTTACATGTTGTCTAGTCACATTCCCCCTATTCATAATGTCTCCTTCAGTCACAATAACATTATTAGTGAATTAAATATGACTCCTGGAAAATACTATAAGAGCCAAGCCCATAAGTGTAAGATGCAACAAAACAAAACAAAAAAAACTCCCAAATTGACCGCATATTTTAGAATTGCTCAGAGAAGCAATTGAAGAAGAGCCATCAATGATGATGTCTTTACGAGTTGGACGAGCAGCAAACAGAGTAGCGCCATTCTGTGATGGTACAACAGCCATGAGGTGGCAGACAGTCGGGCCCTCTCTTCTCTTTTTTGCCAAACTTCTTCTTTCCTTGCTGTCACATTGTATGCATTTTACTTTTGGTTGAGTGTCCATCAATTGTCAGCTTTCTGTGGTAGGCCGCATCACTAGATGACAAGGTAATAACCAACTATGGAAGTTTAATCTTGGTATAGCTTAGTTATGAAAAGAGTGCTTACCCGGAAGGAAGGTGAGAGTGCATCGGGAGCAAACTGCTGTGTTGGTGGTATGGAGGCATGCCACGGGTGGAAACACTGATGGCAGATGAAATGTGAATAAGAAAGCCTGTCACTCACTTTAATTCACAAGCATTGGATGTTGTTACTTTATGTTGTTGAAGGACATCCGTTTGGCCACGTGAGTCGTAGGAAAGTGGCCTGCTGAAAAAGCCGGGTGTGTAGAGATGCCATAAGACTGGAAAATCCTGGAAAAAGAGAAATAAAATTCAAACAACTTCAGGAAACTGCCTTAAGTTGGAAGCCCTTTTGTGTGTGTGTGTGTGTGTGTGTGTAATAGAGGAAGGCTTCTGCGCAGATCGAGACTCCAGGGGTGGAAGGTCATAAGCGGAGTTGCTGATTGGTTTGTGTCAGGCCGGTGTTAATGATTGGCCAGGTAAACCTGCCTGGCATATAAAACTTGTCCTTTGACCATCTGGCATGAGGGAGAGAAGGTAGCTGAGTGAATTAAATAACAGAGCGATCCGTACTTAGCATTCCTGTTGTTTTGTTTTGTTTTGTTTGTTTTCTCACTGATTTTACTATATTTTTGTGCTTGTGGTGATTTTTCACTTTTGGTTTTGATAATTGTTTTTTTCTGCCCTCTTGATTTTTGTCTTGGCAGAAAGAGGAAGAATGAGAGTTTGTCTGATTGTTTGTTTTTATTTTTCATCAACATTACTTCAATCCAATGTAAATGCTGTATATATTCACCTTCACTTATTTTTGTTTATTGTTGTGTGTGTGTGTGTATATGTATATATATATAAATATATTTGGTGTCATTGCAGAGGAATGCATTTAATTTGATGTGCATGACACTAGAATTTCCTTTTTCTTGCTGTCATTTTAATAAAGACTTCTTTACTTTTGAATATCTTTTGGGTTCTGTTCCTCCAATTTACACCACTGCTCCATTTGGTTACGTCACAGACGTGTGCAGAGGTACCAGTGCATGAGGTGTCACACTGTCACATGCGCTTGCCCTGAGTCACAAGTGGTTGGGACTTGTGTTCCTGGTGGTGTCATGTAACCAGAAGTCCAGAAAGTGTCCTATGACTGTCCCTGACTTGCTAAGATTATGTAAATGAAGGCTGTAACTGAAAATCACTGGAAATGTCTTTTGACATACACCATTCCTCCAGTTCTTTTAGACAGCTCCTTAAAGTCCACATGTTAAGAAGGTGATGGTTGTGACTCATCTAAGACTTTGCAGACATAAGGAGAATGGACAGAGGACTGGTGGACTTTGACACAGTGGACAAAACCTCGATGGCTTTTTGGCTCAGTCCTCAATGGCAGATTGTGCCCACAGGGGGGCTGTGATGGCCAGTGAGTTTTAAAGTGGTGCGCATCATTCTGTGTTGCTGCTCCTCTGTAGAGATAATGTCGTGGCTTTCATCAGCAGGCCAGTAGTAAATCAATCAGAATCGGAATTCACTTTACTTGATTGACATGGTGCACTAATGTGTACTTAGGAGTTTGTCATGATAGTATTGGTGCAACCTACAAGGACAACACAAAAAGTAAATATAATAAGATAAAATGTAAAATAATAAAATATGATTCAGCATACAAGGGAAATACAAAAAATTAAGGGATAGTAGAATTGAAGTGTCCAGGTCGTCTAGTGTACAGGTACACATACTGTAGATATCGAGTAGAAGCTCAGACCTGACTACTCAGAATAACTGTACTTGGAAAACAACAGTTCAGGTGACTTGTTGTTTTAGCTTTCACTGCAGGAAGACGTTTGCCGGAGGGAAGTCTGCGACACGGGTCAGATCAGCAATGACCTTTGTGGCCCTCTTCCTTACCCAGGACTCACACAGGACTTCAGTGTGCAGTATGTTACAGCCTATGAGCTTCTCACAGGCTCGGGTGATGTGTTGCAGATAGGCCTTAGCCTGAAATAAGGCAGCTCCAAACCAGACAGTTATACAGGTAGATGAGGTTAGAATGGACATGATGATAGTCACATAGAATTGGACCAATATTGCTTGAGGGAGACCGCTGATGCCAAAATACCATTCTTTGGTGGGCTTTCTTAATAATACAGTACATGTGATGTTATTGTCCCACTTAAGGTTTTCTGACAGCACAGTGCCCAGAAACCTAAATGATTCTGTCATCCCAACGGCTGAGCCATTTCTATCAAGTGATAGGTGAGCAGGTGACTACTTCCTGAATTTTACGATCATCTCCCGAGTTTTTTGAATGTTAAGGTCCAAATTATAATAAGTGCACCACAATGTCAGATTTTCCACCATCTTTGTTTGAATTTGACCTATTAGTCAAATGTCTTCTGCAAATTTAAGAAATCTGACAGAAGAGTGGCCAGAGGTGCAGTCATTTGTATATACTGTAGTGAGAAGAGTAGTGGGGAAAGGACACGTCTCCATGGTGTGCCAGTTATAAGGGTTAATTAAGGTGACGTGTGTGCCCAACCACACATACTGTTTCCTATCTGTAAGAAAGTCTGTGATCCAATGGCAGATTGTACTGGACATGTTGAACTGGGTGGGTTTCTTATTCATGAGTTCTGGGATGATGAGCTAAAGTCCACAAAGAAGATCCTCACATATGACCCTGGCTTATCAAGGTGTTGATAAATAAAGCTCACACCTAAATTCACTGCATCATCCATAGACTGGTTGGCTCTGTATGCAAACTGTAATGAGTCCAGGAAGTCTTTTGTAACATCCATCCATCCATTATCCAACCCGCTATATCCTAACTACAGGGTCATGGGGGTCTGCTGGAACCAATCCCAGCCAACACAGGGCGCAAGGCAGGAAACAAACCCCAGGCAGGGTGCCAGCCCACTGCAGGCTTTTTTTAACATTCTTGAGTTAATTCAGAATAAGGCGTTCAAAGGTCTTCATTACCACAGAGGAGTAAAGCTACCGGTCTGCTGTCATTCAGGCCCATGATGTTTGATTTTTGGTAGCTACTGCAATGATGGTAGAGGGCATGAAGCCAGCAGGAACAGTGCACAGATATAGAGATGCCTGCACAGTGCCCGAGTATGGAAGGGGAAGTAAGGTCTGGGCCTGCAGCTTTTTTAATATTTTTCTTTTTGAGTAAACTGCAGAAGTCTTTTGCATTAACGACAGGATAGGGAAGCTGAGAAGAAGAGGAGTGTAAAGTAGCACCAGTGAGACCATCAGGTAGACTTATGTCCTATTGTCTTTCAAATTGCTTTTGGCAACTCTCTGAATTTCTTTACCCATCCCTGCTCTGGTGAGCTCTCTTGGCTTTAGGAAACACGGTGGGAACTTTAGGTGAAAATTGCCATGACGAAGATGAGTAAGTCTGTCAGTGGTCACTATTCCAGTGTGGCTCATTTGGCCAACGCTACACCACAACAGCAGCACGTATCGTGGCCCCTGGTCACATCTGCACTTTTGCTGTAGCTCGGTGTTTTCCCTTGACTCTGTCCCTCTGGCCAACTTTAGTTAGACTAAAATGAGCCTCCTCCATATACACAGAATTAGGTGGGCCTCTGACACCACCAATTCCTGCTAAGAACCATCGCAATTCATGATCAAGCCAGTGGTCAGTGCTGCTGCCGAGTGTTGACTTTGCACTTTCTCCACTGTTTTTGTTTTTTTTCCTCCTACATCCCAAAGATGTGTGTGCTGCCATGACTGGTGACTGAGTTGGCCTGGTGTGTGGGGTGTCATGGGACTGGCACCAGAGCCAGCACCCATACTGCCTTTGTTCGCAGTATTGACCAGGTACGCTCCGGCATCCAAACTCCCAAACTGTAGTACACAGAAAGATTAAAGAAGACATCTGTTAGGGTTTACTATCCTTACTGTTGTCCCCAACTCCTTTTGAATGTGATTTCAGTGAACTGCTTCATTTGGACTACAGGACACAGTGGAAAACTAACAACCACCGCCATCTTCTTGAACACACTCTACTGTGTCATTGCGGCTGAGGCCCCTTCCTGCACAAATCTGTTCAGCTTTGAAATTAAATGGAACGATAAAATACAAAGTGACCAGAGCTTCAGTGATACTGTAGTTATGGCGTGGCACAGGGAGCGGTGAGGAGTAGAGAAAGGCAGAGATTGTGTGGACAGCACAGACCAATGCAGGCTTGTCCATCTGATGGGCCTGCGTCCTTTGAAGTGTGTCTCAAGCTGGGGATGTCCAGTCAGACCACAGTGGCCAGTGCTCTGTTTTATGCTGTGGTCTGCTGGGGGAGAAGCACCAACCGTGATCTTTGAATAAACTCATCAGGACGGCCAGTGGACTACTCAGGACTCACTGGAGGCAGGGGTAGAAAGAGGATGACAGCACAATGACAGGCTGCTGTGACTCGTGTAGCCTAACCTCGACATGACATGTTGTCCTGGAACACTTTTAGCCATCGACTTCTTCTACTGTGGTGTGCCCACCATCAGACATCACAGCAGCTTGTCGCAAACTTTAAAGGAGGTAGGACCCTGAGAGAGATGAGCCCACTCTAACTTTTGTGCAACAAACCTGTGTTGCCCACCCTGTTTAGACAGCCCCCCGTCTGTTTAGCATGTCTCCACCCACTGTCTACAGCTTCACCCAAGCTTGGTATAATAGACATACTGGAATAAGGACAATATTTCTTTACACTATTACAGTCTTGTGAAAAAGTAAGTACACCCCATGGAAATGGTTGGCTTTCTTTCACAAGATACTGAACAGTTGAATATCAGACCTTCATGTGCCCACGGAGAAAGGTGATGATGTACTTGAACTGTGACAAACTGACATGGGTGTATTCAATCTTCATCATCGAAATTAACAAAAATGCAGATTTGCCAAGTGGAAAAAGTACATCCACTCCAACGTTCCTCACCAGTTCAAATCTAAAAAAAATAAAGTCAGGTGTTTCAGATTAGGTGGGATTGCTGAGACCCTCCTTAAGGAGTCTGCAGGTGGATCCTTATTTATTAAAACCACAGACATTGAGGGCCTGGTGTCATCATTCCAAGATCAAAAGAGCTCTCTAATCCCTTAGAGTGAAAAAGACAAAATGGGGGATCCTGACGGTGTTTTAGCTCTCAATTTTTATGGCTTCGTTTACTTGTGAATTTTAACCTTTTATACTAATTTTCTACTATTTTGATTTAACTGACCATAACTGCACTGTCTTTCACTCAATATTCATGTTCTGCCTCTGAAAATTAAGGTCAGGCATTTCTCATTCAGACTTCTTTTACTTTTTTTAGATGTAAGTAAAAAGACATTCAAATGAAGGATGTCTCATTCTAAATGTGTTTAATATAAATTAATTAAAAATAATTTAAAACGCTATTAATATTTATGACTGTTTTTTTTATTATTATCTTAGTCAAGTGTAATCGAAAAAATGAAAGGATATTTCATTGCTTGCAGTCATTTTAAAGGACAACGTTTCAGTAACTTTATTTACACGAATAATCTTACAAAACTTTAAAATATGCTAAACATAGTACAATTTTACCTATGTACTATTAAAATTCCGTAAAACTTAAAAGTTAAATTGTTGCCATCTGTCATGGAGCAGCCCCATTGAAGAAGATAACAGTGGCCACCCAGACCTCGTCGCTGGTCGTGAAGGGACCCCCATAACAGTTCAAGCCTCAGGGCCCCAAAAATGTGCTGTAGGTCTGCCACTGATGACCTGCGTATCATTGTGAAGAACAGCAGTTCACTGCAGTCTGTATAGAGAAGTATATTCTTATATTATAAGTTGATGATTTGTGTATACAGTGGAACCTCGGTTCTGAACACGTACAAATCGGGTTACGACCAAAAAGTTCGCCAAACTTTTGCATCTGTTCACGACCACACACTCAGTATATGAACAAGCCAGTTTCCCTTTCGGTTTGTGCGCGCCGATGATTTCCACACGTGTTGCATTGTTCTCGGTCAGACGTGTGTGCTTGCACGTGCATGCGTGCTTTTGCTGTGAACTCTTTGTGCTCTATGTCATTTTCCTTCTGGTTCGTACGTGCCGATTACTGTATTTAAGCATGTGTTCAGCCTCTCCCTGTTCATTGTTCTCAGTCAGACGTGCGTGCTTTCGTTGTGAACTCTTTGTGCTCTACACTATTTCGTGTGTTTTTGCAGTTAACTATGGCTTCCTAAGCAAGTGAAGAGTGGTGAGAAGAAAGGTTTGAAGAAAATTGAAATCAAAGTAAAGAAAGAAATTATTGAAAAGTATGAGCGTGGCGTTTGTTTTACTGATCTTGCCGCTGAGTACAAGAAGTCAAAATCTACGATTTCGACTATTCTAAAGCAGAAAGAGGCCATTAAAGCAGCTCATGTTGCAAAAGGAGTTACAGTGTTAACTAGGCAGAGGCCTCAAGTGCTGGAAGAGGTGGAAAAACTGTAATCTCCTCTCCACCCAGTTCCTCCTCACTTCCTTCATGCCAGAACTCAACTCATGCAAGGTTAGTTTTCTTGGTGGTTTATGGTTAGTTTTTGTATTAGGGATTTTTCAAATGTTCATTTTTTGCGTGAATTGTTGCAATGTTACTTTTCTTGGTTGTTTATTAAGTTACGGATTTTTCAAATGTTCATTTTTTTCTCTGTGTTTAAAACTCATTAAAAAAGTGTTTACAGAGAGCGGTTTGTAAGGCTATAACGGGAACTCTTGCAATGTTAGTTTTCTCTGTTCAAGGTTTTCTCAGTGTTATTCAATGTTTTTACATTTAGTTTACTATTACGCTGTGCATTCTATGGCATAATTAACTATTTTGTACTTAAAAATTTAAAAAATATATATTTACATACAGCTTGTAGGCTCCAGAACGGATTAATTGTACTTACATACAATCCTATGGGGGAAATTACTTTGGGTCACAACCAAATTGGGTTACGACCAGAGTTTTGGAACAAATTACGGTCGTGAACTGAGGTTCCACTGTATTCAAAGAGAATCATGAGCTTAAATGAAAATATCCTAGTGCATGTTAGCATAGCAAGGGTTAAATCCCAAAAACAGCTTGGGTCTTATATTTTTTATTTTTCTTAGCAAGCTGGACACCACCAATATGTCATGAGTCAAGGTCAGGTATCTAGAGAGAGGTTGACAGGCAAATCTCCCTCCTTTTGCAGGTGGTAAATGTGAGCTGGGCACTAGAGATCATGGTGGCAGGTTCAAGGTGGGGAGAGGGCCTGTCAAGTGGGCATGATGGAGATAATTGAGTGCTACACTCGTTAGGCTGGGAAATACTGGTGGAGCTAAGTAGGGACAGGACCAAGGCAATGGGAAGTTGGGAGTCAAATAGGGTTGACAGATGAGCTGAGTGAGGTAAACCCTTAATAAGAACTGTAATAAAAGTAAGGGCTAATTGCTCATTTCACTAGACTGAGATGGTTCTGTACTTTTTGTAATAAAAGAGTACCGTTCTGTCCTGCACATCCTGAGGTCTCTGTGTGCCTTCGTTGAGCAGCAACAACCTGATGCTTCTGTGTGCCTTTCTTTCATTTCATTCTATGTACTCCAGTCACTGGGATGTCATCACTGAATGAGGTAGTAGCCATCTGCCGTGAGCCCACCACACTGCTGCTGCAACATTTCACTCGAGTTTTGTTTCCACTCCCTGAAAGTTGGCTACTTTACATCAGCCATTGAATTTCCAGTTATCCTATTGTAACACACAATGTAACACTGTCACATACTGTCCTGGTCTGGTTGCTTTTGTGTCTTTATGTATTTCGTCTCTGCGTTTGCGCATGTGACGTTTGTTGTCTGTGGGGGAAGAAATACAGGCAATGAAGTTGACAGCTAAAACATAAAGGAGCCTTTCCATGTAAAGTTTCATTTTCCAGTCAATGTTACTGGGGTTGCCTAGACAACACATCAATAAGCAGGAAAAAAAAGGAATGTGTGGGAAAATGGGGGGTGGGGGCTGAGTGGGCTTAGCAAGTAGACACGCGTCTAAGGCCTGGGATATGCTTAACTCTTAATGCAACGTGTATTTGAGATGCTGCTGCTATGCTATTGTGCGTGTACCATGTACTTTATGTAAATCAGGAAGACTGCACCAAGTGGTACACTGAGACATCATCACGGTGAGAAAACAACATCACCATGTTTTAAGTTGAGGGAAGAAAGATGTTGAAGATAAAAATTCTTTGCATTCTGATACTGTTGCAAAGGTGCAAAAAACACGGCAACAGCAACATAGAAGATGGTATGTGAGACCTTTAAATGTATTGCGTCATTATAATGAGGAATATGCCCTATGCGAGAAATGGAGGAAGAAAAACACCACAAATACTTTTGCATGTCAACATTTAAGTTTGATTTGCTTCACCGCATCGAACAATTCGTCAAACATCGAAGCACGCACATTGATCCTGTTGGAGCTGTAATGTGGCCTGCTATCACACTGCGTTATCTTTCAATGGCTGGATCCCCACTTCTTTTCTCTGACATTTTCCTCTTTGCACGGATGTACCAAAGCTAAAAGAAAATGCTGGAATTTAGTTGTATCTAGCCCCTTACCAAGATTATATAGAGGGGATGTGATTTATAGCAGATTGCGTTCCCTTCACTGCTGGCTAGAAACCTGGTGTGCAAATAAAAGCATAGTGCTTGTGAACAATTGGATGATTTTTGGGAAAGGCCTGACTTTTTCAAAAGAGATGGTCTTCATCCTAACTGGAGGGGATCTTGTATATTATTCCAAAATATGGCAGCAAAACTGCCTGGCTGACTGATTTGAGCACCATCCAGGCCGCAGTCATGTGATCTTAAATCACAGGCAGTTGTTTATCCCACCTGTTACTATCCTGAAGCTGTTACCCATAATCCCTGTTGTGGGGCATCCAGTAAATTTAGTCTTGATACAAACCTTAAATTACTTGATAACCAAAAAATAAGGTATATAATTAGACCAAGGGATAAAGCCAGACCCTCGACCAGGGGCATCTGTAATAGAAATTTACTTCAAATTAAAACAAAAAATATATCACTAGATCAGAAAGAAGCATGCAGTAAAGCTGTTTTGGTAAATGATATTATATTATATTAAGTACAAAATCTGATCTGTGTCTTCTCACTGAAACCTGACATAGTAAATGTGACACTGTTCCCCTAGCTGAGGCGTCACCAAATGGATACTCGTTCCTTCATAAGTCTAGAGATTCTGGTCGAGGAGGAGGCCTTGGAATAATCCATTGTAACAAAATGCAAATCACGTCTAAAAATTTAGGCAACTTTACATCATTTGAGGCATTCATTATAAATATTAAAACAGATTCCAACACAATTATAGTGCTAGTCTACAGACAACCAGGGCCATATTCATTGTTCATGACTGAATTTAGCAACCTTTTATCTGATTTGGCTATAAATTATGATCACGTAGTACTGATGGGGGATTTTAATGTACACATTGATGTGGAAACTGACACTTTTAGGAAATGTTTTACTTACGACGTATTTGTTAAATTCAGTAAGATTTTGTCAGATTGTTAAAGGTCCGACTCATAATCATAACCACACTTTAGATTTAATTATAACTTACAAAGTTGAAATTCAAAATTGAAATATTACTCCATTAAATTAAGTTATTTCCGATCAGTACTTAGTTACATTTGATTTAGTCCTGCCCTTGCCAACGTACTCACAGATTAAAACAAAGACAGTGCGACATCTAGATTGTAATTCTGCTTCAAAATTTATAGATACTTTGAGTAAGTCCAGTGTAATTGTAGAAAACCATTTAGATCAGCTAACATCACATTATAATGTGACCTTGAGAGATGCTCTGGATGCAGTGGCTCCCCTTAAAACAAAAGTGATCAAAGCACATAGAAACTCTCCCTGATTTAATGAAAACACTCAAGCTCTTAAATTAGAGTGTCAAAAACTGGAGCGCAGATGGAGAACAACAAAGCTACAGGTCTTTCAAATTGCATGGATGGAGAGTGTTAAAAAATATAAAAAAGCTCTTTTTAAAGCTCGCTCAGAATACTACTCTACAATAATAGATAGCAATAATAAAAATCCTTGGGTACTGTTTAGAACAGTTGCTAAATTAACAAATGGGAATTCAGATCTACAGTGCAAATTACCAACAGATATTAGCAGTACAGACTTTATGAACTTCTTCAATGAGAAAATTAAAAATATAAGATCCCAGATCTCAGCATCACAGTACAAACCGCATACTAGCTTAGCAGATCCTGCCTCACATTGCATTTAGCACTTTAGTAATTTTAATCCTGTAACTGAGCAGGAAGTCTTAACTCTAATTTCTAAAATGAAGCCCACTACTTGTTCCCTAGATCTAGTACCAACAAAACTAGTAAAAAATGCAATGGATGTTCTTGCAGCTCCTATTCCAAGCATTATCAGTAGTTCATTATTGCATGGCACAGTACCTGAAGCACTAAAAGTGTCAGTCATTAAAAGATTATTTAAAAAGTCAGACCTAGACCCACACATACTAAATAATTATAGAACTATTTCAAATTTACTGTTTCTCTTTTAAATACTAGAAAAAGTAGTCGCCAATCAGCTTCAGTCACACCTTACACATTACAATTTATTTGAGAAATTCCAGTCTGGTTTCTGCGTTGGTCATAGTACAGAAACGGCACTAACACGGGTTGTAAACAACATTCTGATATGCTCTGATGAAGGAAACTCCACTGTAATTATGTTGTTAGACTTAAATGCAGCATTTGACACCATTGACCATTCTATTTTACTGCACAGGCTAGAAAATGATGTTGGGCTTACAGGCACTGTGCTCGCTTGGTTCAGTTCTTGTTTATCAAATCGATTCCAATATGTACAGAAATGTGCTGACAGTACCCCATCATTATACACAGAAATGAGATATGGTGTCCCACAGGGCTCAGTACTGGAACCTTTACTGTTTTCACTTTACATGCTTCCACTGGGATCTCTCATTAGGAAACATAATGTTAATTATCACTCGTATGCAGATGACACCCATTTATATCTTTCATTTAGATCAAATGAAGTTTCTCCAATTTTGTCTTTAATTAGTTGTGTTAGTGAATTAAAGGAGTGGATGGATGAGACTGCGGTGTGTTGGCGTCCTGCCCGGGTTTGTTTCCTGCCTTGCGCCCTGTGTTGACTGGGATTGGCTCCAGCAGACCCCCGTGACCCTGTAGTTTGGATATAGCGGGTTGGATAATGGATGGATGGATGAGAACTACTTGTTTTTAACACAGATAAAACAGAGATGTTAATTGTTGGAGGGAATGACGCTGATCACAGCAATATTCTGTCATCATTTAACTCAGTTGGAATCACTATTAATTTTAGTGAATCAGCCAGCAATCTAGGAGTTATCTTTGACTCTAGCATGTCATTTAAAGCGCACATTACAAAGTTGTCCAAATCATGTTTCTTCCATCTTAAAAATGATGGGAAATTAAGGCGCTTTCTAAATAAACAGGATTCTGAGAAATTAATTCATGCATTTATTTCTAGTAGGATTGACTACTGCAATGCGGTATTCATTGGATGTTCAAACTGTTCTTTATACAGCCTCCAGTTAATCCAAAATGCTGCTGCAAGAATTATTACAAGAACAAGAAAATTAACTCCAGTTCTTAAATCCTTACACTGGCTCCCGGTTAAGTTTAGGGCAGATTTCAAAATCCTCCTTTTAACATATAAAGCATTAAATGGCCAAGGTCTGGATTACTTGTCTGAACTTATCATGACTTACAAACCAGAGTGCACATTAAGATCTCAAGATGCCGGTCTGCTTACGATTCCAAGGATTAATAAAAGAACAGTGGGAGGTTGAGCTTTTAGTTACAGGGCCCCTAAACTGTGGAATGGTCTGCCTGCTACTATAAGAGGTGCCTCTTCGGTCTCAGCTTTTAAATCCCAGCTGAAGACTCACTACTTCAGTTTAGCATATCCTGACTAGAGCTGCTGATTAACTGTACATACTGCATCTCTGTTGTCAGTCATTAGAACCAAAACATAAATAACATTTCTCTTCTCGGTACTCAAATGTGGCACTTGGTGCCATGGCCCATCTGCCAAGTTGTTTTGCCTGCCTAAGGTAAAGTCATCCCTGATGGAGGATCACAGGAATCGTGGGAAAGAGGGGTCCTTTCATCGGATTGGCTGGCCCAGCACTGTTTCAGCCGTAGAATGGCCAAATGGGGGAGGCAGCTTGATGGCCGAGGTCTCCAGGACTCTAAACAAATCCAAATCATATTATGTCATATCATCTACTGTGTGCCATACTTGTAAAATTTTTATTTTTATACTGTATTGAAAATTTGTTCTGTTCTGTGTATTGTATTGTATTGTATTGTATTGATCCCCTTCTTTTTGACACCCACTGCACGCCCAACCTACCTGGAAAGGGGTCTCTCTTTGAACTGCCTTTCCCAAGGTTTATTCCATTTTTTCCCTACAAGGGTTTTTTTGGGAATTTGACAGCTGGGGGGCTGTCAACAGGCAGGGTCTGTTAAAGGCCATTGCGGCACTCCTTGTGTGATTTTGGGCTATAAAAAAATAAATTGTATTGTATTGTATTGTATCTGTCTTGAATTTGTTTCCATTTCGTCTCGCATGTTTCCACATCCGCTTTCAAAGAGATGGTGATTTGACGCCAGCTGTTCTGACAGGCATGTCTGTCACTGCGGAGATGTTGATAGTAAACAACGATGCTGACATTAAGTACGAAAACTTGAACACACACGCCACACAAATTTTTGCTGGTACTGCAACTCGCGCACATGTCACGTTAATTCCTGATGTTGTGCTCAGAGAATGCGTCAAAGGAGCACTGGGAACGCGTGGCAGCCATGTGTTCTGAGCATTAAATATAAACCTATTCTAAGTTGACAAGAATTCTATGCCAGCTGGATGACCGGACTGTGAGTGTGGCCACCTTTAAGACCATCAGTGCAATTGGCAGGAGCCAGCAAGGAGGCACAGTGCCGGTCAGATCTAACCATACTGTATTTTCCAGACAGGTGAGAGTAGACCTATTTTTCCTTCCATAGACGTTACAATAGAAAGGCTACGCCGAACCCAGGATGTAGAAGTGAGCTGGCAGCTGATGTCATTTTCTTGCACTGGTTATTGTATAAAGGGGACTGGGACATTGTCCTCTGTGTAGTTTCTTTAGAGTCGATATTTTTGTGTAGTAAATTAGATCTAATATTGTGATTTGTGTTGTGTATCATATGTATGATTGTATCACTGCAACTTTCAAATACATTTCAAGAATGACTTCTAAGTCTTCACGGCGGGTCATTTCTAAAGCTGTAAACGGGGCTTTGCTCAAATGCGTAAGGTGATGAAAATTATTTTGAATACTCATAGCTCACAAGTGCTGTAATTTCATGTTTATTTAAGGGCGAGTGTTTGGAAAATATCTTAAAATATCAAGCGCTGTAACAGAAGGAAGAACAAAGCAGTGCACATGCCATACGAAAAAGAAAAAAACAAAAAAAAAGAATGGCAGTCCTAGTCTTTATTATAAGGAATCTTAGAGCAATGACAGCCAACCATAACATTATCTGGCTAAATGATACAAATTTTTTATAGTCAACAATTTAATAAATATCAATTTGCTGCATGGTTTCCCCCAGATCGATAATTCTGGATTGCAGCCACAAGGTGACCCATCTTCAGTCAGGTCAGGGTTACCGCCAAGGAGGTTAATGATAAAATTAATTCTGTCAGCTTTGGAAAATTTTAGTGCATACTGAATAGGTGAAATGTAGGGGCCTCAGTTGACCCTTGTGGGAAATGAGTGAGGGGTACCAGGCCAAGGGCAAACATGGCTAAAGAAGTTAGTCCAGAAGAAGATGATGGAAAGGGAAGGAAAATAGTAAGCTGAAGGTAAGAATGGGACCACTGAATGTTAGGACAATGATTGGAAAAGGAAGAGAGTTGGTAGATTTGATGGGAAGGAGGAACATGGGAGTGTAGTGTGTGCAGGAAACTAGATGAAGAAAAAAAGACCAAGAGATCTAGGAGGAGGCTGTAAATTGTTGTACAGGGGACCGAATGAGTACGGTAGCAATGTTGTTGAGACAGTAGTACCCAAAGAACTTAAGGACAGTCTGATGAGTGTGAATAGGAGTAGTGATAGGATAATAAATGAGTGTTAAGCTGGGCTTTGGTCAAGTCAAGTCAAGTCAAATTGGGCAGCATGCACTGGTACAGTGTGTTGCCACACCCACTACACGGCAAAACAACTCAGGATCCCGGTTGGCAACCCCCCAGGCAGACACACGGCCCAGTCCTACCCTCCGGAAATGACCCTCCATCTGCCACAGCCAGGTGTTATGTGAGCAACCCCTTGGCCTGGGCCAGCCACTTGGGTCCCCAACAATGAGGAACTTATGAGCCGGATCACCCTCAGGGAAACGCGCCACATGGCCATAGTGCCGTAACTGACGCTCCCTCACAATGCAGGTAATGTGCCTCATTCGGGACTCCATGAGCAACCGCTCATTCGACACAAAGTCAAACCAGCAGAACCCAAGGATTTTTCGGAAAGACACAGTACCAAAGGAGTCCAGTCTTTGTCTCAGGTCACTGGATAGTGTCCATGTCTCACAACCATATAGCAAGACAGGAAGCACCACGACTCTAAAGACTTGGACCTTCGTCCTTTTGCATAGATAACAGGAGTGCCACACACCCCTTTCCAGCGACCTCATGACCCCCCATGCTCTCCCAATCCGTCTACTGAGTTCATAGGAAGAGCCACCAGAGACATGAATGTCACTGCCAAGGTAAGGTCAACAAGGTCAACACTCTCTCCACAAACAGACACACTGCTGATGGCCATGCCCAAGAGGTCATTAAAGGCCTGGATCTTGGTTTTTATCAGGACACTCGAAAGCACAGACACTCAGACTCCTCACTCAGTCTCTCAGGCGTCCTGATCAGAGCCTCCATTGACTCCACGAAGATCACAGCATTGTCAGCAAAGTCAAGAACTGTGAATCTTTCTTCACCAACAGATGCCCCACCTAGTCTATACAAGCATTGAACAGAGTAGGAGCAAGAATACACCCCTGACGAACACCAGAATCAACTGGGAAAAACGCAGAGGTCCTGCCTCCACTCTGCATAGCACTCACAGTACCAGAGTACAGGCCGGTCATGATATCCAGCAACCTCAAGGGGATCCCGCGAACCCTTAGGATGTCCCACAGGGCAGCTCAATCAACTGAGTTGAACGCTTTACAAAAATCGACAAAGGCTGCAAAGAAACTCTGCTGATATTCATGTTTGCGCGCCATGAGAACCCTCAGTGCCAGGATGCGGTCGATGGTAGACTTCTTAGCCGTAAAACCAGACTGTTCTGGGCACAGGTAGGTGAGCAAGTGATCACGGATCCTATTGAGGTAAACCCTAGCAAGGACCTTACCCGGCACCGAAAGCAGTGTTATCCCCGTGTAGTTGCTGCAATCCAGGCGATCACCCTTCCCTTTCCAGATAGGGATGACAAGTCCCGTTTTCCAGTCCCGCTTTGGTCAGACTGTAGTTAATGTCATTTGTGCATATGTTCCTCAAGTGGACTGTGGCAAAGAAAAGAAAGAAGGAATGAAGAGCTTAGAGCAGTACAAGAGGGAGGAAAGGTGATTGTTGGTGGTATTCTGATTGGGCACGTGGGAAAGAGTAGAGAGATGAAACAGAGGGTATATGGAGGGTGGGGAGTAGGGGAGAGAAATGGAGAAGGGGAGAGGATAATAGATTTTACCATGGCATCTGTTAACACATCTCTCTATTATAAAAAGAAATCCTGGAAAACAAAAGCAAGGCGATGATACGTGATCTTCTCGGAAGTTCTTGGTAGACATTTAAAAGACCCGTGAGACAAAAGAGACTTACCATGGAGCATCTCGCGGGGACCGTAAACATGAGACTTGGTGCAAAGAGATTGTCCCAGGGCCGTGTTGCGGGGACGTGGAACATAAGATTCTTGAAAGACACGCCCTGCTTACAAAAGATATATAAGAGCACACCCATCAAAAAACAGTCAGTCGCAGTAAAAGCACGTAGCACACACACATCCTGTGCTCTCAACACATATAAAGCTTATAAGGACAATATGAAGAATAGAGACCCAAAGGCGCTGGAGAGAAAAAAAGGCAGATAAGAGATTATGAAAGCAGTGGAATTCGAAAGGCTCAAACAAATGATGGCGCGATACACATGCACAGAAAGTTACAGAATATGAAAGCAGTAAAATTCGAAAGTATTATAGCGTCCCAGACAGGTTGAGGCCTTTTTGGTTTTAAGTGACTGTTCGGTCCGATGGAGGGAGGGTGGAGTACAGCACGGAAGACGGACAGCGGGGTACTGATTGATGCAGTAAGGGGGGGGTGAGACGCGGGGGATGAGGGATTGGAGAGGGTGCTAGAAAGTTGTGTTTGGGGTTACGAAGTCAGCGATTGTTAAAGTAAAACTTTTGTGACACTTTATCATGTCACAGTCGCTACAGTATCAAAAAAATGATAGAAAAGATCGCATTACCGCAAAACAAAAGGTGATTAATCATCAGAATCAGGTGTAATTGTAATAGCAGGACAAATCGAGGTCAGAAATAAAAGGCAAAGAGCAGACAACAAAGTCATTTCACATTCGCATCATTCAATGCACAAAAAGTGGATTTACACAATAATAGACCATGCACTATGAGAATCTGTGATCCCGGAACAGTTAAAGCAACGACAGGTTAAATTTCAAAGAATACACAGTTCGGTCAGGTGTATATTTATGATCACGGAGAAGCAATGCAATTTTTAACAGGCAAAAAGAAAGGTAATGTATATATTCTGCGAATAACATTACACCCCAAAGGAGATCGTGATATGCCATCCGTATTAAAATATTTACAGTTTACCGTGAGAATAGCTTTTCCTATGACAATCAATAAATCACAGGGACAAACATTAGAAAAAGTCGGGTTATTTATTAGAGAAACAGAAACAATATTTACTCACGGGCAGTTATACGTTGCGTGGTCACAATGTGTCTCCAAAAAATATTGTTTTTATGAAGCTTTTAAGTAAAAGTGCAAATAGTGAACTTGAAACAATTCCAAAGAAAAAAAAAATGAAAATTGTATACAGTAATCCCTCGCTATATCATGCTTCGACTTTCGCGGCTTCACTCTATCGCGGATTTTATATGAAAGCATAACTAAATATATAACGCGGATTTTTCGCTGCTTCGCGGGTTCTGCGGACAATGTGTCTTTTTACTTCCTGTACATGCTTCCTCAGTTGGTTTGCCCAGTTGATTTCATACAAGGGACGCTATTGGCGGATGGCTGAGAAGCTAACCAATCAGAGCATGCAGTTGAGCTCCTGCGTGCTGAATGCAGTGTTAACCAGGAAGTCTCGTCTCACTCATTCAGCATCAACGTGTTTCGCTGTGTAAAGAGTTGTGCTCTTTTGTGTTTATCTTTGTGCATAGTCAAGCCCTTCATTATGGCTCCAAAACAATCTGCTACTGCTTCAGGGGCCGTGCCCAAGCGCAAGAAGAAGATGTTAACGATTGCCGAAAAGGTAAACGTTTTGGATTTGTTGAAGGCTGCGATTCTTTTTATTTAAAAAGTAGGAAAGGAATATAAGATCTACGGCTGCAGCGTTCTTTTAACCAGGGTGCAAAACGAGTTGTAAGTGGATGTAATAAGGCAGTAGTCTGGATGGAATCTGCTTTAGGGATTTGGATTGAAGACTGCCAGAAGAAGAACAACGGCAGTGCTACACAATCGCCTGAAGTGGCTCCTTTACAAGGGCTGTAACGCTCTCCTTTGTTGTGCAGTAAAATTAAACTCATTGTTATCGGACAAGTCATCGTGTCATTGTTGGTGAGTAACCATAATTAATTTTCTTCTTACAGTGCTTAGTACATGTATGTACGTTAATGTCACTGTACACACATTTACTGTATACTATTTTTCTTGCATTGTACGTATTTATTGCTGGTGGCCTGTCTATCGTAATGGCTGTAACATATGTGATATCGGAGACACTCAATATCTTTAAAATAATATTTAGGTTTTACTGTATATAAACAGTGTGTGTTTATATACATAATTTCAATGAATCTTACCTAATATCTAAGAGAATACAAAGGGATTATGCTGTATAACTCTGCGGGGAATATTTATAAACAGTGCGGGAGAGTTTATAAGGGCTTACAATATATAAAAATAACCATACAAACATATGGTTTTTACTTCGCGGATTTTCACCTATCGCGGGGGGGTCTGGAACGCAACCCCCGCGATCGAGGAGGGATTACTGTATCCGGTTAAACAAACACAGGGGTTAGCGAGCAAAGCGAACAGAGGGCAAAGCCCCCTAGTTTTCTGAAAAGAATGTAAGCTCATTTTTGACTTAGTTGCTCAGTAAAGCAAGGGAAAGACAAACAGACCTTCTAATGTGTGGAAGATCTCATTTGAAAGAGATAAAGAATTGTAAAGTCATAAATGAAGAGAGTGCGACAGTGCAGCATAAAGTGGTGGTGATGGTCTAGGACACTGGTGTCAAACTCCAGGCCTGGAGGGCCGCAGTGGGTGCAGGTTTTCTTTCTAACCCTTTTCCTAATCATTGTCAAGTTTTCACTTCTAATTAACTCCTTTCCCTCTATTTTAATAGCCCTGTTTTTAAGGATTAAGTCTTCTGAATTGATTCTTTTCTTCATTAAATGACAGGAAAACAGAAATGAGACATGAAACGAGCCAACAGATGACCAGCTAAATTGGGGCTTCAAACTCGAACCAGTTCCTTAATGAGAAGCTGAATCTTGTTGTTAATTAAACCCGTTATTCAATTCCATGGCTTGTTGCTGCTCTCTTTTTGCCACAGCAGACATTTCCAAAACTGCTGATATTCTGTTTTTTTCTAAGAACTCCTAAAATGTTTTGGTAACCTGAGGGATCAACCTTACTGAGATCTTCATCTTTATTTTCAGATTTTGTTTGATGGGTACAGGTGAGCTGGTCATGTCCTGCATGTTTTATGTCTCATTACTGTCCGGCTACTAATTAAGGAAAAAACAACTAAGGGGCCTGAGTCAAGCTAATTAAAGCTAAGGCTAAAGAAGTTAATTAGCATCAAACACTGGTCACTAATTAAGAAGATGGTTAGAATGAAAATCTGCAGCCACTGCGGCCCTCCAGGACTGGAGTTCGACACCCCTGGTCTAGGAGATCAGAGTGAGCTGGAGAAAAACCAGAGCAAGCAGCACTAAGGATAAATTGGTGGAGAATGAAAGAGGAAGGGCCTTCAGAACAGGTTTAGGGAGAATGTTTTAAATGAAATGCAGTGAGAAGTCAAGCAAAATGACACCTTTTATTGGCTAACTAAAAAGACTACAATATGGAAGCTTGAGAGGCAACACGGGTCCCTTCTTTTGGCAAGTTTCATCCATAATGGCTAACACGGTACAACACCCTACTACTAATGAAGTGCAGTCTATTGAGAGTGTGGAGGAATGGTGGGAACAGAATAGCAAAGTTGTACTAAGAGCAGCTGAAGAGGTTTGTAGGACGACAGGAAGGAGCCACATGAGACAAAGAGACATGGTGGGGGAACAGAGAGGTGCAGGATGTGATAAAGGCTAAGAAGGAGGCCAAGGACAAATAGTGTCAATTAGGGAAGGAGTAGGGCCTTAAAGTATAGGCAGACACACAAGGAGACAAAGAGGGCGAGAAAATGATTTACAGCGGTCGCTCTCAAACTTGATCCTGAGGTCCTACGGATGCTGCATGTTTTTGTTCCACCCAGATTCACATTCAGCTTAACGGATCTCATTTAATTAGCTGGCCTTTTCTCTCTCCTTTTATTCTGCATTTAGAAAAGCACAACAGTGACTTTTACATTTATAACATATTTAGAACTCTTTCTGCTTTGTTGTAGCTTTAAATGCTTAACTCCCTTATGTTGTTTTGCCCCTTATCT
This sequence comes from Polypterus bichir lapradei, assembly GCA_026402145.1. Classification (NCBI taxonomy): domain Eukaryota; kingdom Metazoa; phylum Chordata; class Cladistia; order Polypteriformes; family Polypteridae; genus Polypterus; species Polypterus bichir. The sequence goes on from JANRMT010061414.1 coordinate 31,786,421, forward strand.
GTGTAGTTTGCTCCCTTCGTTGTATCCTAATAATGACCACAAAAGACAGACAGAGCAGACATCTGAGCAAACGACACTGAATGATGAAAGGCTATAACTGCTTCAGCTTCAGACCTTCTAATTAGTAAATAATTGATTCAATTACCAGAACACTTGGAAAAGCAGAATAAAAATAAAAATCAGGATGAAATATTGTTAAAAAAACCAAACAAACAAAAAAACACTGCATTGTTTAATTAGAACATTAGAACACTCTAGACGAGAACAGGCCATTCAGCCCAACAAAGCTCGCCAGTCCTATCCATTTGTTTCCTCCAATTAAAAATCAAGTCAAGTTTTGAAAGTCCCTAACGTCTTACTGTCTACCACACTACTTGGTAGCTTATTCCAAGTGTCTATCGTTCTTTGTGTAAAGAAAAACTTCCTAATGTTTGTGCGAAATTTACCCTTAACAAGTTTCCAACTGTGTCCCCGTGTTTTAAAATACAAGTCTTGATCCACTGTACTAATTCCCTTCATAATTTTAAACACTTCAATCATGTCACCTCTTAATCTTCTTTTGCTTAAACTGTAAAGGCTCAGCTCTTTTAATCTTTCCTCATAATTCAACCCCTGTAGCTTTGTAGCTTTTAATAAAAGTGAACCAACCCTTTTTTTTTTTTTTTTTTTGTAATTTCTACATTGACCCTAAAACACGGAAACTGGGAAATAATAATCCACCTAACTAGACTAGGAGTCCAATTAAAAACAGAAGTTGGTTGGAATAAAAACCTGCAGTTGCAGGGAGTCCCCAGGTCCGAGATTGGAAACCACTGATAAAGTCAGATAAAGCTGAAAAAGGACGAGCAAGATGTGGTCTCGAGTGAGCATGATAGGTCAGGAATAGATGGAAGAGGAAATATGAAAAGCTGTTGAATGAAGTAAATCAAGGGTAGTATTTGGGGACAGAGGCCCAAATGAAGGACTAGTACTAAGAATAAAGAGGGAGGAAGTACATGAGACATTAAAAACACTAACAAATTTAAAGGCAACAGAAAAAGTTCAGAAGAGGAGTACATGTGGAGTCGGATCTAATTGAGAGGTGACTTTTAGCACTATGATAACCGTGTTTCTTACATTTGACATTGATAACATGTATAGACAGCCAAAGGATGCTTTCAGTTCGCCATTTTATTGCCAGTTCCCTAATACAGGAACGTGAGAGTGCGAAGTATGTAATTTGTAATATTCTGTAATCATAATACAGCTAAAAAAAACTTGAATACGAGATCCACAGGCAACAAACTCACTAGAGCTGCTGGTATGTTGAGAACAGAGATGGGTACATTAGAACATTTGGCACACATCAGCAAACAAAGAAAGGCAGAAAGGGGTACAATGGAATATTAGGACTACATAAATAAATGTTGTTAAATAGTAATGAAAGTAATAGAACACATTTTAGGGTTGTGTATTATAGAAGAAAATAAATAACTTTAACAACGTATTCAAAGTTAAAATTGTAATATGTTTATAGCCTGCCTTTAGTGTGACTTGTTAAATGTAGGCGATGATTTCATTTGGATTTTTGAGTAAACAACAACAGTCAAATATTTATTTTAATCTGACTGACTTAATCAGGTATAGCCCACACTTAAGTCTACATCAATCCATTAAAATTACGCGGACACACATTTGTAGTAATATGTTAATTGAAATTTTCTTCAGAAGTTGTTTAGTAACAATAAATATCTCATATCCAAACTTTTATGATCATTATTGTTCAAAACTGCTACGCATAAATTATAGTGGTAAAAATACACTGCGCTCTTAATAATTCACTCAACAGAGTGCTATAGTGTAAGATATCGGCACCAGTAGACTACCATTGAATTATTTTATGAATATACACTATGTCTCTTACAGTCACTTTATCTTGACCATCGACCATTAGAAATTATTTCACACGTCCACCTTTAGAAATTACTCCCACCTTTCTATTTACATATCCATAAGGTGATTGGCTAAAGTGGAACGTGAATGACAAAAATACACGTTTGGCGAATGGCTGAATAGAAAGGTGATTGACCGCGACGTGAAAATTTACGATTGGCGGATAAGTGACTGATGTACACAAATTTAATATATGACTGGCTAAAGTGAAAAATGATTTGTCATGATTATTTTACTCCGGTCTGCAGCAATACCTATTTGGAAGTCTTCAACGGGCTTACATAGGGAGTGTTGGGCTACACTAATTCTTATGCTGGTCGGTAATCACAAAGGGTTTGCATAAGCAAACTTGCGTAGCTTACACAAAAAAAGTTAGTGAGCATGCGCCAGTCTGAGGCCGACTCTATAGGGTGGTCCAGATCTAACTATGCAATTTTCATTATGCTATAACTTATTAAGTTTATTACATAGAAAATCACCTGAAAAATCCCGGACCATCCAGAAGTATGCAAACTGATGACATGAAGAATCGTCTTCGTGCCGAACTGAAATTGTCCCCGCATAAATCAAAGTCATCCAGACGATCTGGATCTGCATAATTAGATCTGGACTTCCCAGTATTGGTTTTAGCGTCTCGTCTGAAGAGTAAAGTGAAAAAGGAATAGCTTCTCATTGAGTGGCTTGCAATCCCAGCCCAAGAATTGCCTGTGCAAAGGGGTGTTGAAATAAAGAAACACATTAACCGTGAGTTGTTGTTGTTGTTTTTTTATTCTTCCGTTTTCCTTTACGATCAATCCATTCACACATTAAAAGCACCATGGCACACCAGGGGCCTCATGTATAAACAGTGCGTATGCACAAAAATGTTGCGTAAGAACGTTTCCACATTCAAATTGTGATGTACAAAACCTAAACTTGGCGTAAAGCCACGCACATTTCCATGGTACCTCATACCCTGGTGTACGCAAGTTCTCCACTCGGTTTTGCAGACTGGCGGCACCCAGCGTCAAAGCAGTGCTACTGTTCCTGTGTGGTTTATCTTTCTTTTTCAGATTCACATCCCTGATATGGTTTTATAAATACACTGAAATTAACTGCATATGGTTTATTAGTTTAATGCATCTGATTGTAATTAACCTGTAACAATATAATGGTCCACAGAATGGTCTAACTATTCTAAATACCATAGCTGCTTTAGCGTTGTTACTCTCACTGCGCCTTCTTCTTCTTCTTTCAGCTGCTCCCGTTAGGGGTTGCCACAGCGGATCACCTTTTTCCATATTACTGTCACTGCACCAATCAGAGTATTTATATCACTGTATCTGAGTGGGGAATCACAGCTCAGCAGCTGATTGGAAAGAGAATTATCGGTATACCGCATCAAGCACACGCTGCCTCAGCCATTCGCTATTTGAACTGCTCTCATCTGACAAACGCTTCAGAGTCTTTCCTGTACTGACCTCACAGTTCAGAAACGGTTTCATCCCAAGAACTCTAAACACATTCAATCAGTCCATCAAGTGCTCCTTGTAGAACGCTTTGTACTTATTAATACAATTACCTCACTAAAAACTTGCACTACAAAACAAAGTATTTAACGTGCTACTTTAGTTACGATGGGATTGAGAAACTAGTGAATTAAACAATTTTACGAAGTTGATGATGTTCTACTTTAATGACAAAATAAACTGCATGATTAAAGTGGAAAGTTCGAGATTAAAGTTGACATTTTCTGCTTTTTTCCACACTCTGTACCCAAAAAAGCTTTCATATGACACTCAGATGGTGGGCTACGACTCGCCTTTTCACAGCGACTATGATATCTGACTTCTTTTTTATTTCGGGCACTATGCGACTTTGTTAGTGAACTTGAGCTTTTCACTCGATCAACTTCCTTTTGTTGATTATATCACTGTTTAAACCAACAAATATTTGCTGAAATTCTTCAATTTTCCCTCGTACTTTTCCCATTATCTTTTCACAGAAGGCTAATTTTAAGGGCTATTTATATTAATTTGCATATTCAAAGAGGCATAATTCTGGGAGGAGTTGGGGCGGGACAGCAGGCGAGTCCACGTGCATTACTGTTCATGCTGACCGGGATTTATATAGCAGAAGAACATGGAAGTTTGCATACGCACAGATTTATGCATCTGGAATTTTTTGTGCGTAAGCACATTTCTGCTTTTGTCCGTACGCCATGTTTTAATGTGAATTCTACACACGGTGTTATGCATGAGGCCCGAGATGTTTGGGCCACCTGTCAGCTGAGTCTGATGGTGACAATTGTTCAAGTATTTCAAACGGTGTTTCTCTGTAAGTGGAAGGGATGGCATTCGTTTCAAGTGTAAGCCTATTGATCTGAAGAACTGTCTGCTAAGTGTATAGCAGTTCATCTTGCAGCTGAACAGCAAAGCAGTGGTTAGTGAACTTTTTTTTTTTGTTTTTTATTCTTCTGTTTTCCTTTATGATCTATCCATTCACATGTTAAAAGCGCCATGGCACACCAGGGGCCTCATGCATAACGTTGTGCGTAGAATTCACATTATAACATGGCGTATGGACAAAAGCGGAAATGTCCTTACGCACAAAAAAATCCAGATGCATAAATCTATGCGAACGCCAGCTTCCACGTTCTTCTGCTACATAAATCCTGGTCAGCGTGAAAAGTAACGCACGTGCACGCGCCTGCTGTCCCGCCCCAAACTCCTCCTAGAATTACACCTCTTTGAATATGCAAATTAATATAAATAGCCCTTAAGCTCAGCGTTCTGTGAAAAGGCAATGGCAAAACCACGAGGAAAAATAGAACAATTTCAGCGAATACCAAGTGCAGGCAAGGAAAAATCTACTACAGTATTTGTTGGATTAAAAAGTGATATAAACAACAAAAGGAAGTTGATCGAGTGACATAGAATGTCGGAGAAACTCGAAAGCTCAAGTTCACAAAGTCGCACAGTGCCCGAAATAAGAAAGAAGTTGTCACATATCAAAGTCGCCGTGAAAAGGCGAGTCGTAGCCCACCGTCTGAGTGTCATATGAAAGCTTATTTGGGTACAGAGAAAAAAAAATAGGCACACAGTGGGGGAAAAAAGCACGAAATGTCAACTTTAATCTCAAAATTTCCTCTTTAATCACGTAGTTTATTTTGTCATTAAAGTAGAACATCATAGTAGAACTTCATCGTTTCAAGTGTAAGCTTATTGATCTGAAGGGCCAAGGACTGAATGTGGTAATGCTACTTCAACTTTCTATTATCGTCCACTTCCCTTTGGGTTGTGAAGTGTAGGAAACGCGTGCCCGTATCTTGCGGTTGCTACAAGAGGTCTGCACCATGGACCTTCTTTAAGTTCTTACCTCTTGCATGCTTTTCCTGATGACATTGTGTTCTGTAGCACCAGAAGAAAGGATGTGATGAGGAAGTTAGAAGACTGGGGAAGAGCTTTGGAAGATAGAGGGTTCAAGATAAATATGAAGAAGACAGGGTTTCATGTCAGCACATGTTGTTAACGTGTTACAGAAGAATCAATAATGGGATCAGAACAGCCTGGATTGAGGCTAAACTTTTAGTTTGAGGTTTCATTTCTCTATGTCTTAGATTATTATAAATAACACTATTTAAACACTTTTGCATAGTCAAAGAAGTGCAAAAAGATGAAGATAACGAAGTAGGTTTAAATGTTTTTGCAGTTTCTGTTTGGGTTTTTCTCCATTTTACATTTTGTAGTTTGTTTCTTTTATTTATCAAGGTTTCTTTTTCTTTTTCCATTAGTTCTTTTCTTTTTTCCAATTTTTCTTCTCCTTTCCACTTACCAGCCCTTCCACCAGAGAAGCTTCTGCTGTTCCTGGGCCACCAAGTCCCTTTGTTGTCAGGTATGGACGATTAGCTTGTTAAATGACTGCAAGATCACCGACAAATCAACAAAAGAGGTAAACTACAATGTGACAGTTTCCAAAATGAGACTAAATGACTTAAATGTCACAAAAGCAACACTGAAAGAACAACAGCAAAACGCTTTTTAATTTCATTTTTACTGTTGGAAAGTTGCTTGACTTGAGATACTACACTGCATCATCCCCATTAAGGTGGCCATTATACCAATGTGCAATGTCTTCCATTGTTGCAGATTTTGTTTCCAATGATGTACAACCTTTACGATCCACAACTTTCTGCAGTCTGATCATTTCCAGGACTGCCAGTTAGCATCAATAATCCCATTATGCACAGAAACCCTTATTCCAGTTAGATAAGTTGGAATATTGGCCTGAGAAACCTGATTAAAAGAGGTAGATTTCTCTGCAAAATGATTAGGTGGCCATACAGTATAAAAGCCTAACTGGGGTGCTGTTAAGGATTTTGCAGTCTGCACATATCCACTGCACTCCGTCATCTTCTGCATGTGTTGGCTTCCCACACACTTTCAGCAGCCACATGTAGAAGGGCCCACAAAATACACTACCAGAGGCGATCGCATTATGCCTCCTACTGTTTGAAATAATCCATCTCAATATTTCAGAAATCACTAAATTCCTGCTGATGGGCTAAACATACAGCATTAAACTCAGCAGTACAATATCAAAGGCAGTCGGGTAACAAGTTAAAAGTAACAGGCATTAAGTAGTCCGATTTCTTTTTAAAGTAACATGTACCTAATGCATATCTAATCAAAGTAAAAAATACCAACATTATTATTATTATTCCAGCAGTACTAGGTGAAGGTAAGTACACCTTTGCAGGGCTAAATCAAACAGCCAAGGGGGGGTAACAGAAACCTCTAATTAAAGTGTCACTTTGACTAAATAGATTTATACAGGGTGAGCCAAAATGAACCACATTTCTCAAGGTCAATCTGCAAGGTAGGGGCAGCCAAGTAGGTTGGGGTTAGGGCCCTTTGGTAGGCAATCCCTCGTAGTTTTCAGTCTACATCATGTCTTGGTTCGGTACTCACTGCGCTTTTGCTGCCGAAGCATTCTTCAAGAACAACTAATCCATCATCACTACTCCACACACATTCTGAATGTACTTCAGCATGCCTCCTAATGGTGACGTCCCGAATTGTAAAATAATTCTTCAGTGGGTGGCTATTATGGCCCCAACTGGAAGAAATCGATGTGATAGATGCCTGGATTCCACAGGATTGAGCAACAGCTCATATAGCGTAGAGATCCATGCACATTTTATGGTAGATGTTTCCAGGGAAGCTGATCTCCCTGTACAGTGATGTCGGGTGGTCTTCACATTCACCTGATCTCATTCTGTGCAATTTCTTCTTGTGAGGTTATCTCGGGTTGAAGGTATACATACACACACTGACCTCAAAACCTCGAAGCTCTCAAGGACGCTATTGACCACGAAATCGCCGCTATTCCCCTTGAAATGGCCAAACGGTGTTCAGAAATCGTCTCAAGGACTGTATCACTAATAATGGCCACCACCTTGACATCATTTTTAAAACACAATGAAAAAAATCTATTTTGTGTAACCTTTCTTGTGTCATAATGACATTTATTTTCTCTTGTAGCATTTCTGTAGAATAAATGTTTGAAATATGGTACTTCTTTTTGGCTCACCCTGTAAAACACAAGAAAATTACTTGATTTTCAAATTTGACCAATAAGAACGTTTAACTTTTTTTTTTTGTGCAGTTTAATAACATCACAACATTTTGACAAAGGAGACCTATAGAAGATTAATTGTGCATGTAACTCTGATTATTATAGGGATGCTCTGATCAATCAACCACTTAATTAAATTGGCCGATTCTCACTACAAAAGATTTGAACGGTAATTTGGCTGATCACAAAAAAAAAAAAAACAACAATCAATCTTTTTAGGTCCTGCTTCCCTAAGCTTCATGGTAAAATTGTTGCAGTGCTCCTTTACGAGAGATATTACAGTAGTTAAGAACAATGTGTGTGGTTTTTTTTTTTTTTGCAACAAACTTTCTGCAGTGTAAACAAAGAACAGCAAGTTGAGGATTGTTTACCAGAGAGCGATAGACGACTGGGATATTTGCCGTCACATTAAAAAAAATGGGAAAATAAACTGGGGTTAGAGAAGAAAAACGAATGAGAGAAGTCATCCTGTGCAATTAGACAAACAGCAAGAAAAACTACTTTAAGGAATTCAGACCTTTATTTTGTACTTTAATTACAATGGGACACCGTTTGTGTTAGTTCTGACATTGAGCTTGTGTTGGGTACAGCAGTTTACATTTTTAATTGGAGGATCAACTGTTTTTACAACAAACCAAGCTGTGCTGTTTAACTGTAAAGCAACACACACACACACACACACACACACACTGAAAGTAAAGCTCTTCAAACGGGAACTCACTTTTCAGGTCTTATTTTTCAGTGGGTGAATTTTCTGAAGTTTGCCCTTCTCTTTGTTTAAGCCACTGCAGGATCGCTCTTGCTGCTTGACCGAACTATCCAGGGTATTTGTGCTGGTCTGAGATCTTTAGCAGACTGTAGCAGGGCCTCCTCATGGACGTGTCTTTTCATTACGTCTGTTCTATGCTGGGCAGTGGTTTGGGTGATTTTTTTTGCTTTTAATTTAAAATGACACTTTAATTTCTCAAACTGAAACTTTTGTTACACATCACAAGAACTGCAAACTCTTTGCATGTTGTTATGCAGGTGTGCCTTCTGCCACAAAGCCAATGTCCCATAGATACTGCATACGGCAAGGTCCTTGTCAGCTGGTGACAGTTCAGGAGTACAGTCCGCTCTTGCAGTTCTCTGTTCTTTCTACTTTTTTAATGATTGACTTGATTGTGTTCCTGGACCATTTAAAACCTTCAATTTGTTTCAAACTTCTCCACAGGCCTTTAGGATTTCCTTTGCGTTAACAGTGGCATCTCTGTGGTGAAAAACATCCAACTGTGGGATCTCAGGTTATGTCAACTAACTTCCACCTGGTGCACCTCAACTGAATTCAGAAATGCCATAGGAAGGGCTCTTCAAACCAAAACCATTCTAATTGTTTATTTTAAACTACAGGTAAATATTCCACTTTGACACTACAGAGTGGTATGTTATAGAGAAGTGACACACAACCCACAATGACGTACTCATATTTTGACTTATCTGTAACATAATACATGAACAGCCTTGGCGGTATGAATTTAGTGAAAATTTTTAATGGCACGGTATATAAGTAAATAACAACATACAGGGAATAAGTCTGCTTCTTCTCACCTTTGCTTTTCATAACAAACAGACTGAAATTTTACTTTAGTTGTTGGAATGTTGGAAAACTTTTGAGACCCCCTAAAATAACCATACAAGTCATCACAACAGACAATTGAAAGACTACAGCTTTTTTTGAAGTTTTGAGTGCAGTACTTGTATATTAGCAAATTATTCAATACAATGATGTTAAGCCTTTACTAAAATACAAAGTACAAGAAGGAAACTGCCATTTTCGTGAAAATTAATGCATGCAGCATACTGAATTTGGACAGTTCTCTATACCAGTCTCCCCAAAGGCATGGAGGCACATTGGGATGGGATGTTGACCTGTTCTAACATAGCCAGCCAATTCAAGTTGCCATTTTAAGAAGGAACCTGTCATCAGTGGAAGAAAAACAGATTGATGTGCAACGGCCTTGTTTGTGTTTAGCAGATCACATCTGCAGTGTTTTCCAAAACTTCTTTACATTTTAGTTCACTACTTCAATAACCCTCTTTAGGCAATGATAATAATGTTGGCTTATAAGGTGATATTAGTAAATGCTACACAATTAGAAAAATACTAAACATCTAATGAAATCTGCAGTATAATTTAATGTTACCATTCATTGAAAACAGCACCTTCTGAATTAAGACGTTACTGGATTGAACAATATCTTCTTAAGGGATGTGCAATTTCAGAGACCTGAGTTGTGAGGTATCACAAGACAGAAGCACCCCTGCATTCACCTTCACTCACCCAGATGAATTCTACATAAAAAGAAAGCTGGATAGCAACGAAGAAACGCTGCCAGTGCAGCTACCACAGGACATCTACAGGGAAGAGGGAACAGACATCAGTTGTGACAGCAGCAGAAACCAAGTTAGTCTACATGCTATACTTCACATCAAGAACAGTGTGTAGAAAAACTAACAAAAAAGGCTAGCTTTTACATGTTTTCCAGCTTGTTAAAAACTGAATTCAGGTTGCCTTTATTAAGAAAAGGAACATAGTGTTGTAGAGCAATTTGGACATTGCCACATTCAATTAGATATCCAGAGGTAATGGGCCATTCCAACAGTCTAAATTACTGGTACATTAACTGTCATGTAAATGTTGAATAAATAATTAAAACACACAAAATGTATTCTACATACCACAAAGAATTGCAAACTGGTGGTTTCATCATACAGTCTTATAGTAATTCCAGTAAGTACAATATTTATTTAACATATCTTCAGTTGTTTAATGTTACATATTGTGCAACAAATTACAAATCTGCAGTCACAAATTATATGCAGAGATTATGAAGTTAACCTACTGATCAGATAATGTAATTTCTTTCATTTTCTCTCTACAGAAAGGACTAGCAAATCAGATGTTACATATATAACATGTCACTAAACCTGATGCCACAGATGGTAAAACGCTGCTTTGCTGTTGAGTGGCTGAACTTCATCTTCAGACGACATAACCGGACACTTAAACATGCCAGGAATAACACTCAAGAAAAACAAAACAGGGAAGAAAAAAACCTTAAAAAGCACAGACAATTGTTTTGTAGAAATTGAGCAATGAGATATTCACACATTATCTTTTTTTTTTTTTTTTTTTTTTTTTTTTTATAAACCGGCACACATACATGATTAAAACACTTCTGGAAATGAAGTTAGCCATCTTGACCAAAAGAGCTGATGATATTAAAAAAAAAAATAATAAAAAAAAAAACAACAGGGAATGGCCGGTTAAACTGCTGACCTTCCTGTAGAATTGTAGTAGTGCGAGCTACATACAGTACAAATCAGGCAACGTTTCTTACACTTGGGCTTATTACATTGTAGACTTGTGAGGAGGAGGAGGAGGAGAAAGAGGGAGAAGACAGCCTTAGCAGCAACCACCAGAAGATGGTTTGACTGGAGTGCTTTGAATTTTGACGTTCGGTTTTTCTGAGCCACCAGCTGTCGCTCCAGGACCCATTCGTTTTTTAATTTCTGCAGCCATTGTCATGAAGGCTTGTTCAACATTTGTTGCATTCTTTGCACTGGTTTCCAAAAAAGGTATTCCAAGAGAGTCTGCAAATTCCTGAAAGGCAAGAACATTTTTAAGTAAAAGCTACAAACTGCTGGCAATTCTGAAAAATACAAAAGTTAATAGGAGCTACATTGAAAGTTCTACCATCAGTGCATTCATATAAACTTTTCCTTTTGGTTCTACCATTTACAGCAGCTAATGAGAAAATAAGCTGCCATACCTTGAGAATTTATTTTTAAAAATGAAGCCAGTGCAACACAAGTTCTTTTGGATGTTGGACTTCTTGGGAGGAGTCAGTCCTCCTTGAAGGTTGTTTAAGCAGGAGATGTCAGCTAATCCAGCACTTCAAGCTCAGGGTTGCTGAAATGGAGAAGGAGTTGGCTGGTCTGCGTTGTAACGGAGAACTGGAAGATCTGGCCCTTTATGTAATCTCATTGCGCATTTTTTAAATATTAAAATGGCAAGTTTACAGGGAGATATTATAATCAAGGGGGACTTTAACTTCCTCAGTATTAACTAGCCTAACCTTGCAAATAGCAGAGTACAACAGCTGGAATTATTGTTAGACATAATCAGTGACTGTTTTTTAACATGGTATGTGTTAAAGCACCAACATAGGGGAAAGCCTGTCTAGATGTAGTATTTTGCAATAACCAGGATAGAACTGAGGGTGTAGAGGTGATTGAAAATCTAGGGTCAAGTGATTGTAGTATATGTTTTGGGAGAATGCAGATACAAAGACTAAAACTGTTAAGGTTTAAATTTGGTAGAGCAAATTTTGAACAAATACAGTGCAATCTAAAAATGGATAAACTTAAGTGTAGAAACAGTCAAAAAGCAGTGGAACATGTTTAAAAATATTTTACATATAATGCAGGACAGGTACTTCCCAAAATTTGGAATAAGCAAGAAAATAATAAATAAAAACTCTGCAGTCGGTTAATAAAGAGTTGCAAAAAAAAAAAAAAAAAAAAAAGATGTATAAGGTGTAAAAGTCAGGTAACACCAATATGAATCTCTGGATGTATGAGAGCTCAGCACATGAGGTCAAACATTTAAAAGGATAATAGGAAAGCTCAAAGGCAGTTAGAGAAATAATGCAGATAAAGCAAATGACCCAAAGAGATTCTTACAGTATTTTAGTAGAAAAACAACAGCCAAGGAGAAGATGAAGTATATCAGGAATAGTAAAGGAGAATTAAAAAAAAAGCAGAAAGCAAAATAGCAGATGCTCTAAACTTGCATTTTTATGAAGTTTTCACAATTGAGGAAGTAGATAACCTCCATGCAGTAAAAGTGACTACTAAGGAGGTACTAAGGAAAGTTATGGAGACTGTAGAAGGACAAGTACTACTGAGATTAAATGGGCTGAAATCAAACAAATCATCAGGACCAGATAGGACTGTTCTACGATAATATCTTAATTGTTGTTTGAACAAAGTGCGAGCTGAAATCATCAAGTATGTCACTCACTTTGCCAAAAAAATAATCAAAAACATGCCTTGAGAAACCACGCATTCACTGTCTCATGTAACCTAACAGGATAGACTACTGTGTGTGCGTGCACGCTTAGCGCACCATAAGCAAAGCTAGTGCAGCTGCCTCAAACTGAGTGAGTAAACAGCGCCAGCGGATAAACAAGCCTGATCATCTACGCTGTTGGATTTATTTGCAAGACGTGGATCATCTTCACTTGCATGGAGGTGGTTTGGCTTTAAAATGACTGATGTTGCTTAAAATACAGTTTTCAGCAAACTATGCTGGAAATCGTATGCTGCTAAAGACAGTTCGACTTATTTCATTTGCAAAGTGAAATTGATCTAGTATGAATCCCTGTTAGTAGGTTTATTTTTATTTTCGTAAGAAGCATATGCCTATCGGACACATTTTATTTTGCAAGCTATCTTGGTTGGGGGTCCTCGATTCTATAGCACTTTTTTTTCTTTCATTATTTAAAACCCTCGTACAAATCCCCGCCTCATTGCCCCACTGTGATGACAAAATGGAGGGAGCAAAAAAAAAAAAAAAAAAAAAAAAAAAAAAAAAAGGAATTCAGAGGAGGAGAGTCTCTGCATACTGCCATTGAAAAAGACATCAAGAGCCAATCTATACTAATAAAAGGCAAAGCCCTCACTCACTCACTCACTCACTCACTAATTCTCCAACTTCCCGTGTAGGTGGAAGGCTGAAATTTGGCAGGCTTATTCCTTACAGCTCACATACAAAAGTTAAGCAGGTTTCATTTCAAAATTCTACACATAACGGTCATAACGGTCGATAACGGTCGACAACGTCCGCCATGTTGAACTTTCTTATTTATGGCACCATCTTCACGAAATTTGGTAGGCGGCTTCCCTGCGCTAACCAAAACCGATGTATGTACTTATTTCGATGGTATGACGCCATTGTCGGCCGCCATTTTGAACTTTCCAACGTCACTAATTTTTCAACTTCCCGTGTAGGTAGAAGGCTGACCCCATCTTCACGAAATTTGGTAGGTGGCTTCCCTGCGCTAACCAAAATCGATGTACGTACTTATTTCGGTGGTATGACGCCACTGTCGGCCGCCATATTGAATTTTCCAAACATCACTAATTCTCCAACTTCCCGTGTAGGTAGAAGGCTGAAATTTGGCAGGCTCATTCCTTACACCTTACTTACAAAAGTTAAGCAGGTTTCATTTCGAAAGTCTACGCGTAACGGTCATAACGGTCAACAATGTCCGCCATGTTGAACTTTCTTATTCATGGCCCCATCTTCACGAAATTTGGTAGGCGGCTTCCCTGCGCTAACCAAAACCGATGTATGTACTTATTTCGATGGTATGACGCCACTGTCGGCCGCCATATTGAACTTTCCAATGTCACTAATTTTCACAATGTCCGCCATGTTGAACTTTCTTATTTATGGCCCCATCTTCACGAAATTTGGTAGGTGGCTTCCCTGCACTAACCAAAACCGACGTACGTACTTATTTCAGTGGTATGATGCCACTGTCGGCCGCCATATTGAAGTTTCCAACGTCACTAATTCTCCAACTTCCCGTGTAGGTAGAAGGCTGAAATTTGGCAGGCTCATTCCTTACAGCTTACTTACAAAAGTTAAGCAGGTTTCATTTCAAAATTCTACGCGTAACGGTCAACAACGTCCGCCATGTTGAACTTTCTTATTCATAGGTAGAAGGCTGAAATTTGGTACTTATTTCGGTGATATGATGCCACTGTCGGCTACCATATTGAACTTTTCAACGGTCTTTGTTACTTATGGGCCCATCTTCAAGAAATTTGGTACGCGGGTTCCCAACGCTAACTGAATCCTACTTACGTACATATATACGTCCATAGCCTGCAGCTCGGTCACCGTGTGAGGCGGCGTTGGGTCCCCCATCCCAACGCCTCCCACGTTGTTGGCTGCCTGCCTATATAAGGCCGTCTGTCGCTCCAGTCTCTACATTCCCTTCCTTGCTTCGCCACGGTATTCACATCTCCCTGCTGATAACTACAGCCTTTTTATTTAATCCACGGCTTCTCCGCTGTTTTATTGTTCATTTATTACGATTATAGTTATTGTATAGGTATTTTAGACTTACTTTACATTGTTCAGGTACCCATTTCCTTTATCATTCCAACCGTACCCCCATTAACATGTCTATCGAGGTGATCACCATCGATCAAAGAACTGTCACTTACCAAGTGGTTTCCATGCCCGGAGATGGCACCTGCCTTTCCATTCTCTTTGTTACATATTGCACGGCCATATCAGGCTCACTATTGATATCCGGAGGAACATTGTGTCTTATGTATTGAATGACTGGGACAGGTTCAAGGTGTGGACTGATGACGGTACAGGAGATAATTATACTACACAGGAGCACTAGAAGAGTGAAATGCTTAAGTGTACCGAAATGGCCAAATATTTTACACCTTTGGACAACCGCCAATGCCTCTTAAACATCTTAGCTTCACAGGTGACGATTTCAGTAGTGGACACTTTGATGTTTAGAAATGTTTAAACTCTGAAAAGCTGGATGTGAAGTTATCAATGAAACTGGTTGTATACTTACAACGCTTGACAGATGCCGAATGTCTCTTCAACACAAGTCCTACAAATACTGTCGTAAATGAAACAAACCATGAAACTCAAACCGATTATGACAGCAGCAATCCAAGCTGTGAGATTTGAAACAAGATTACTGTTCACATGGCCAACTGTACGTTGTATGCTCAAGAGTAAGCTCAGCGCACAGCTACAGCTTGGTCATATTGCAACTGGAGGGCCGAACTGACAACGTGGCATACAAAGAGATCTTTAACAAATAATTATTGGTATATTTTCCCTCAGTTTAAAAAGGTTTAATTTTATTCTTAATAAAAATTTTAAGGCAGTACTTCACCGCTGCGAAGCGCGGGTATTTTGCTAGTTGATGATACCTGAGGTGGACAGTGATGTAAATCAACTTGGTGGAAAACACAAGAATTATATTTTCCCTAAATTGGGGAAACTTGTAAAGTAGTACCTGTGCATCCCTGCCTCAAGCAGCCCTTCTAAGAGGGTTTTCAGCAGCAGAGGAACTGTTGTAACATACAACCATGCTGCTCTGAAGCCAAACGCTTGTGTTTCTATCACACAAGTTGAAGTTTCATCAGTAGAATTTAACAATCGTTTTATTTTTTTCTGACATCTTTGTACAATATTGGACAGAAATTGAAGGAAGTAATTTGTTTAAAAATGTTATGGGTTTGTTTTTTTTTGTATGTTTGTGTAAAATATGACAGTGCAGTATCTGACAAAACGTTTTTTTACACTATAGTAAAGTATATTAGATTTTTGTTCTTGCTTGAATGCTGCTCAATTCACCTTACAGCAGAGCAGTTCATGTTCATCCAGACTATAAAGTTCAATTATGATTAGTATTTTATTCCCGTTGGATTCATCATATTTACATTAAGGGTCATTATAATTGTTTTGTTGGTCTTAGTGCATTTTTTGTGTAAATTCTGTAGGCCACTTTGATATGGTTTACTCATACTTACACTGTTTAATCTCAGTAATACTTTAACTGGCAATTTTAATGATTTTGTGTTATTTTACTTCAGGTTTTGAGTAAATAAATAAGAACTGTTTTCCTTAACACTAGAATTTCAGAAGACTACGAAAATGTTTGTGATGCCGGGCCACCTTAAATTCCCTTTCACCTCCTCATCGTCGTCTTTGTTTTGCAAAAGTGTCAATCAGCACTGGCAGCAGGGAGCCTGCCCACTTATCCCCCAATGAGGCAACTGAAGTCAGACACAAAATTCTCAGAGATGAAGTCATTTTCTATTGATTCTAGTATTAACTGTTGTTTCCATTAATCTCATTAGTAAGCTACAATTAATATCCTCTCTAAGCTAGATCAATAAGACATTAACAAACATGTTTTTCAAGGACACAAAATAACATCTAATAATTATTAGCGTCAAAGTCCCAGAAAATATTGAGATATTTTTGCCAATATCACACGCCTCTAAAACCAAATATTTATCCTCAAGAGATTAAGGAGGTTAGTGAATACATACATACATAAACCCTTGATCCATATTTTGAGGAAATCACTGTATACTGAGGAAATTCTAAAGGATGGGAAAATATTATCCCATTAGATAAAAAGGGTGATTGGGCAGCACCCACTAACTATAGACGAGTAAGCTTAATGTGCACCACAGGTAAATTAATGGAAAGGATTAACATGTGCAAAAACTTTTATATTAAGTTAAGCTACCAGTTATTTAATTTGCATTTTTATACTGAATAATAATGTCAAAAAATGCTTTAATATGTAAACATAGACAAAAATGTACACAAATACAATAAATAAATATGTAAATAAAAAGTTGTGCTGAGGGGAAAAAAAGACTTTACTTAGAAATTTGCCATATTTTTATACCTTTGCCGTTGTGTAGTCCACAACCTTCTTTGTTGTAAGGTCACACTTGTTTCCTACCAATAACTTGTTTACATTTTCACTGGCATAGCGATCAATCTCTTGTAACCACTGTTTAACATTGTTGAATGACTCCTAGATGAACAAAGGCAGACAAAATATATCAATTTTACAAGTACATTACAACATATTAGAATAATATTTTTAGTACATGGTGCTGGTATTCAGGACTGTTGTGTAAATGATGGGCCTGCATGGGCTGGCACCCCAACAGGTCTGTTTCCTGTTTTAAACCAAGTTCTACCAGGACAGGATGAGGCCACCTGGAAACATGAATTGGATTAGGAAGGATGGAAATTTAGAGTCTAATAAAAATACTTCAAATCACCTGGGGCCTCAGGTATATACGGTGCATACGCACAGAAATGTTGCGTAAGAACGTTTCTACGTTCACATCACGATGTATAAAACCTAAACTTGGCGTAAAGCCATGAACATTTTACGGTACCTCATACCCTGTCGTACGCAAGTTCTGCACTCAGTTTGGCAGACTGGCGGCACCCAGTGTCAAAGCAGTGCTACTGTTCCTGTGTGGTTATCCTCTTTTTTAGATCAACATCCCTGATGCGGCTTTAGAAATACACTGAAATTAACCGCATATTGTTTATTAGTTTAATGCATCTGATTGTAATTAACCAGTAACAATATAATAGTCCACAGAATGGTCAAACTATTCTAAATACCATAGCTGCTTTAGCGTTGTTACTCTCACTGCACCTTTTTCGTCTTTCAGCTGCTCCCGTTAGGGGTTGCCACAGCGGATCATCTTTTTCCATATTACTCTCACTGCACCACTCAGAGTATTTATATCACTGTATCTGAGTGGGGAATTAAAGATCTACAGAAGCTGAGAAAGAGTATTATCGGTATACAGCATCAAGCACACGCTGCCTCAGCCATGCCGTCTATTGAACTGCTTTCACACGGCAAACGTTTCAAAGCATTTCCTGTACGGACCTCGCGGTTCAGAAAGAGTTTCATCCCAAGAACTATAAACGCACTCAATCAAGTGCTCCTTGTAGAACTGTCTGTACCTATAATTAGAATTACCTCACTGTAAACTTGCACTACAGTTACAATATTGCACAACCTGAGGCACTTCATAAAGCACATATTTACATATGATGACGTTATCATTTTTAAGATGAAATGCAGCAAAATATGTTTATTATATTATACAGATAAAACTTAACTTCATTTAAATAATCTATATTGTCAATAATTAAACATGCCAGGACACGGTGCCGCAACACTAGCTATTAGCTTGCGCTCCGTTCACGGATTGTTCCTGCCTCGCACTGTATTCTTACTGGGACTGGCGTGACACTGTGAGGATAGACAGATAGAATAATTAAACACATACTACGAAGATATTTCAATGTTCCTTAAAAATTTTGAAGAATCGGTGTTCTAAGCTTACAGATGGCTTAACGTCTATTACAGAGCTGATTGTGAGGCAATTGGGTATTTGGAGAAAGAAAAGTATGGACAGGAATTGAAGGTTAGTACGTTTGAAAAAGACAGTACTTCTGTACTAATGCATTTCATCGAAGGTTTGTGCATGGCGCAGCAAGCATCCGAGACATGTACAATCACTGCACCGCCGTGTTCCCATGTTTAATAACATGATTTAACTCCTATCACCATGAAAATGATATCACGTATACATCTCAGTATTTTAATTATTCAGATAGCTGTAACATCACGAATGTAATGGATTCTGTGTCCTGTCGGAGGAAGAGAAAGCCTGTTTAAGAAGCATGTAGTGATTCACACACAGAGTACATAGAAGATCAAATACAAAACAAAGCATTTAACTTGCTACTTTAGTTACGATGGGATTTGAGAAACTAATAAACAATTTTAAGATGAAGTTTATGATGTTCTTACTTTAATGACAAAATAAACTACGTGATTAAAGTGGAAATTTCGAGATTAAAGTTGACATTTCATGCTTTTTTCCCGCACTGTGTGCCTATTTTTTTTTCTCTGTACTCCAATAGGCTTTCATATGACACTCAGCCGGTGGACTACGACTCGCCTTTTCACGGTGACTTTGATATGTGACAACTTCTTTTTTATTTCCAGCACTGTGCAATTTTGTGAAGTTGAGCTTGAGTTTCTCTGACACACTTTGTCACTTGATCGACTTCCTTTTGTTGTTTATACCACTGTTTAAACCAACAAATAGTACGCTTTTTCTTGCCTCCACTTGGTATTCGCTGAAATTCTTATTTTCCCCTGTGCTTTTTCCACTGTCTTTTCACAGAAGGCTGATCTTAATGGCTATTTATATTGATTTGCATATTCAAAGAGGCGTAATTCTGGGAGGAGTTGGGGCGGGACAGGAGGCACGTGCACGAGCGTTACTTTTCACACTGACCGGGATTTATGTAGCGGAAGAATGTGGAAGTTGACGAACGCACAGATTCCTGGATCTGGAATTTTTTGTGCGTAAGCACATTTTGGCTTTTGTGCTTACGTCATGTTGTTGTGCGAATGCTACGCATGGCGTTATGCATGAGGCCCCAGGTGATTTGTTTGATTTCAGCCTATTTAATCTGAGCAGTACTTCTCTCTGTACAATTTACAAATCCTTCAGTACCTCCTTAGTAGTCTAGTCCCGTTTACCGCTAGGAGGTTATCCACTTCCTCACTTGTGAAGACCTCAGAAAAATGCAAATTTAAAGCGTCTGCTATTTCACTGTCTGTATCTTTTAATTCCCCTTTACTATTTCTGATACATTTCACCCCTTACTTGATTTTTTTTATTTATTTATTTTTAACTACTATAATTAGTGCTGGGCGGTATGCCGGTGTTTACCGAAAACCGTTTTTTTTTATTTTTGTTATGATATGGATTTTTCTTATACTGCAACACAATACAATACAATACAGTTTATTTTTGTATAGCCCTAACTCACACAGGAAGTGGCGCAATGGGCTTTAACAGGCCCTGCCTCTTGACAGCACCCCAGCCTTGACTCTGAGAAGATAAGGAAAAACTCCCAAAAAAACCTTGTAGGGAAAAATGGAAGAAACCTTGGGTTTAAATTGCCTAAACGACGTTCAGAACGTGGCGCAGCGGGAAACTGTACAAGTGGGGACCTTTTTCACTGCTACACTGCTAATCACAGAGTTGTTGCGCAGGGGCTCTTTTTCACTGCTACACCGCTCAATAGGTAGTAGTAGTGTAGGTATTGCGCGGTGAAAATGGACAGAGAACATTCTGAAACTGAAGCTGTAGCTGACGCTAAAGTTGAACATGATGACACAGAAGAACTTTTGCCGAAAAAAAGGAGTCATGTCTGTTGCCTGGAGATACTTTGGTTTTAAAAGGTCGGATGTGGACCATTATGTTCAAATGTGTAAATACTGTTTCTGTACTACTGGATAATACTGCAAGCCAAGTTGTACTTGTTTTATTTGTTTTCAATACAGTGTAATGTACCTGGGTACTGTGTAATAGTGTGACGACGTTGACTTTATTCTCAACATTTCCACTTTAATCTCAACACATATAACA
Organism: Polypterus bichir lapradei; assembly: GCA_026402145.1. NCBI lineage: Eukaryota > Metazoa > Chordata > Cladistia > Polypteriformes > Polypteridae > Polypterus > Polypterus bichir. The sequence goes on from JANRMT010061414.1 coordinate 31,807,070, forward strand.
AGAATAAAGTCGACATGTTGACTTTATTCTCGTAATTTGTCATTAAAGTAGGAACATCGTAAACTAAACTTCATTGTAAAATGAATATTTAATTTACTAGATTTTCTCAAACCCCATCATAAGTTATGTAGCACATTAAATGCTTTCTGTTAAGTATTGTCCGAGCCATGTTAATTGCTACTGCTTCTTAAACTGACTTCCTCTTGCACTAAGAGGAGGTGCAGACAGCACACAGAATACATTAATTTCATGATATTCCTGCTCTCTGAACATTTAGAATGCTAAGATAAATACTTGATGTAATTTTCATGATGAAATGCATTAAAGAATGTATTAATCATGTGGGAGCATGGCGGCATGGAAGTTGCACTGCTGCCTCGGGTGTACCCTGCCTTGAATTTGCATGTTTTTCTGGTGGGTTTACTCGGCGTGCTTCAGTTTCCTTTCAAAGTCATTTAGGATGTGGTGTTTTGTTATGTAGTGACCCTGCTAGTGTATGTTTTGCTCGTATTCACCCTGCAATGTGCTGGCGACTCGTTCAGGATTTGCTCCTGCCTTGCACACAATGTTTGCTGGGATGGGCGCAACCCTGAATGGATGGCATAATTAAACATGCATAACAAAGATATTTTTAAAGTTCTGAACACTCTGTGGGCTAAGTTTTTATAACTAGTTTTAATTTCACAAAGACGTTTATTGCGTGGTGATTGGTTATGTGGAGAAAGAAAAAGGAAGGAATGGAACTGGGGTTTTGGTATGTCAGAGAGACGGCACGCGTGCAATAAAGAAAGTCCGCTCAGAAGAACACATCCATTGGATTATGTGTTCGTGTCTCCAACCACCAGATCACAAACCCAGCATTTACACAGTATTTAAGTTAAACCTTTGCAATACCCATTCACACATCCAGTTTTTTGGAGCCTCGTCACACCTGCCAATAAAGTTCTCTACACTGAACATACACCTGAGGACACCTTACAGCACTACCGCCTCACTCCCATGCATGTTTTAATACCTGCTTTAATGCATTTCATCATGAAAATATCAAGTATTTATCTTAGCATTCTAAATTTTAAGGGAGCAGGCATATCATGAAGTGAATGGATTCTGTGCGGTGATCGCTGCCGGTGCCACCTCTTACTGCAGATGATTTCAGTTTAAGAAGTGTAGTGATTAACAACTGGGTCAAGGAACACAACACAAAGCATTTAATGTGCTGCATTAACTTATGACAGGGTTTGAGAAAATCTAGTAAATTAAACATTGATTTTAGGATGACGTTTAGTTTACGACATTCTACTTTATTCTCATAGTTTATTTTATAATTAAAGTGGAAATGTCGACAGTGATCTCGACATAAGCATCAAAATTAAAGTGGAAATGTACCGTCTTGTAGCCGGGTGCTCCACCCGGCTAATTTAGTTGAGCGCCCAGCTGTCCTCTCGCAAGGAACGAGTGGGCGGGTGGGCAAATATTTTAGAAGCAGGATCGCAAGTTGCGAAGGGAGAGGCGTGGGTTGGGATGTTGCCGATCATTCGGTGCTAAAGCTAATAGCGGGGACGAGGCTTAGCAGAGTTCACAAGCAAAAAGTATGGGGAGGTTGTCTTTCGGGAGGGGGGTGTACATGGTAATAGTGGGGGCGGAGCAGCTTAGTTACAGTAGCAAGGAGTATGGAGAGGTGGGCAGGCGAGAGGAGGCTGTACATGCTAATAGCGGGAGCGGAGTGACACTTCACAAGTAAAGAGGATGTGGATGTGGGCGGGTGAGAGGAGGACTGATAAAATAAGTCTAGTGGAACCAGCCTATCAGATATCAGAAAAAGGGCGTCAGGAAGTGACGTCTCTGTTTTCAGTGTCAGTGCAGTCTGTGTAGTGCTGCTAAGTTTATGTCGAGAATAAAGTCTACATTTCCACTTTATTCTCGCCATTTATCTCGAGATTAAAGTCGACATGTTGACTTTATTCTCAGTTTGTCATTAAAGTAGAACATCATAAACTAAACTCTATCTTAAAATGAATATTTAATTTACTGGATTTTCTCAAACCCCGTCATAAATTATTTAGCGCATGAAATGCTTTGTGTTATGTGGTGATTGGTTATGTGGAGAAAGAAAAAGGAAGGATAGGAATTGGGGTTTTGGTACATCAGATAGAGACAGCACGCATGCAATAAAGAAAGCCCGCTCAGAAGAACATCCATTGAATTCTGTGTTCGTGTCTCCGATCACCAGATCACAAACCCAACATTTACACAATATTTCAGTTAAACCTTTGCGATACTCATTCAAACATCCAGTTTTTTGGAGCCTTGTCAAACCTGCCATAAAGTTCTCTACACTTAACGTACACCTGAGAACCCCTTACTGCGAGGGAGCAGCACTACCACCGTGCATGTTTAATACAGTGGTGTGAAAAACTATTTGCCCCCTTCCTGATTTCTTATTCTTTTGCATGTTTGTCACACAAAATGTTTCTGATCATCAAACACATGTAACCATTAGTCAAATATAACACAAGTAAACACAAAATGCAGTTTTTAAATGATGGTTTTTATTATTTAGGGAGAAAAAAAA
>JANRMT010061414.1:31824641-31840780 GCA_026402145.1 Polypterus bichir lapradei
CCGCATGCGTTTTCATACGTCTCAAACTAAGGGGATGCGAGGTTAAAATAAATCGAGAAGCGCGCGTACATACTTAGTGCATCCCCTCTCGGGAATCGAACCTCGGACGTGGGCGCTACAGGCGAATGCTTTACTATCGCGCCACGGCGTGTGGTTTATCTATTTGAGCGTAGCAGTGTAATTCGGTTTTTGTTTAGCACTCTTTGGAACTGTTGCTTTTTGTCTGCGCACTGCGTCAGTTCACGTGAGACGCTGAATATGGTTTTATATGTCACTCGCTCGCTTCTAATTGTTTCGCTGCCTTCTTAATTATATAATGCATGTTTTCTAAAGCGCGTTTTGTAGCTCTTCCTGGTTTTCTACGTAATGCGTGATTACGTGAGAGGCGTGATGATGTCATACGAAACTCCGCCCCTCCAGCTGAACTCCAGTACAGTAAATGGAGAAAAACAACTTCCAGTTATGACCATTACGCGTAGAATTTCGAAATGAAACCTGCCCAACTTTTGTAAGGAACCTGTAAGGAATGAGCCTGCCAAATTTCAGCCTTCTACCTACACGGGAAGTTGGAGAATTAGTGATGAGTCAGTCAGTCAGTCAGTCAGTCAGTCAGTGAGTGAGTGAGTCAGTGAGGGCTTTGCCGTTTATTAGTATAGATATATATACACACACACACACACACACACACACAGTGATCCCTCACTATATCACGCTTCGACTTTCGTGGCTTCACTCTATCGCGATTTTTTTCTCATACACGCTTACGTCACTACGCATGCGCTTTCTGAGAACTTTTATCTAAGCCCTACGATGGCTCCTAAACGTGCTGCTTTTTCTAAGCCTTCTGACAATAAAACTAAGCGCCGGAGGAAGATGCTTACTATCCAGGAGAAGGTGAAACTCTTGGATATGATTAAAGATGGCAATACCCTACAAAAGCCTCCTCACGTATATGAAAAGACAACGCCAGCAACTGCCTATCAAGATGTTCTTCAGCCGTGCACCCAGACACCCACTGCCTACTCCTAGTACTTCTTCACTGAAGACAACAACGCACCTGCTGAAGATACTGCACCACCTCTGAAGACTTTCCTACCGAGGTCGTGCCTTCATAGGTTAGTAGTTGTGTGCAATTAAATGTACAGTACAATAATCTACTATATAAAAGCGTTTGGGATTGTCCTTCCGTCACGTGAGTGCAAAGCGTAGCGGTATTCCACTTATTACAGACTTACTACTTGCGGCTTGAGGTACGAAGCGACGCGATGTGAGCAGAGTTCTGGTGCTCTCATCGTTCCCTTGCTTTTGTGCGCAATGCGCTGGAAAAATAGACAAAATTATGTCTCTGGAAATAATTAATGTTGATGGAGTACAAATGCCTCACCGCGTAGTAAATATCAGGGGAGATGGTGCTTGCTTATTCTCATCTATAGCTTATTTAGTGCATGAAACTCCATCTTTAGCGGTACAGATTCGGGCTGACATTGTACGACTTTGGACAGGCACTTGAGGGGATAAAAAAAAACGTAGGTTTTCGGGAGATGTTATGAATGGGCACTTTGATGTTCTCATTCACTACACTTGCATGCCTGAAGTAAATCCAAAGGAAAGATAACTTTATTGTATTGTCTTGAGCTCACCTTTTTTGCTTTCTTCTAACCACTACTCATACTAGGGCCTTCATCTGGGTCACAATTTTATCCAGGACCCAGTTCGGATTGTGTACTTTTTCTTTTCAGATATTTATCCATCGCTATCACTGCTGTCACAGCCGAAGCATCACTAATTCTACTGTTTGAATGGCAATAAGTAGATACACAGATTAATTAGCCATCTGCTGCCACCTAGTGGAAGAGTATTTAATTGTTCTGCCTGTCACTGTCGCATAGACAAAGACAACTTATTTGCAGTAAATAAATAATAATTTTCAGACCAATTAAGTGAAATTGAATAATTTTCCACAGTACACTTGATGATCTCTCACGGCACATTAATGTGCCGCGGCACAGTGGTTGGGAATCACTGACCTAGACAGATAAAATTCTCAACGATCCTAACACAAATGACCAATAGGGAATGGCAAAGGAACAATCCCAAAACTAAGGTTCCAGGAGTATTTAGAGACCAGAAGTGATAAACGTGGTCAGTGAAACAACTCATTGAAAAACATTTACAACAGGTAAGATAGAAGTGATTTACAAAATTAAAAATTTGAGTATGCTGATGGTATGGATTTCTGGAGGACTAAGTGATATCATTTAAAGATGGTCCCTCCAAGATAAGGTCACAGAGGATGGAAATCACTTTGCCACATTTAAAACAATGGCAATAGCCGATATGAGAAATTTGTGCAATACAGCTAACAGTGGGACCAGCACAAATTATACTCATTAAAAGAAAACAAACAATAACATTAGATATATTAGATAGTTATCCTATATTTTAATTATAACAATCCAGTCTCACAAAGTTTCTGGCAGCCTGAAGGACTAGAAGGATGGTAACATTAGTCCTGACATATCTGTTGAAGTCTTAGGACTCTACGTTAGGGAATTTCAAAACTCGACTTTATGTTTTTTTGGAAGAAACAAGTGGATAGGACTGTCGAGCTTTGTTGGGCTGAATGGCCTGTTCTCGTCTACAGTGTTCTAATGTCTTTCCTATAAAATGCATCAGACAATCAAACATATATTATTGTTGGTCTTAAAATTAACAAAGCATACCTTCAATAAAACCTGAACACAACAATGAACTCGATCAAAGCCTTTAAAACAGAAGCGTCATAGTTACATTTGACAAGTAATTTGAACATTTACTGTTAATTAGGGCTTAATCTTTTAATATATAATTATTCTGGTAATATTAGAAAGATAAATCTACGCTTAAAATTATGGCTAGTAAATTAGACAGAATTCTACATTAATTGTAAATTGGCCAACTAAAATTGATAGTTTTATTTATCAATACAAAACATGCTCTTAAAATGCTGAATTTAAAATAATTCAAATAAAGCAAAGTCATATATACCCAATTTAAAAATCATTCCACAAAATCTTGATTTCATCTTAGTTTGTCACTGGACGTGACTCTTTTTACTTTCACTAAAACATGTGGAAAATGCCTTATGCACTAGATCTGGAGTGTTCAACTCTGATCCTGAAGGGCTACAGAGGCTGCAAGATTTCCTTCCTGCCACTTTCTTAATCAGTGACCAATTTCTTCTGCTAATTAACTAGCTATTTAAGACTCAGACTCCCCAATTGTTTTATTTTCTTAATTAGCAGTCAAACAATAATGACATACAAAGTGAGCCAACAAATGTATAGATAATTTTTCTATGATGGACAAAGTTAATTAAAAAAAAAAAAGTATCGGTTTTCTAATTAAGAAAATGGCTTGAGTGACACTGGATGGAGTTTGTGGCCCCAACTTGCCGCATAATCTGTTGGCTCACTTCACATCTCATTTTTATTTATGACATTTGGGGTTTTATTTCTCAGAAACAACAAAAAATTTAAGAATTACTTTATTTGCCTGAACTGCAGCCATGACACTATCTGATATTAGAAAACCTTGAAAATTGCAAGCAAATTCAGAAATAAATTATTTTCTGTCAAGAAACACAAAAAGTGCAAGAAGCCTTTTAAACATGAGTGTCATTTAGAAGCAGTTTGTTTTTGTACCTTTCACAAGATATACAACAGGGATGGTCAAATACATTTGAATTTAGCTTCAAAATATAGTACACAATAAAAGTGATATTGGACACTTACCAAATAATTTTAATAGGAAGTATACTCTAGCATAAAAGTAGTAAAGATACAAAAGCTGGGGTAACCTCCTTCTAACATTATGGTTATTAACATAACATTCTTTACCTTATCACACTTTACATTTCTGTTTACCTAAGAACTTAGAGGACTGTTATAATGTCAAAGAGGAAGATCTAAGGAATTTGGGAAATGTTAGCAGACTTAATTTCAGGAGCAGAGACTTGAAAGCGAGAATGCCACACACAATCTATTAACAAGACTTTGCTGGGTGACTACCAACTACTCCCCATCCTCAAGAACTACCTCTGTAGGAAATGGTGTGCCAATAATGAAGATGGCAGGTCAGCGGTTTATGTGAGTGTAACATAAAAGCTCAGTGAAGGTTTTAGTGAGCATCTGGTTTTATTGGCATTGGCCCTGATATGTCGCGTTAATAGGTGATCAAATGTTTTGTAATTTAATCGTCATTAACAATTACATTCGATATTGTGCATTGACAACCAGGAAACTTGCAAAGGACCATGGTTAGAGAACAACAATTTGCAATTTAATTACACAATGGTAAAGTGTTATAACTTTTACAACCAAGTCGTGCAAAAGAACATAAGCAAAGGGTACTTACAATTTGAAGTTTGATTGTCTTGCCATCTAATTCTATAGTTCTTATTTTAAAGTCCACACCAATAGTACTAATGTAGCTTTCTGTATATGTGTCATCCTGCAAGGAAAACAAAAAATTACAACTTTTTCTATGTTGACAGGCATGAAACATTTTAATGTAATACAGACAAAAACTGTACTTCAATATTTGGAAATCTTAAAAAAAAAAATAATGTTAATTGAATAATTTAATGTATTTTAATAAATGTATCAAAAACAAAATTTTCTCTAGCAACACAATGTAAACAGCTTAATCGCATATTACTGAAGCATGGTTCAGCCTCCTTCTTCTGGCTATTTCTGTTAAGGGTTGCCACAGCGGATCATCTTTTTCTATATCTTCCCGTCCTCTGCAACTTGCTCTGTCACACCCATCACCGGCATGTCCTCTCTCACCACATCCATAAACCTTCTCTTAGGCCTTCCTCTTTTCTGGCAGCTTTATCCTTAACATCCTTCTCCCGATATACCCAGCATCTCTCCTCTGTATATGTCCAAACCAACGCAATCTCACCTCTCTGACTTTCTCTCCAAACCATCCACCTGAGCTGACCCTCTAATGTACTCATTTCTAACCCTGTCCATTCTCGTCACACCCAATTCAAATCGTGGCATCTTTAACTCTGCCACCTCCAGCTCTGTCTCCTGCTTTCTGGTCAGTGCTACCATCTCCAACCCATATAACATAGCTGATCTCACTACCATCCTGTAGACCTTCTTTTTCACTCTTGCTGATACCAATCTGTCACAAATTACTCCTGACACTCATCTCCACCCATTCCACCCTGCCTGCACTCTTTTTCACTTCTCTTCCACAATCACCATTACTCTGTACTGTTGATCCCAAGTATTTAAACTCATCCACCTTTGCCATCTCTACTTCCTGCATCCTCACCATTCCACTGACCTTCCTTTAATTTACACACATGTATTCTGTCCTGCTCCTACTGAACCTTCATTCCCCTCCTCTTGGATGCTGAACCACAAAAATCTTGTGAAACATACCCTCACTATTACCTAACATTTCTCTCTCTCACACACACACACACACACTATGGTCTAAACACACATCAGCATGACTATAAAGGAAGAAACTTAAGAAATTCTGGCTTGGCAGTAACAGCCATACAGTAGTCAGGCCTTATGCAAGCATATTACTTTTGGTACGAAGGAGCCCAAGTATCACTACTAAATCTAAGTGTGTCAAAGAGAAAATGTAACGCATTGTTCAGAATTCCACTCAGTTTTGTTTTAATTCTCTTCTTCACTACTACCTCCAGGGTGTTCAGAGTGTATCCATTAAATGAGCCTATCCTTTTAATTAGCTTGTTGATTCAGGGCATCAATTGAAGTGATGTTACCAGCCCAGCACATCACAGTGTAGAAAATAATCACAAAGTTGAAGAATATCACTATGCACACTAAAAGAACACAGCCTCCTAAGGAAAAAACAGCCCTATTCTTCCCTTTCTTATATAGTTCCTCTGTGTTATGAGACCAGTACAATCAGTCATTGATGTGGAATTCAAAGTAGCTGTAGTAGTACACCATCTCTGCATTAACTCCTTGAATAGTCAGTTGGCATTAAGGACCTTTGGTGAGCCAATAGTCAATGACCAGTTCTCCTTGGTTTTGTTTTGCCAATATTAAGTTTTAGACAATTCTTTCTGTAGCAAGAAACAAAAGTTTTCCATGTGAATGTTATACTCGCTTTTATCCCAATCATCAATATACCCCATAAGTGCATAGTAATCTGAGAATTCTGCAAGTGACAAGACTTGGTGTTATACTTATAGTCAGAGGTGTACAGAGTGAAGGGAAAAGGAAAGCTAGGACTGTTTCTTGTGGTGTCCCAGCGTTGTGGACATCAGTCCTTGATTCTCAAACTGCAGTCTGCCCGACAGATAGTCCATTACTCAGGACACCATAGGCTCATCCACCTGTATATTTCTGAGCATACCCCTTTGCAGGGTGGGCTGGACAGTACTGAAGGCACTGGAGAAATCAAAAAACAATTCTCACAGTGCTGCCAACTTTGTCTAGATAAAAATAAGACTTGTGGAGCAGATAAATAATTGGATCATTCTTACTAATCTTTGTCCGACTGGCAAACTGCAGTGTATCCAGATCTACCACAAGAGGACTCATAGTCCAGGAATAGCCTCTCAATTGTCTTCATGACTTAAGATGCAAGTGCCACTGGTCTATAGTCATTAGGTGAAGAGGTGCCTACCTTCTTTGGAACAGTAACAATGCAGGATGTTTTCCACAGCATAGGCACATTCTGGAGCCTTAGAGACAGACTAAACAGATGATTGAGGATACCATAAAGCTGGTCAGCGCTGTTCTTAAGAGTTCAAGGACTGACTCCTTCTAGCCCCACAGCTGTTAGTTTGTAGCTTTCTCAGTTGTCACCATAATTGGTCTTCAATTAAGGACAGTCTGATGATCTGAGGTGGACTTTTTCACTGGCCATTCCAGTTTATGTGGTGGAAGCTGTTTATGTGGTAGGGATGGTGTGGGAGGACTGGTCACTGGAAGAAGGTAACTGGGAATAAAAAATTCTTACAAAATTGGTTCAGGGCATTAGCCTTTTCCACATCATCTTTAAGCAATGGAGCCCTGGTTTGCTTGAGTCAAGACATCATGCCCAGTAATTTCCAGACATCTTTCATGTTATTCTGTATGAGTTTGTTTACCATTTTAGCTTTGTAAGTTTCCTTTCCTTCAGCACTCGCTGTGCATTCTTCAGGGTCTCTGTCTCCTGATTTGAATACTCACGTTTTCTAATTTAAGAGACCTTGTAGGCTCTTCGGAATCCAGGGTTTATTGCTTAGAAAGCAACATACTGTCTTTCTGGGTACCAATGAGTCAGCACAAAAGTTTACAGGTTGTGTAAACTGCCATTATCACTGCCATTTGACTGCCATATCATTTCTCAGTCTGTAGTTTGGATGCAGTCAGCCTTCCGGTTTCACTTCTTCGCTAATCAGGTGGTGGTAACAGATTGCTGTTTAATAGTAGGCTTGTAGCTGGGAATAAGAAGAATCATGTTGTGGTCAGATTTGCCCAAAGGTGCCAGTAGTTTACACTTAAAGCCATCTTTGTCATTTGAATAATGCAGATCCAGCTTGTCATTTCTTTGAGTGGAACATGACGCAAACTAATTGAAAATTTGTAATAGTTTCTTCCAAAGTCATATGGTTGAAGACACCACATATTAGAGCTGCAGGGTCAGAATGAGTCATCTATCTGTGTGTGTCAGGGTGAAACATTTTTGTTGCCGAGCCCCAATTTGTGAGGGAAGAATATAAACATTAAGGACGATCATCTCCCTGGGCAAATAATGTGGACAAAGTCTGAAAGCCATAATTTCAATGTTTGAATTAGAAACTAATTTTAATTTTATATGCTCCCTTTTACACCATTGCTGATTCACTACAGATGACCATTCCCTTTCCTGTCTTTTTTTTACATCACACTAGGTTTCCATCTGCTTGAATAAGCTGAAATCCATCCTACATTAAAAAGAGTGTCAGGTGTTTCAGATTTAAGCCAGCTCTCCATAAAACTCAAAATGCCACTGTACTTAAATGCTCCACTATAAGAGGGGACAGTTCATCCTTCTTATTTGACAGTGATCAAACATTACCCATTACAGCAGGTTTGCCCGCATTGCAGGTCGTCAGTAAATTTAAATTCCCTGAGTGGCTACTATCAGTGACAAGTCAGAAGCCAGATCAAAACTAGCATTAATCAAGACTAGTAACTAGTAAACCCAAATTTACAAACAAAAAGAAAAACAGTGAGAAATACAGAGCTTCCTTAAGAGTTTGCCACTTATAAAAAAGAATTTCAAGTCTGAAGAACCAAGGGTGAAATTTTTTTTAAAAAGATGCAATTTCAACTTTAACTTTTCAAATAATAAAGCAAATAAAACAGCTGCAATATACTGCAGAACAGTATTACAACAGTAAACATTGGCTAAAAATAAAAAAATGGTATTTACACCATATTAAACCTCTAGCAATTCCAACATAGTAGAGAAAAAACAGAAGCAAAGCAGAATATGATTTTGCATTGAACTTCCTTAACACTACTGTGACATTCAAAGAGCTCTTAAAGGAATACTCCACCTAAAGATTATATTTTTGATTCTTATTCCATGTAATTAGTTGTAATCAGTAGATATCCAACCCTTTCACATTTGCCATGCTAAGGCTCAGATACAAGGAATTAAGTAAGACGTTATGTTTTTCTCTGTAGTAATATTAGAATACTAAAAAAAACTTTGTAGCGGGGCTACATAATGACAGGAATATTCTGTGTCTGTGCCAAGTTGCGTTTCGTTTCATCATCCCGTTTACTGTCCGTTATATGTGTGCATCAGTAAATGTTGTCCCCATAAGTGAAAAGGGGAAGGATGATGGAGGGAGGCCGCAGCCCCGAGACGGAAATCATCTGTTGGATCCACCCCAAACATACCTCTAAAAGCACCCAGAAATGGTTGAAGACAAAGCGCTGGAGAGTCATGGCCAAAATTATCGGCACCCCTGGAATTTTCCCAGAAAAAGCACCATTTCTCCCAGATAATTGATGCAATTACAAATGTTTTGGTATACATGTTTATTTCCTTTGTGCATTGGAACACCACAAAAAACAGAGAAAAAAAGCCGAATCTGACATCATGTCACACAGAACTCAAAAACCGGTCTGGACAAAATTATTGGCACCCTCAACTTAATATTTGGTTGTGCGCCCTTTGGAAAAAATAACTGAAATCAAGCGCTTACTATAACCATCAACAAGCTTGTTACACCTCGCAACTGGAATTTCTGACCACTCTTCTTTTGCAAACTGCTCAAGGTCTCTCAGATTTGAAGGGCGCCTTCTCTCAATAGCAAATTTTGAGATCTCTCCATAAGTGTTCAATCATATTTATATCCAGACTCACTGCTGGCCACTTCAGAACTCTCCAGCGCTTTGTCTTCAACCATTTCTGGGTGCTTTTAGAGGTATGTTTGGGGTCATTGTGATGCTGGAACACCCATGACCTCGGACGCAGACCCAGCTTTCTGACACTGGGCCCTACATTGCACCCCAATATCTTTTGGTAGTCTTCAGATTTCATGATGCCTTGCACATAGTCAAGGCACCCAGTGCCAGAGGCAGCAAAACATTCCCAAAACATCTTAGAACCTCCACCATGTTTGACTGTAGGTACTGTGTTCTTTTCTTCGTAGGTCTCATTCAGTTTTCTGTAAACAGGAGAATGATGAGCTTTACCAAAAAGCTCTACCTTGGTCTCATCTTTCCACAAGACATTCGCCTAGAAGGATTTTGGCAAACTCCAGTCTGGCTTTTTTATGTTTCTGTGTAAGTAGTGGGGTCCTCCTGGCTCTCCTGCCATAGCGTTTCTTTTCATTCAGATGTCGACGGATAGTTCGAGCTGACACTGTTGCACCCTGAGTCTGCAGAACAGCTTGAATATGTTTTTAAAGTTGATTGGGGCTGTTTATCCACCATTCGGACTATCCTTAGTTGCAGTCTTTTATCAGTTTTTCTATTCCGTTCACGTCCAGGGACATTAGCTACAGTGCCATGTGCTGTGAATGTCTTGATAATGTTGCACACAGTGGACAAAGGAACATGAAGATCTCTGGAGATGGACTTGTAGCCTTGAGATTGTTGATATTTTTTCACAATTTTTGTTCTCAAGTCCTCAGACAATTCTATGCTCTTCTTTCTGTTCCCAATGCTTCGTGTGGCACACTCAGACACACAACAGAGAGGTTGAGTAAACTTTTCTCCATTTTAACTGGCTTCAGGTGTGATTGCTATATTGCCAACACCTGTTTCTTGCCACAGGTGAGTTCAAACGAGCATCATATGCTTGAAATAAAACTATTTATCCACAATTTTGAAAAGGTGCCAATAATTTTGTCCAGCCCATTTTTGGAGTTCTGTGTGACATGATGCCAGATTTGGCTTTTTTTCTCTGTGTTTTTTGTGTTGTTCCAATGCACATAAAGGACATAAACATGTGTATACCAAAACATTTGTAATAGCAACAATTTTCTGGGAGAAATGGTGCATTTTCTGGGAAAATCCCAGGGGATGCGGATAATTTCGGCCATGACTGTACATCCGGGATGTTTCGTATTTAAAAAAAGAGGAGTGAAAGGCAAGAGAGAGGGAGAGAGAGAGAAAGAAAAGGAATCATTTTATGCATATTTCAACTCATTTCCGAACATCGTACCAGTCCATTACTTGCTTCTTCAGGATCCGGATTATTATCTCAACAGCCAGCACGGAGAAACCCAGGGTTTTGGACTTTTGCCAACCACTGCTGAGGACACTTACGGTGAGGTAATTTTTTTTTTGTATTGTCGGGAGGAAGCAAGATTTCACACCAGCCAATATCCAACGTTTGCTGGACTTTATTAGTTTTTGGACTCATCTATCATTTTCATTTCCACCACCGTTGATCGTTTCATCTGTGTTTGTGTTTGTTCAGTTAGTGTTTTAGGGGCAAGGGAGGGTTCTTCGTAAATATTTGTATATTCGTGTTTTATATAGTCACTGGTGTCATTGGGATAGTAGTGTTTTGTGCACACATATTTACATTAATGAATATTTGTTTGTCCTTATCATTTACAACATATCTTTGTTTGATTTTACATTCCTGTCTACTATTTGCTGGTTATTTCGTTGTGTGGGGAAAAAGTACAACTTGTAAGGAGTATGGCTTGTTACTAGATAAAGAAGCCTCAGGTTATCCAAGGAATAGTCTTGGTAGTGTAGTGGCCAGTCTGGGTAAGGGGTTGGCCGTTACAACGTCAATGACAATCTTGAAGCCCACAAATTTTGAAAAGTTAAAGCTAAATGGAAATTCAGGAAATCTACAAATATCTTTCTGTCAATTATAAAAAGGAGGCCTTAACCCCACACACAAAGAATTTTTTGCACTACAACAAAACTAAATTTAAAAATTAAACTATAAAGCAGAAAATGATTCACTTGGTATGTTTACTCATTTTTTCAGTATTATATGCAAGTAATTTTTAACCATCAAATCTGAAACAAAAAAAATAATGCAATGATATATTTCTTTAATTACAATGTAGTCCTATGCATCCACCTACAATACAAGACAAAAACAGAGTGAATATAAGACACTTACTGCAAACCGAAGGAGGAGGCAAGACTTTCCCACACCTGAGTCACCAATCAGAAGAAGCTTGAATAAGTAGTCACTGGAAGAAAGAAAAGAGTATTGCTATTCAACAGGTCAATAATCCAAAACAGTCAAAGTAACCTTGGATTCTTCCCATGGGGAAAATGCAATGGACTAGTTAAAGCCCTAATATCAATCCAGTTAAGAACTTGAGCCACTGTTTAAGAAACTAGTACAAGCACCATCCCACCAAATCTGAACAACCTGTAACAAATCTGCCTGGAGGAAGAGGGCAAAACAGTGTGAAACACTGGTACATCCCATACTTAAGGGAATAAAGTTGTTATTGAACAGCTGAAAAATTTGGATCTGCAGGATATTAAACTGTCTGGGTGCAAACAGTTGAACTTATCATTCTGAATTGGGTATAATGTATACTCAGTACATTAGTACTATACTGTACTAAAATCAACGGATTCATACACGGTTTTCCACTGTATATCAGTTTGGATCATGTATATAAATGATGAAATTTGTACTACTTGAAGAATAATTAATTTTGGTATGACAATTTCAAACTGTATTGGACTGCATAAGTTGTTTCTTTAGCTAAAACAGTGATATCTCTCTGATTTAAATACGGCAGATGTAGATCATAGTTCATCTTTCATTTTGACAAGTTAATATAAGTGATGTCACAAAATGTGTTACAGAAGTGAACAGCCAGTTAACATTACCATGCAAAAGTTAAGCACTTTGAAGCAACACAATAGGTTTTTGAATGTTCTTTAATAAATATACTAAAAAGATAACAGACCATTTTTCCAGTTAACCAAACACAAGGTTTTTGTCCGCATATACAGTGGGTAGATTCAGAAATTATTCAGACCCCTTCACTTTCTGCTTACTTCATTGTGTTGAAAATAAAATTTTAAATTGACAGATTTGCCATATTTTCCCCACCAACTTACCCTCAATAACCCATAATGACATAATTGAAACATGTTTTAAAGGTTTCCCAATGTTTTAAAAATCAAAAGCTGAAATCTCTCATTTGTAAAAGTACTCAGACCCTTAATTCTGTAAATCATAAAAGTCTCATTTGCAACAATTCCAGATTTCGGTCTTCTTGGAGAAGTCTCTAAAAGTCTCTACAAGCTTTGCATACCTGGGTATGGGCAGTTCTGCCCAAGTTCTTGCTGGCAGATACTCTGAAGTGCCAGCAGAATGGATTGGAAGCCTCTATAAACAGCCATCTTAAGGTTTCTCCACAAATGGCCTATGGGGCTTAGGTCAGGGCTTTGGCTAGGCCACTAGATTTCAATACTTTTATTGGAGATCTGTTTGCTGTCAGTACAGGCTATCAGAGTTGAAAAAGAGGAAAGCATGCAAACTACACAAGTTGGTATAACTGTAGTCAAGATAAAATTCAAACAACAAACTAATTTGTAGTTTAAGTCACACTGAACATTTCTCTGATTTAAGATAGACTAGTTCGCTGGTCATGCAAAAAGACAATTTCCCCTTTGGGATTAATACAGTATATCAAATCAAAAAAGCAATCAACACAGTATAATTTACATGACAGAAAAATTTTTCAAGGAGGTGTACATTTAATAGAATTTAACACTAGCAATTTAATTAACAGAAGTAATTTCTGAATTAAGTTTATTGGAATGTTTGTGGGGTTATCATGTATCAACATTAGTAATAAACAATGATAAGGAAGTACGACTTAAAGACCATCATAATGTAACTTACAGTAATCTCATATGCAAAACATGTACTGTAGATGTATACAGTGTATAATTTTGTAATGAAGATCCTACTTAGAGAAGCAACCTGCTCTTAATGTCTGCACATGCTCAACACTACTAATGCACATGCAACTGCTGCTAATTCAGGGAGAAAAAAATCCTTTTCGTCAGGGTCAATCTAATAGCTACTGATATAAAATGCCACAACACCAGAACACTAGGTGGAATTTGAATCTTATTTTTACTTTATTTTTCTATTTTTTTCCCCCCCCCCCCCCCATCTGGACTGATTTTGAAGTGAACTGTTGTATCTGTTAATTTCTTTGTGACAGAGTAGTATGCAATTGTAATGTTCTGTTTTTTGAAAATAAAAATTACAATGTCAGAACTCTCTCTCTCTCTCTTTAATTAAGTCAATTTGTTCATGCAATGACTCGATTTTTTTTTTTTTTTCATATGTACTTTCATGAAGCAGCAGTGCATGAATCACAAAGGAGTCATGCTTTAAAGTACCAACAAGCAAAAAAAGACATACAGTCAGGTCCATAAGTATTTGGACAGTAACATAATTTTGGCTCTGTACGCCACCACAATGGATTTGAAATAAAGTTATTATGTTATTGAAGTATAGACCTTCAGCTTTAATTTAAAGGGTTTACCAAAAATACAGCCGCTTAGGAATGGCAGTCATTTTTCTAAACAGCCCTCCATTTTCAGGGGCTCAAAAATATCTGGACATTTGGCTGACAATCTGTTTATAGTCAGGTGGGAGCAATTCCTTCGTTATTCCAAAGGTGGAATTGATCTTAAGTGTGGAATTTGTATTTGTAAGCAGACACTTTGAACTCTAATAATATGAGGTCCAAAGAGCTGTGCATGCAAGTAAAAACAGTCCATCTTTAGGCTGAAGAAACAAAACAAATACTTTAGAGAGACAGCACACTCACATGTAGCAGTCAAATCAACCATTAGGTACAGTCATAAAAAGAAGGAAACATCAGTGAGCTCAGCAACCACAGAAGACAGGTATTCTGGATCATTGCAGGATTCTGTCCTTGGTGAAGAATAACCCATTTTAACTAAACCAAGAACACTCTCTGGTAGGTATACGTATCATTGTCAAAGTTTACAATCAAGAGAAAATTTTGTGAAAGAAAAGACAGGGTTTACAAAAAAGTGCAAAGCACTGGTAAACCTCAAACACAGGAAGGATAGATTAGACTTTGCCAAAAAACATTTTTTAAAAGCCCTGGAACAATTAGCTTTGAACAAAGGAAACTAAGATCAGAAGATACCAGAATGTTGGAAAAGAGAAGGAGTATGGAGAAGAGAAGAAATGGCTCATGATCTGATGAATACCATATCATCTGTGAAACATAGTGGAGGCGGTTTTATGGCATGATCATGCATGGCTGCAAACTGAAGTCAGTCACTAGTGTCTATTGATGATATGACTGCGGGTATAAATAGCAGGATGAATTCTGATGTGTTCAGGGCTATACTTTCTGCTCAAATTTAGCCAAATGCTGTAAAACTGATAGCATGATGCTTCTCGGTACATATGGACTATGGGCCACAACATACTGTGAAAGCAAGTGCTTTTCAGTGCAAAGTAGTGGAATATTCTTCACTGGTCAAGTCAATCAACTGACATAAATCCAACTGGACATGCATTTCATTTGCTGAAGACAAAACTGATGGCAGAAAGTCCAACGAATAACCAGCAACTGAAGACAGCTGCAGTAAAGGCCTGGTAAAGTATCACTAGGGTGGAAATCTAGCATTTGGAGATGGCCATGGGTTCCAGACTTCAGGCAGTTATTGACTATAAACAAATGAATTATGATTATTAGTTTATTCAAATACGTCGGAGCCCTTGAAAATAGGGGAACCATAAATAAAAATGTCTGTCTTTCCAAAACAGCTCGTACAATATTTTTGTTAAAGCCTGTGAATCAAAGCTGAAAGACTATACTTCAGTTACATATTGATTGCTTTGTTTCAAATCCATTGTGGTAGTTTGCAGAGCCAAAAGAATGAAAATTATGTCACTGTCTAAACACTTACCTGACTGTAGAACAAGCATTTGTGTTAATGTTTCTTTTTTTGATATTGTATTACAATCATTAACATAAGATATGCAATTAAGAATTTTACTCACCTAAGTACATGACAAAGCTGAACTTGAAATACAGACATACCTACCTGATACAGGTCAAACCCTGTTACAGCGAATGCCAAACTAACAATTTTCAGAATACCTAATACTTTTTTGTTGGCTCAGGCAACATCATGTTTAACAGATTTTGTTTTAACAAAATGTAAATTTCAATATAATTCCAGTATAATGAATGCCAAAAATACTTCACTGAGCGTCCCTGTGGGTAGTTTGTGCGCAGATACTGTAACATCTCAAAGTTTTCTCCGCAATGAGCAAAAAAAGTGCAAAACGGCATTAGTTTACACTAAAAGAAAAATTAACAATCCTGGAAAAATGACATGCAAAAGCATTCAAAATTACGCCTTAAAATGGTGTCAATTTTGAAGGATAAAAAGAAAAAAAAAAACCCCTGAAGATAAATTTCAGGCATTCAGACCTGAACGCAAAAAATAAAAAATACACTAGACACACGTATGTATTTCTATTAAAAAAATAAAAAAAAACCTTCATGCTAATGTCATTTTCAATCTGCATTCACACTTATATTTCTATAAATAAGTTACATCTAACATCTCATTTTCAAATTACATTTTTAAATTTTAAAAGGCTCA
>JANRMT010061414.1:31850780-31878067 GCA_026402145.1 Polypterus bichir lapradei
TTAACAATCATGTTACGTTATTTTTTAAATTTTTTCCTTTTCTTTTTCATACCTTCTTTAACACACTACTTCTCCGCTGCGAAGCGCGGGTATTCTGCTAGTCTATACTAATAAAAGGCAAAGCCCTCACTGACTGACTGACTCACTCACTCACTCATCACTAATTCTCCAACTTCCCATGTAGGTAGAAGGATGAAATTTGGCAGGCTTATTCCTTACGGCTCACTTACAAAAGTTAAGCAGGTTTCATTTCGAAATTCTACACGTAATGATCATAACGGTCGATAACGGTCGACAACGTCCGCCATGTTGAACTTTCTTATTTATGGCACCATCTTCACGAAATTTGGTAGGCGTCTTCCCTGCGCTAACCAAAACCGATTTATGTACTTATTTCGTTGGTATGACGCAACTGTCGGCCGCCATATTGAACTTTCCAATGTCACTAATTTTCCAACTTCCCGTGTAGGTGGAAGGCTGACCCCATCTTCACGAAATTTGGTAGGTGGCTTCCCTGCGCTAACCAAAACCGATGTACGTACTTATTTCGGTGGTATGACGCCACTGTCGGCCACCATAATGAATTTTCCAAACATCACTAATTCTCCAACTTCCCGTGTAGGTAGAAGGCTGAAATTTGGCAGGGTCATTCCTTACAGCTTACTTACAAAAGTTAAGCAGGGTTCATTTCGAAATTCTACACATAACGGTCATAATAGTCGATAATGGTCGACAACGTCCGCCATGTTGAACTCTCTTATTTATGGCCCCATCTTCACGAAATTTGGTAGGCGGCTCCCCTGCGCTAACCGAAACCAATTTACATACTTATTTCGGTGGTATGACGCCACTGTCAGACGCCATATTGAACTTTACAATGTCACTAATTCTCCAACTTCCCGTGTAGGTAGAAGGCTGAAATTTGGCAGGCTCATTCCTTACAGCTTACTTACAAAAAAGTTAAGCAGGTTTCATTTTGAAATTCTACACGTAACCGTCATAACGGTCGACAACGTCCGTCATGTTGAACTTTATTTATGGCCCCATCTTCACGAAATTTGGTAGGCGGATTCCCTGCGCTAACCAAAACCGATGTACGTACTTATTTCAATGGTATGACGCCACTGTCGGCCGCCATATTGAACTTTCCAACGTCACTAATTTTCCAACTTCCCGTGTAGGTAGAAGGCTGACCCCATCTTCAAGAAATTTGGTAGGTGGCTTCCCTACATTAACCAAAACCAATGTACGTACTTATTTTGGTGGTATGATGCCACTGTCGGCCGCCATATTGAATTTTCCAAACATCACTAATTCTCCAACTTCCCGTGTAGGTAGAAGGCTGAAATTTGGCAGGCTCATTCCTTACAGCTTACTTACAAAAGTTAAGCAGGTTTCATTTTGAAATTCTACGCATAACGGTCATAACGGTTGACAATGTTCGCCATGTTCAACTTTCTTATTTATGGCCCCATCTTCACGAAATTTGGTAGGTGGCTTCCCTGCGCTAACCAAAACCGATGTACGTACTTATTTCAGTGGTATGATGCCACTGTCAGCTGCCATATTGAAGTTTCCAACATCACTAATTCTCCAACTTCCCGTGTAGGTAGAAGGCTGAAATTTGGTACTTATTTCGGTGATATGATGCCACTGTCGGCCGTCATATTGAACTTTTCAACAGTCTTTGTTACTTATGGGCCCATCTTCAAGAAATTTGGTACGTGAGTTCCCAACGCTAACTGAATCCTACTTACGTACATGGGTCCCCCATCCCAACGCCTCCCACGTTGTTGGCTGCCTGCCTATATAAGGCCGTCTGTCGCTCCAGTCTCTACATTCCCTTCCTTGCTTCGCCATGGTATTCACGTCTCCCTGCTGATAACTACAGCCTTTTTATTTAATCCACGGCTTCTCCGCTGTTTTATTGTTCATTTATTATGATTATAGTTATTGTGTAGGTATTTTAGACTTACTTTACATTGTTCAGGTACCCATTTCCTTTATCATTCCAACCGTACCCCCATTAACATGTCTATCGAGGTGATCACCATCGATCAAAGAACTGTCACTTACCAAGTGGTTTCCATGCCGGGAGATGGCACCTGCCTTTTCCATTCTCTTTGTTACATATTGCACAGCCATATCAGGCTCACTTTTGATATCCGGAGGAACATTGTGTCTTATGTATTGAATGACTGGGACAGGTTCAAGGTGTGGACTGATGACGGAACAGGAGATAATTATACTATACAGGAGCACTAGAAGAGCGAAATACTTAAGTGTACCGAAATGGCCAAATATTTTACACTTTTGGACAACCGCCAATGCCTCTTAAACATCTTAGATTCACAGGTTACGATTTCAGTAGTGGACACTTTGATGTTTAGAAATGTTTAAACTCTCAAAAGCTGGATGTGAAGTTATCAATGAAACTGGTTGTATACTTACAAACGCTTGACAGATGCTGAATGTCTCTTCAACACAAGTCCTACAAATACTGTCGTAATTGAAACAAACCATGAAACTCAAACCGATTATGACAGCAGCAATCCAAGCTGTGAGATTTGAAACAAGATTACTGTTCACATGGCCAACTGTACGTTGCATGCTCAAGAGTAAGCTCAGCGCACAGCTATAGCTTGGTCATATTACAACTGGAGGGCCGAACTGACAACGTGGCATACAAAGAGATCCTTAACAAATAATTATTGGTATATTTTCCCTCAGTTTTAAAAAGGTTTAATTGTCTTCTTAATAAAAATTTTAAGGCAGTACTTTGCCGCTGCAAAGCGCGGGTATTTTGCTAGTAATAGAATAAAAGAAAACAAACAATTAACATGAATAACATAAATAGAAATAAAATAAATGAGCAAAAATAAAATTAATAAACAGAAGTAATGTTGCATAATCACAATGAGGAAACCATCAGTATTACTGAAGGTCACGGAATACAAGTGAATAGAAATGAGTCTTTAATCTTGTTTTGAAAAGTTCAATTGTAGACGACTCCTTTATATGATGAGGTAAAGAGTTTCACAGGCGAGGAGCAGCAGCTGCAAACGCTCTGCCCCCCTTGGTTTTACACTTGGTATGAGGGACAACGAGAGACAACTCACCAGAAGACCTAAGCACTCTGGATGGCTGGTGTAAAACACACAATTCAGATAAATAGGCAGGAGCAAGCCCATGTAAAGATTTAAAAACTAGCAACAAGATTTTAAAATCAATTCGAAAACTGACAGGCAGCCAGTATGAACAAGCTAAAATAGGAGAAACAGAGTCATACTTTCTTGCCCCAACCAGAAAGCGAGCGGCAGCATTCTGGACCAACTGTTACCTATGTATCAGGGATTTGCTAATCCCAGAATACAGCGAACTGCAGTAATCAAGGCGAGAAAAAATAAAAGCATGAGTAGCTTTCTCAAGATCCCTAGAAGATAAAAAAGGCTTGATCATATCTAATAGACGAAGCTGGAAAAAGCAACTCTTGACTACAGAATTTACTTGTTTCTCAAAAGAGAGGTTACTGTCAAAGAACACCTGGATTGCAAACTTGAGGTTTGCAAAAGACAGAGAAAGAGCCGAGAAGTTCAAGACCAATTTGGGCTTTTGCTGATGGACCCACTATAAGTACCTCCGTTTTATTTTGGTTCAGATCAAGAAAATTATTAGCCATCCAGGATCTTAGTTCAGAAAGACAGTTGTGGAGTCGATTTATTGCAGAGTTGCAGACAGGAATATAAACCTGTGTATCATCCGCACAGTAGTGAAAAGAAATGTTAAATTTCCTACAAATGGCTCCAATAGGATGAAGGTATATAGAGAATAAAATAGGCCTCAAAATGGATCCCTGAGGAACACCATATTTAAGAGGAGCAGTAGACGAAAAAGAAAAATTTAAAGTCACTGAAAAGTGTCTACCAGTTAAATATGACCTGAACCAGTTAAGAGCAGCACCTTTAAGCTCAACAAGATGTTCAAGCCGCACCAGCAATATCTCATGGTCAATAGTGTCAAAGGCAGCAGACAGGTCAAGGAGGAGAAGGACTGCCCCGTCTCCCGAGTCAGTAATAATAGAGATGTCATTGAATACTTTAAGGAGGGCCGTCTCAACACCATGATAATGCCTAAAGCCAGATTTGTAGATCTCAAATAGATTACTGGAGTTAAGGTGATCGACCAATTGATTATAAATAATTCTTTCTAGAATTTCAGCCAGAATTGGCAGTGGGGAAATTGGGCAAAAATTGGCTAAAACTCCAGGATCTAATTCTGCCTTTTTTAGACAGGGACGGACCGCAGCATGTTTAAAAAATGAGGGCACAACCCCTGCACTTATAGAATCATTGATAATGGCTAGTAAACATGGAGCCAAAATATCAAAGGCTTCCACTACGAGTCGTGGTGGTACAATATCAAAAGGACAGAGAGCTGGTTTAAGGGTGTCAATAGTTCTTTTTAACTGTGAAAGTGAGACAAGATCAAAAGATTCGAATACAATACCATGATTAACAGTAGGAAGTTCATAGCCAGTTTGAACAATCCCACAGGGGATAGTATCAATTTTGCTGACAAAGAATGATAGAAACTGCTCACATGAATGAACAGTGCTATTTAATCCCATCACAGAATGAGGGTGAATGGCCGCATTAATTGGATTAAATAAGACCCTAGGATTCTTAGAATGATGGGATACTAAATCAGCAAAGAAATCTTGTTTAGTTTTCTTAACTGCAGCCTGGAAGTTGAATAGAGAAGTCCTAAAAATCTGTTTAGAAACAATCAGTTCGTCTTTTTTCCAACGCCATTCAGAAGCTCAAACAGGTCCGGTGCAGCGATCGCGTAGTTTCATTTAGCCAGGGAGCAGGTCTTCCCTTATTACTGCATATCTTGGGTGGAGCAATTGAGTCTAATACCGTTTTACAAGAAGAATTCAATTCTAAGACAGAATCATCGATACAATCATATTGGACATGCACATCAAGACTAGAGATATTGGTTTTAAAATCGGATATAACAGAAGAATTTAAAAAGCGCAAGCATAATGGGGGACAGCTAGTAGTCGGGACATCAACAGTAATATCCTGCTTTAGCTCCCATTTGCAGATTAGAAGTACCCCAGTGGGTCAGAATTATCGATGTGGCAGACCAGGAGAATGCGAGGAAGAGCAGGACCTGGTGTTAAATGTTCCAAACATCATGCAACAAGAACATTGCGTGGTAAGCCTGACCCTGCAGAGGACAACAAATTACTTTGCCCTTGGTTTGCCGTTTACCAGATGCAGCAGAGTAACTATGGGGCTGTCCTTGCGCCACTGCTGTTAACAGATGGCAAATCACCATCGTCCTCAGTCACAGTAGTATACGCACTTTCCCCACATTTATTATGACAAAAATAATTTTATGTTCCCATTAATTCCTTACAACGGGATTCCACCTGCATTTATATCCTGAAATCAGACAGTGTTGTTCACTACTGGGAAAGCAATACAGTCAGATTCACTTCCTTGGCAAAAAAAGCTTTTGTCTGCATTGTGTATCAGTGATGCCAGTGAAGGGCTTTTCAGTATAGCTTGAAGAGTTGAGAAGAAACTGAATAATCTGTTACCCACATGAAACATTACTGCATATTAAAAAGATCCTACCTCTTAAATTTGAAAGCTTAGGTAAGCTAGATATTTATTTCAGTTGCCAGGAATTACAATTAGGCTGCAGAATTGTTTTTTTTTTTAATTGACCATCCTGTTAAATGAAGAGTTTGGAACTACTGTAATACATTTATATATTTCTCTTTTTCTCTCTTGAGCTTCACTAATGTTCTAATTTCCCCTTGGGGACAAAAAAAAAGTATATCTATTTATCTATCTATAAATTTTAACACTTTACAAGTAGTGCCTTACTACAGAATCCTTTTCAATTTGCAGCATGCTTTTTATTAAACATTTCAATGTAAATATTTTCTCCAGCGGCTTTTAATTCACAGCAGGAATGGGTCAGTTTGTATACTCCATCATGAAAATTCAGAAAAAGGAGATTTTCTGTTAAAAATACTACTTTCGGGCTACATTGAAAATGACATGAAGCACAGCAAACTCTGCAGCTCAAAGTAGTATATCTGGCATCTAAAACAGGATTCAAAATTTATATGTGCACCATGCAGAACTTCTCTTAAGCAGGGAATATCAAGTTGATAGGATAAATATCAAAATATTGCCACTGGTAACAAGCATATTTCCCTAAGGTAAGTAAGTAAGGTTAAGACTAAAGTTAAAATTGTACTTCATTCACACAAAGCATCTATAGGTTAGCCTGGGCTCAGCATTTCAATAAACCACAGCTGTCCACTCACCACCTCCTAGAATACCGCATGCATATTTCTCTGCCAGTAGCAGATTCCTCACTCAGTGGCAATACTATTTATTCTAGCTATGGTTTAAAAAAAAAAAAAAAAATCTTTTATAAAGATGAAACAATTAGCGGATTAGCCCTGAAAAGGCTTGTACTACACTACCTTAGCTCCTAATAGAAACCAGGGCTAGATCACCTGTAGCTTTCCTGTTGGTGAGGATATCACTATAAACTCTGTGCTACAAACTATTAAAAGGAGTCAAGTCTATTTTTTTTTTTTTATTTCTCCACAGTTTTTAAACACCATACATCTCTCATTGATTTGATATATGCTAATGACATGAAACAAGATGCCTCCTTAGGTTGGTGTTCACACTTTTCAAAGGATTTTCCGTTATAAGCTTAACTTAATTTAAGCATGATGTGCAGTCAGGGCACAGCTTAGACCAGGGGTCTCCAACATGTCACTCGCGAGCTACCAGTAGCTTGCAACCCCTTTCCAAGTAGCTCACCAAAGGGTTAATGAATCCTACATAAATTTGAAAACTTGATTAGTCAAATCAGGGGTGGGCGATCTTTCCAAAAAATCATATCACGATCCTTTTAACACAAAATCATGATCCACAATCTTAAGTACAATCTATCTTTTCAATGTGGCACACTCTTAAGAGAATATCCGGACTCAAACTTATCAAGACGTAAGTAACACTTTATTTTAAATATCAAAGTTTAATTCAATTGTTCTCTTGTTCACTAGCTAAGCAGAGTTAAGTATCATGCCCTGATGCTGGCGAGTGAGTCACAAAGGCCCCTCCCCCAGCCCGTTGCCTTTTTCTCAGATTCGCATAAATAAATCGGTACCGCAAGCGAACTATGATACATAGCAAAATGAGAGAAGTCACAAAATTACCTAGAAAAATCTGTTAAGTAGTTCTCTCGTGAAAAGCAGACAGACATACAGACAGAGAGACATTGGATTTTATATATTATATATTAGTAAACTTTCAAAATAATGTGCAGTTAAAGTCTCAACAGCATTCTTAGCATTTCTGGAGCTTAGCAGAGCCAGATAACTATAAGAATCTTCACCAAGCAGCTCTGAAAATGTCTTTGTTTGGGTCTATGTACCTCTGTGAGTCTGCCTTTTCTGACATGAATGTCATGAAATCAAAGTTCAGAACAAGACTGACAGATAAACATTTACAAGATTCAATAAGAGTGATCTTAAGTGGCTACACTCCACCATACACCTCTCTTGTTGACTCCATGCAGTGGCAGTCATCTCATTAACTAAAAAACACATCACACATGCAACTGGAAATGTGAATACTCTTGTTAAGTGAAATGGTGACATGTAACAAAATGACAAATTAATAAGTAATATCTGTGTATATGTAATTGCATTGTTTTGTTTTGACAGCATTCATGTTTTAATTCAATAGTGTGAGATACACTAGAAAATGCATACAGACATACAAAATGCACTTGCAGGTGAACTAAATATTTTTTGTGAGGTTTTAAAGGAAAGCGTCAGTTGTGGATACCAACATTTTACAAATGTTCAGGCAAAACAAGCTTATTCAGTTTGCTTGGGGTGAAATAAACTATGAGAATAAAAGTTAGAAAACATGAGTAGCTCTTGGCCATTTTCATTTTTTAAAAGTAGCTCTCAGGGGGAAAAAAAAGTTAGAGACCCCTGGCTTAGACCATCAGTTGTGTAGTGCATCATCATCAGCTACTCAGTTACAGGTTTCAGTGACAACAGGATGGGCTACTTTTTAAGTGACAGTTGACAAATAATGAGTAATCAGCTGATTTGTATGTATTGCACTTGCAAGCTGCAAAGAAAGGAAGAAAACAGCTAGTTTAGACTGTGCAAATAGTACAGAGGCTTATCTATCTCAAGTCTTTTGTTTCTCATAAAACAACATAATAGAGAAAGGAAAAAAGATGGGCCAAGACATCAGCTGTAAAATAATCGCATGGTCATTGGCATTGTAAGTAAGCATGTTAAATGGATGTCAAAATGTCACTTTGGAAATTTTAATTTGTGCTGAGAAGTTGTGAAGGAGTTGTCCAATTCGTCACCTCCTGTGATTGATACTCACAGGAAAACCAGTATACAAAGAGAACAACTAGTATTGACAAAGAAAGTTTATGCAAAATTACATTCCTGGTAACAACTCATTGTACAAGCAGCTTTTTTTTATCTCAACTGCTGTGACTCAAATAGGGATGAGTAAGGAATAAGGCTGGATTAAGAACCCCACAGGCCACTGGGTGACTTGATGAATTGAACTTACTTTTAACAATTCACCATGCAGACATCCAGTCGTTTCATGGAGTGCAGTAATTTTCACTATTTATGTTGGCATGCACAGACAAGGGGGTGGGGAGATTCCCCCATGGTGATTTTGCTCACAAACATTTAATCATTTGCATGAGCTTTTACCCCTTGGTAATATCGGTGCTCTGACAGTGAAATTGATCAGAGTGATGGCTCTGAGGCTAGGGATCTGCCCTGGCAATCAGAAGGTTGCCAGTTCGAATCCCGTAAATGGCAGAAGAGGACCTGCAATTGCTCAGCGCTTTGAGTAGTGAGAAAAGCTCTATGCAAAGAGTTAAATGTCTCCATGATCGGGTGGGTGGGGACACCACTATTGCCAATCTCTGCCAGAAGACACTGGATGGTTTCTTAGAGTAGAAGGGTTGGAGAATTTACAAAATTAAAAGGAACAACTGCCATCAGGGGCCCCTGGGACACACACACAGATCTCCCTGATGGTTGACACACTCCTTGTAGGGACCTTTCAAATTTTAAAGGATAAAACGGATTGGCGATTCTAAATTGGCCCTAGTGTGTGCTTGGTGTGTGGGTGTGGGTGTCCTGCAGTGGGTTGGCACCCTGCCCAGGATTGGTTCCTGCCTTGTGGCCTGTGTTGGCTGGGATTGGCTCCAGCAGACCCCTGTGACCCTGTGTTCAGATTCAGCGGGTTGGAAAATGGATGGATGGAAAACACATACTAGGGCATTTTAATATTATTGGAGTTTGAATCTCTGCTACCACCAGAGGAAGGCCATGTGTTGGCATACTGCTCCTGTCACTAGTAGGAAATAGGACATGGCAATTCTCTGTAGTAAATGGGCTTAAAATTTCTCTGTCACAGATGCAAAGAAGCTTTCTTATTTCCAAATCCAAGCAATTTCCAGAAACTTTCAAATAGCTTATAGCATACAAAACAAACAAACCAACTTCTGCAAAATAACTGAAATAAATTTTGACATAGCACTGCCAACTTATTTTATATCACATCTATGGGCATCCTTTATTTTTTCAATGCTTCATCTGGCATCTTTTATAGCCACATTGACAGATAATTTCTGATAACTTTCTAGGTACTTTTCTGATACTCCTGAAGTTCAATTCTTCAATAGAATTTAATTTCCAATGACATAAGAATGTGGATCAGAGTATTTTGGAGTGATCCTTTCACATATCTATGCCTGCATCCATTTCAGTAAATGTTCATTACAGGGCCACTGGAAGAATTAAGGCTGGAACCAATCCAGAATAAGACAACACTTCTTAATAGGGAAATGTAACTGCCAATCAACTAAAAATACACATCTTTTAAATATGAAAGCTTCGAAAAAGTTTGGTGAGGATGCCAACAAAGTGCAAATGCCGCACATAAAGCAACCATGCCAGGATGCAAACCCAGGTATTTGGACATGTAGTTAGCAAAATACTAATGTCAAAACATGGGAAAAAACGTGTTATGGTGTGATGCTTGTGGATTACAAATAATTAGCTGCTCTACACATGTACCACGGAAAAAAAAGCCTACTCTGGGCGGTGGGGGTTGACAGATGAATAGTGCATGGGCATTTCAGGCAGGGACGCAGAAATTTTTTTTTTGTCTCACACAGCTGCAGCTCGGCAAACATGGCGGTATTCAGTAATGTTATTAAGATGATTAATTTCAAGTTCATTTAAATAGTTACAAATTATGGCATCATATTGGCACAAAACTCAAAATCAGAACTACATACCTCATCATAAAATTGACTTGAATAAATGCCTACCAAAAGAAGTGTAGAAGTTACAACTTACTTCTACTCATTTAAACACAATGTTCTGAACTGTTCTGTTTCTACTATCTTCAAAACAAAAAAGCCACTCAGAATGTGTTCTAGAAAAAAAATTTAAAAAGTACTTCATTGGGTTTCACTGCGACTTGGTTATAGCGTATATTTTGCCCTTTTTATTATGCGTGCAAACGACATGCTGCAAAAGTGCACAACACCAAGTGTTGGTGTTACAAGTTTGCAACATATGACATGAATATGCAGGAAGACAATGGCACTGTTTTTTTGTTTTTTTTTTTAAATGTAAGGCACTGCTTTGATAAATAGAGCAATCAGTTTATTTTAGATTTACTATCTCACATATTGTGAAAGAAAATACAAACTTTGTGTGTTAACATTTTGGCAATTACTCCGAATTAAATGAGAAGTTCCAGACTACCGGAAAAGGGCCAGCAATATAGGCTTTGCTGTAAAAGAAAGAGGAATGAATACTTAGCCAACAAGGTACAAATACATAGGAGGATAAGTACTGGTGGAGGATGAGGCTTTAACTAATTAGAGTAAGGAATGTGAGGCATCCAGCACATGGACAGCACAAAAGTTTGGTGGTTTAACAAATCATTGAAGCATTATGTTGTGTGATCAAGGTGCCTTATTTTTGTAGCCAATAAAATGTATTCTTTTGTACAGTATTCTAACGGAGATATGCAAATTTGTTAAGTGAGCTGAGTGGGTATAAATATAACTGTACTTCTACTAACAGACCATCCCTCTTCCTTTTGGTTAGCTGCAGGGACATTGCTTTTCACGAAAAGAAATAAAGACAAATGACAAACTTCTTCCCACCTGGTTCTGCAGGGTGATTATTGACATCGATTAAATTTCTACCACAGCATGCAGTACAAGGGCATTCCTATTTGCCCATAAGCTGTGCTTCAAGTGGAACCAAAATACCGCCAGTACCCTGTTTAGTCAGCTTATTTCTTTTCCCAACTAGTTATTACTTTCTCACAAAGGGCTGGTGGGGCACACCCCTGGAGGTCAAAGCATGTGTATAAATAGTATATGTGATATCAAAGGGGAAGCACTATGAGCACGGAGATAAATTAATATTCAGTCAAACATTAGACCCCTCAAAGCTTCAAGTGCCACTGGTACTGGGCTCACTTCAAGCACTGTCCGCAAGACCAACCAAGCACCACCTCACCGCCACTTTCTTTGTCCAGCACTCGAATCTCACTGCCGAGGTTATGTAAAATGTAACTCCACAAGGAAAGGGAACCAGCTAATTTGCAATCATCCCCATGATAAACAGCTTAGGAAAGCGGATAGTGAATGAACAATATTATAATGTCGCTTACACGTAGCATTAGACAGGATTGGTCACCCACAGTGTGAGCTGGCATTCTATTATGCAAGCGGACTGCTTCATGGGATCATTTAAAAGACACAAACCTGCCAAAGTCACAAAAGAATTTCAACTTGTGTGGCCACAGTGAGAAAAAGGCGGCTACTGAAAAGAGACTTGTAAAAAGCAAGAAACCATGGGCACTCTGCATCGGTGAGCACCACAGCGGTGCTACAGATGCAGTACATCTGCGCTCTTCTCAGTCAAACTTTGTGTGCGACACACTGATCAGTCTACCTTCCATCACTTACAGCTCACTCCTGCTAAACTAGCATTGCACGGGAATCTCACACAAATACTTGCTGTGAATATGAGTGCCCAACAAAATAAAAAGTGATGGCTGCAGTCTGGAGTTTTGATTAACTCAATATATTTGCAGAAATTTCTTCAAAGGCTTTTACTGACATCAATGATGTGTCCAGTCAATTGGCTCAGCCCTACTGCTGAGCAATTTACTGGATTATTTGTAAATTGATTTTTCTTTTAAAATAATCAAGATTTAAAAAATGAATTACATGAAACTAATGCAGAATTTCATTGTTTTTTGTGTGTAAATAACTGACAAATAACACACTCTAAAGTCATTCCATCTTTGCCAAAGTTCCAATCTTCCATCATCCTATCAAACAATGATACACTTAACAGTGAAATTGTTTACATATTATTCCCACAATGTTAAATTTGAAATCACATACAAAAATGCAACTCACTTTTATCCAAGCAGAAAGTTTTTACAGATCTATTGCAAAGATCTACACTATAGTTTAGATTGGAAACTGAAAGTCAAACCCAAACTCGCACATACCTACTGAATTTCAACCCAAGCCCACCAGTACTCACAGTAGTTTATACTTGTATATCAATTAATGCAATTTACATTTCCTGACCCTGTACAACTGCTTTTTGTTACTCAAACAAAATTTTATTTGTAACAACTCAGGAGTCATGTTTCATATTCTAGCCCAGTCACTAACTGTATGGATTTAACAAGGTAAATACAGATTGGTTCATACTGCTTCATTCCTATATCCTATAGATGTACAGTAATCCCTCCTCGATCGCGGGGGTTGCGTTCCAGACCCCCCCGCGATAGGTGAAAATCCGCGAAGTAGAAACCATATGTTTGTATGGTTATTTTTATATATTTTAAGCCCTTATAAACTCTCCCGCACTGTTTATAAATATTCCCTGCAGAGTTATACAGCATAATCCCTTTGTATTCTCTTAGATATTAGGTAAGATTCATTGAAATTATGTATATAAACACAATGTTTATATACAGTAAAATCTAAATATTATTTTAAAGATATTGATATCACATATGTTACAGCCATTACGATAGACAGGTCACCAGCAATAAATACGTACAATGCAAGAAAAATAGTATACAGTAAATGTGTGTACAGTGACACTAAACGTACGTACATGTACTAAGCACTGTAAGAAGAAAATTAATTATGGTTACTCACCAACAATGACACGATGACTTGTCCGATAATAATGAGTTTAATTTTACTGCACAACAAAGGAGAGCGTTACAGCCTTTGTAAAGGAGCCACTTCAGGCGATTGTGTAGCACTGCCGTTGTTATTCTTCTGGCAGTCTTCAATCCAAATCCCTAAAGCAGATTCCATCCAGACTACTGCCTTATTACATCCACTTACAACTCGTTTTGCACCCTGGTTAAAAGGACACTGCAGCCGTAGATCTTACATTCCTTTCCTACTTTTTAAATAAAAAGAATCGTAGCCTTCAACAAATCCAAAACGTTTACCTTTTTGGCAATTGTTAACATCTTCTTGCGCTTGGGCACGGCCCCTGAAGCAGTAGCAGATTGTTTTGGAGCCATAATGAAGGGCTTGACTATGCACAAAGATAAACACAAAAGAGCACAACTCTTTACACAGCGAAACACGTTGATGCTGAATGAGCGAGATGAGACTTCCTGGTTAAAACTGCATTTAGCACGCAGGAGCACAACTGCGTGCTCTGATTGGTTAGCTTCTCAGTCAGGAGACCTTAACTTCGTGCTCTGATTGGTTAGCTTCTCAGCCATCCGCCAATAGCGTCCCTTGTATGAAATCAACTGGGCAAACCAACTGAGGAAGCATATACAGGAAGTAAAAAGACACATTGTCCGCAGAACCCGCGAAGCAGCGAAAAATCCGCGTTATATATTTAGTTATGCTTTCATATAAAATCCGCGATAGAGTGAAGCCGCGAAAGTCGAAGCGCGATATAGCGAGGGATTACTGTATACATTACATCTGACTGCTGACCCCAAAGTAGCCTGTGATGAGTGAGGGGTTGCGTCCTGTAGATTAGCAGTCCATCTACAGTTGCTTCTTGCATTGGGCCTATGTCTCCTGCATACCTGTACTTGAAGAAATGGTCAATTATAAATAAAAGACAAGTATAAAAAAATAACAACAAAACACTCCTCCTTTCATAGAGGACCCTTAATATACAAATACCAGCAACGGCAGACGATAACATGCAGTGAATACACTTGACTTGAGCATTCCTAGTTTTCATCCTCTTTCTCTGTATGTTTAGCATTTGTTTGCTCAGAGGTTGATGAGCTTGCTGCTTCCTGAGCAGCTCTTTTCTCCACCCTAGCGGCCCGTTTCTTTTTTTTCGTCTGCATCATTTTGCGTTAAAACTGATTAAGTCAGTGTTTATGCTGCAATTACTTAGTACTTTTTAAAAAATTTTTCAATTAAGATGGTACTTAAATTTTCAATCTGCCACAAAAATGATTGAAGATATGAAGAGGTAGGGGAAGAGACGGCAAAGGTGTTAGGGAAGAGAACGGCGGCCGTACACATGCGCTGCACGGCCACCCTGCAGCAATATTTTGTGGGTGCTGCCTGCAGCCGAGAGTTGATTCTACAATAAATTATTGAAAGCGGATAGTAGACGTCACATAATGTGTGTACCAAATTGCAGGTCAACCGGTCAAACGGTTTGCGAGCTACAGGCGATTTAAAATCCAGGACAGACAGCTGTGGTAGCGTATTATATACACATGTGCCGCACAGCCACCCTGCAGCAATATTTTGTGGGTGCTGTCTGCTGCCGAGAGTTGATTCTACAATAAATTATCGAAAGCGGATAGTAGACGTCGCATAGTATATGCGTACCAAAATGCAGGTCAAACGGTTTGCGAGCTACAGGTGATTTAAAATCCAGGACAGACAGCTGTGGTAGCGTATTATATAAGAAGAAAATAGTACATAAAAATAAAACAAAATTGCCCAGAATTGCATCCCTAAAAATTCAGCCAATCCCTAATTCATCCAGTAACCATGCCTATGCAGCATCCAGCACTCAGCTAGGATTCAATGCAGCTTCTGAAAACTTTACATTTATTTTTAACTAAAGATTTTTACACTTAAGGTTTAAAGAAGCTTCCGTGAATAAGAGTAAGGGCTATTTTGTTAAAAAGTGCAAAAGTATCCTGTTTCTTCATAGAATCTATGCCACCAGCAAAACATGCAAGATGGAAGAGCATTCCTAGACTGGATACCAGTCAATCATAGGGTACCATCAAACACATACTGTACATCAGAGCATTACTAGTGTCACCTGAAAGTAAAAGGATGCAAGTCTCTAGGTGATAACATTAAAATGTATGGGGAATGTGCAACCCTGTGTGTGTGGGGAAAGTTCTGCTTTTACTGTAAAGAAATATGAAAATCAATACTCAATACAAAACTTTGTTAAATTGTACATCTTAATTTGTGCTTGCACATTAGGTCATACCTAAAGACATCTCTCGTATGTAAGCAAGCCCAAAACAAAGGTTCTTAAACCCACAAGTGACACAATAAAGGCCCGATTTATGCAAACCTTGGGGTGGAATCTGGAAGTTACAGTAACAGTAATTGTCAGAATTTCATGATTCACATCATCCAAGGCGAACATGCGTGCAGTGGTGAAGCAACATGGCTTTCAGAAAAATCCTGTCTTGCAGGTGTTGTAATGTGGATTCAACTGAGTGAAACCGATTTGTCACCTTCAGAATTACTTACTCTTGCACTTCGCTCTCAGCAGCAAGTAAGTAAAACTTGTGAATTCACTATGCATATATTGTCATCAACAGCCATTGGCTCTACAAGGCGATATTTATCATTTAGCTCAACAGGATATTCAAATCTTAGTTTCATTTTTGCCTTTCAAAAGGAAGGATGCAGTCACTCTTAGTATCCCTTCTTATATACTGCATGCTCGTAGCTGCTGCTCAACAATCTAAATTAACAAATAAATGGTGAAAATTTTACTACAGAGAAGGTGAAATATGAGGCCTTTATTTGTAATCTATAGACCTATGATTTAATTCTTATTATACTTTAATAAAATCTTGCCTTATGTCCTTGGAACACCATTTTGCACAGGCTGTGTTGACTGTTGTGCAATTTCCACTTAAAATTGTTATTACACTGTGAACTGTTAAAGTCAGTTAAAGTCTTGCTCAGTGTAATTCCACATGTCAACCAGTCATTTGGCTCTTGTTTCTTTCAAATGACAGGCAAAAGCATTTTGCATTTACCAGCCACTTGACACTCCAATTTTGCATATTTCAATGTAAAGCAGTGCTAAATCAGAGTAGTACACACCTGAAAAGATCACTTCCAACATTCTTAGGATAATTTAACTGTATTTTAAACAGACACAGTAGATAATTGAAGTACCTTACTTAGCCTTACTTTATTCCTGGGGTCTGAAAATACTAGGTGTGGCTCTGGCACCCAGCAACCAGAAATAAAACAAGTTGGTTTAAACAATTAATGTATAGAAAATTTGATAAAAAAAAAAAACATTGAGCCTCAAAAGTTTGTCTGATAAAAACAAGCATATTCAAAACCAGATATGAACAATTTTATAATTGAAATATTTTCTATGTCATTTGTGCTGAACAAATGTGCATTGTCTGTTGACACTTCATCTTTTCCTTTTATTGCCCAAAACTGGCCAATTTGTAATGAAATGTAGGTGAATTTTAAGGTTTGATATTTGTTTTTACTCTAAATGTCTACAGCACACAACATATCCTGCTCCAAGACAATATGTTTATAATGAACATCTTAAATCAAAAATCTCCCATATGGGGCTTTGCAATTTTCTACCAGACATATTGATCTCTGATTCCATCTCAGGCACATACAATTTATAGACAGAATTTTGCCACCTGCAGGCCTGAAAAGATATCAAAAAATCAGAAAACAGATTTTACTGTGTTCTGACAGGTGTGATCATGAAAATCACAGGGGCTTAGGAAGAACAGGGGTCTTAGGCTTGAATCAGTGTGTAGATCCCACCTAACTGTATTGAGGGAAACAAAGAAAAACAACCATGTAGTGTCAAGGTTAGAGGCAGTGAGACTTGAATCCCATGCATAAGGACAGTAAACCCTTAATGAACAGAGCAAGAGTAGATAATAGGTGTATGGATGGGCAAAAAATGACAGAGACCGCATCTGAGATTAGGAACAATATATACATTATCTAAACCTGTTTATTCAGAGCAGGATGGCAGGAAACCGGGAGCCTACCCCAGCAGGTTTGGATGCAAGGTAGGAAAAATCCCCGGTACGCAACATGTATGGTATAGTGGATGTTAAGAACAAAAAAAATATGATATTTCAACTATCTATTTTGTGTGTGTGAGAGAGAGAGATTTTGAAAAAAGGGGGACAGATATTTTAAAATATAATTCTGCCACTGGATTATTTTCACAATATCAGGTATTTTGAGCTGTGAATATAAACTAAAAAATGATAAATAAATATAAATACAAAAATACATTAGTATGTTTAATTTTTCACCAGTTGGCAGACTCTCTTCACCTACCTACCTACCTACCTGTAGTTCAGTGGAGAGATTGCCAGCTCAGGAATTTTACAAGGTTTGCATCGCTTCGTTGTTAAATGACTTTTTTTTTTTTAAAGCAAAAGTGATTGGTCAGTAACAATATGCTGATCTTGCATGATGACCTACTCAGTCTCTCTATCAGTGCCATTTTATTTTCAAAAAAAGATTTCTCTTGTGCAAAGTGGCAGGTGAATTATTGTCAACAAAATACAGGCACTTGAGAAATAAACTGAAATGTTACTCACTCGTGATATGTCAGTCCATATGGTAAAGGTTTTGTTGACTAGCACATTCCGAACTCCGAAAACTAAAAATATTTTTAGTAAATTATTATTTTATTTCAGTTAGTCTTTCCAGCTACTTTATAGTTTTGTTAAGTTTTTCATTTTGTTTTTATTTTATTTCAGTTTACAAAAAAGTTTTTTTAATAGTAGTTTCAGTTTTGATTTTAGTTTTTGTTAACTATAATAACCTTAATACAGGCTCCTGAACAAAATATTTAAGTTGATACTCATGCCATGTTTATGTATTTGACAGTTTATCTGATAAGCTCCACAACAGATTGACAGATTTAAGGCCTAAATAAAAAGGTGCTCCACTCACATATCAGACCATCAATTTTTATGGTATTGAATATTAAATTTGTAAAGACCGTTTTCAACAGCTCTCAAATGAACAGTAGTATATTCCATTATTTACCCACTCATTACCAGTTTGGTTTACCATAGTCAGACCTGGTTAGTGGGTTTCAAGATTGATAAATCTATACCTGTTTATCCTGTGCTGGTTTACATGTAATCTTTGGGCTGTGTTCATCTTTCAGTTGGTATAGTTGGTTCTGAATTGTTTACACAGTTGCAACAATGCTAACCTCCTCTAAAGCCCGAGTCTACCGTCACAAAACCACTGCATTAATCAAGCCTGGTTTATGCAGTGAAACAATCTGTAAAACAATGTTACAAGGACACACAAGAAATTTTCACTACAAACACTACAAGTAGGAATCCACACCTAATGCACAAGAATGCATTTCTCTCAGGGCTACTAGTAAATAGACTTCATGTATTAAGGCTTTGCAAAAGTCTTAAAGGCTTAGCAGACCTCTGGCATTATTACATAAGCATATACAGTAAATGGAGGGTTACATGCAACTTTCAACACTAATGTATTTTTGTGAAGTTTTGTTGTACATGATCGCATAGCACTCTTCCATCTCAATATCAACTCAATCTGCATCCCGAAAAGGAATATTTAAAAAACTAGCTGATGCCCGCTGTAGCATACAGCAGTGTAAGAATAGGAACGGATGGTGAGAAAGGAATTCAGAAATCAAGAAGAAATACTTCTTGAAAGACGCAGTTGTGAATAGGTGTTTTGCTGGGGACAACAGATAAAGAGTCGAAAGATCTAACCCTAGAAAAAGCCAAGTACAACTGACCATGGCTGAAGACTGGTTGTTGTAGAGTAACACAAATCTTTGCAAACTTAATGCAAGGCAGGATGTTGGCGTCATGTTTGAAGTAAATGACAATGGTAGCATAGAGAATCTCGGAAACAGCTTGAATTTCAGCTTCACCACCATAAACTCCAGATGCTGCCATGTCTTGATAGTCCTCATGACTTGTGATAACTTGACTTGCGTTGAAAAGAATAACAGGAAGCATGTCTCCAAATCTGTCCCAATGTGATGCAATGAAATCTACTGCCCTATGTCATAGTGAGAGTGCATTGCCTTCGTCAACCTTTTGTGTCAAGAAATAACCCACTGATAGGAACAGGCAGTTGCCGGATCCCGGAATGGAGAGGACGTTGTACAAAAAAAAAGTCGACAGAGAAGATACGGTCGTTCATTTTATAACAAAGGCTTAGGAAATAACCGTCGCAGTATAACGAAAATAGGAAGGAGCGGAACCAATGCCAATGGTCGAGAGAGTACCTTCCTGTAGCAGGCTACGGAAGAGACTCCCAGGCGCACACATGGCCGAAGTGAAAGGTCACACGGTCAGGCTAGATATTGGGCAGTGACGTGAAACCAATGGGGTCATGAGAGAGGAGCGGGGAACACGGTAGTCCAAAGGAGGAATAGGAATTGAGAAAAGCAACGTGGAGGTGTATGGGAGGCCGTAGGCAGCGTGTGGAAGGGTTTGGAAGAGGAGGAATAGGAATTGAGAAATGCCATGTGGGCTGCATGTAGGGGTTACTGGTTTTGAAGAGGAAGCAGGACGAACCAATAGGAATCGAGAAATGCCATGTGGGCTGTGTGTGGGGAGGGACCGGTTTTGAAGAGGAAGCAGGACGAACCAGAAGAGAAATATATATAAAAGAGATAGGTCATTTCTAAGGGATTATGTCAAGTTCATGTGTGGTCTTTTTAAAATGTATACAAAATATATTATCAAAAATGAACTGAAATGCTGTATTAATATTGTATCCTCAAATTTTGCTTTCAGACCTCATTTAGACCCCACCAATTACTTTATCTGTCAAAAATATCAGTTTGAACTTCAGAGATATTCTGAGGTGCAATAAGTTCTTTACAGTTTTAAACACCTTTAGTGGACTACAGTCAGTGACCTGTGTAAACAGCTGCATTAAACGCTGTCATGCTTGGACCATTAAAAGGGTCTTCATGTTAGTAAAGATGAGATTTAAGTCTGATCATACTCTGCAGTTTTTTTGGCTAATACAGGTAAAATTCCATTATAACGAACTCCCAGGGACCTAAAAAATATTTCGTTGTAATGAATATTTTGTTGAAATGAGATTCTGTATTTGTTACTATAGTGCTATCTTTAACCTGTATCCAGGCGTTTGCAATCATTTCAATAGCTTCTTTCGCGTTACTTTTAATCTCCTCCTGCCTACAAGTTATGCTGACGAGAATTTTTCTCAGCATTTTCTTGCGATACACTTTCAGGGTGCGAATGATGCCCAAATCCAATGGCTGAAGCACTGTCGTGCAATTGGGTGGGTGCGAACATTATCTGAATGTGGAAGCATGTTGTGGGCAGCACAGTTATCAGTCAGGAGCCGAATCATTATTTCTTCTTCATATTGTGAGGTTTCTGAACTCTTTTGAGACCCCCCACTCCCCTCCCAACAGGAACGACATGCTGAAGTGCGCCCTGAAGTGTGACTGCAGCGTCTGTGGAAGATTGTTTGTCCGTTGCTGGGGCAGGGCAATAGGAGGCTCACATTGCTGCAGTGAGGTGCCACAGAAGCAAATCATAAAAGATTGGGGTCGCGCTATAAGTCCCTGTCCTGCACCCCAAACCATGAGGCTTAGTCTCAGTACTTTAGCAAAACCAGCTTTATTCAGCTTGAAACTGGAACAGCACACTTATTTATTGTAGCGTGATCTGCCACTCTGCTATACACAGACATAGCAGTCAGGCAGGATCGTGGCCAGGTCAGTGATCAAATAATCCTGTTACAGTATCTGCATTTACAATGTACGTGCTTCTAACCTTGCATCACTCATCAAGATCTTCTCTGTTTACTTTGGCGGAGACACGCAGCATATGTGTGAGCCTGCTATTGCCCCATACAGACGCGGAGATCGCACTTCAGGACGCTCTTTGGCTTGCTGCCTAGTTGGGGGAGGTACTGGGGGAGTTTAAAGCACCTCACATTTTCTTGAATGAGTGCCGCATTAATAGGAATGTTTCTTGAACGAGCATCACTGAACCACATAAAAGCAGCTTTTTCAACGTCTTCAAATTCAGCAGTTCACATACGTTTACAACCCAAGATTTTTCTACTTTTTTTGCTCTGTCTTTCAAGAAAGTTGACAGTGTCGACGGCGAAATTCCGAATTCACTGGCAACGTCTTTTTTCTTTTTGCAGCAATCGAGAGCTGCAAAAAATTTACGTTTTTTTCCTAATATGAACCGTTACTGTTTTTCCCTGTCTGGCGTTTCTATAGGAGGGTGACAATGAGTTAAATTCCAATCGATGTTTTTCAAATGTTGACAAACAATAAGTAAAAGGTATTACTGAAAACCACAGGAAACAAAAAAGGCAAAAAAAAGTTCTAAGAAAAAAAAAAATTTACAATGTTTCTGGTTGGGGATCGTTGTGCAAAACTGAGCTGCAGCCACAGAACTAACTGCTCTGTGGATGATTCATTCAGGCATTTCAAGGTCTTTTGTGCACTTCATCATAATGAAAGTACCTGCTGAATGTACTTCGTAGTAACGAGATTTCAATAGACTCGTGTCATATGGGGAAGCTGTCAGGACCATAAAAATACTTTGTTGTAATGAAAATTTCGTTGTAAAGATATTCGTTAAAATGGAATTTTACCTGTAGTAAGCATTTTCACAATCTCAAGTACACCAGAGAGGGAGGTGTTATTTTCTGTTAGGAGCCCAGAGTACATACTGGTTAATGCTGAGCATTCTACTTTTTATGAAACTCCTCTCAAGTCCTTTCGGTAACTTCATAAAGTAAAATATGTTTGTAATGGAATATGGCCCTCTGATTTCGAAAGGTTAATGTCCAACCTCTATGGCTGAAACACTGAAAATCTGTGACAGGAGAAATATTGGAACATTCAAGTCATCACAAGCTGATGAATATTTCAGGTCATTTTCTCAACAGTAGCAAGCCCTGTCTGTTGGAAATAGTTAAAACAGTGTATATTTTTGTTTCCAAGTTGTACGTTTCATAAAATGACTCGGCACCAAATCATCATTTTCTAGACCTTGCTGTTACTGCACCTTCTCCCCTTTACAATCCCAAAATTAGTTCTGCTTGATAACAATGGATCCCTTTTATATGCTGTTTGTTGATGTTCTCTGCATACAACATGGCTGAGCAGTCATCACTACTTTGGGGAATATTTATTGTTGTCAAAATGCTGCTTGTAATTATGATTCCTTTCACTTTTAACTGTTATAGAAGCAGTAGTGGAACAGTCTGCCTTGTCCTCTGTTCTTTTTATTATTTTTATTTATTTATTTTTTTTAAACAAAGTACACAAAGTATTACCTCAATTATATTGCGCTAAACTACGAGAGGATAAGATTAACCTTTGGACATTTTTGCCCTAACTGCTCCAGTTGCTTTATAGCTAATGTTATTATTTCTCTCACTTGTTTTACAGACTTGCAGCACAATTTTGTTATATTGCTCACCAGTGAGTATGTACATGGTTAGCCTGGTTAATACTTGACGTTTCCAACCGTGCTGGATGCAAGGGCCACATGGCAAAACTGATGTCCGAGATGGAGAGGCGCTGCTGGGTTTTCATCGCACACAGCCAAGAATTTCAAGGAGAGGCTGGTTACATGGGTTCCAGAATGATGAATGAAGGGCTGAATATGATGCAAAAGGCCATCAAAGCACATGAAAGTCATGAAGAAATACCTGTAGTGCATCTGTTCATCATGTAGGTCACCCATTTACGAGAATATAATATTTGCCTTCTCTTCACTGCTTTTGGTTAATAGGTCTGACATGCCATATCTATAATTTGGAGTAACCAAAACCCTAACCACCCCTTGACAACTGAAAAACTTTATACCCTAAAATCTAAAAAATGTCTATAATTTACCAGATTGAATTTTTGTAATGTTACAGAAAAAATAAAATTAGCCAAGTGTTTATTTATTTGAAGAAGTAGAGATGTCTTAGATAGATAGAGATAGATAGATAGATACTTTATTAATCCCAAGGGGAAATTCACATAATCCAGCAGCAGTATACTGATACAAAGAAACAATATTAAATTAAATAGTAATAAAAATGAAAAAAGTTAGCATTTACTCCCCCGGGTGGAATTGAAGAGTCGCATAGTGTGGGGGAGGAACGATCTCCTCAGTCTGTCAGTGGAGCAGGATAGTGACAAAAGTCTGTCACTGAAGCTACTCCTCTGCCTGGAGATGACACTGTTCAGTGGATGCAGTGGATTATTCATGATTGACAGGAGTTTGCTTAGTGCCCGTTGCTCTGCCACAGATGTTAAACTGTCCAACTTTACTCCTACAATAGAGCCTGCCTTCCTCACCAGTTTGTCCAGGCGTGAGGCGTCTTTCATCTTTATGCTGCCACCCCAGCACACCACCGCGTAGAAGAGGGCACTCGCCACAGTCGTGTCTTAGAAAGGGAGGGCTTTCCTAAAAAATTGTTATTTCCATATACCACATCTGTTTCAAGTTTCTTTATTAGTTGTGACTAATTAAAATAGAGTCCCTTTTAATTTATAATGTACCAATTTCACATCATATGTGTAAAGGCAGACGTAAAGTGTTTATTGTCATTGTGTGAATATGGTTTGGATGTATTTGATGTTTAGAGAAATTATGTATTTGCTAAATTTGAAGTAAATGGTCAGCCAGTTACAAGTTTCTGCTTCACAGGAGCTTTATTTAGAGGTCATTTTGATGTTTTCAAACTTATTACCACTATTGATCTTACTCATATTCAAAAGTGATTGCACCAAACATCACAGCCAAGTACATTTTCTGGAATATCTGATGTGACCAAATTATCTCAAAACTATACTAACAAAACTGGAATACATAAGCACCGTACTAGATATACAGACAACATTCAGTTAGAAAAATCTGGAGCTAAAGATGCACAAAAAAATGCTACGAGCAACAGAGTTATGGTTGCTACATATCCACAAAAGATCCTAAAGTGAATAGACTTACAGTTGCTATTATATATATTATATTTGTATATATATATATATTTGTATATATATATATATATATATATAAAAAATAATCCAGAAGCGAACAGAGTTGCAGTTGTTAAATATACGTATAAACACTCAGAAATCACAGGGCTGTTGCTACACTGAATATGCCTCAAAACATTTTGATATGAACACAGAAATGTCTGTTTGGCATTAAAAACAAAAAATACAGTATATTTGCCTTGGCTCAATAATTACAATGATGGGTTTAATTCTTTTAGGGTCCATGAATGTTAAATGTTCACATTGTTGTGCACTGAAATGAACCACTGGGAATACTGTATGTTGAAAAAGTGGAAAAATCTAATTTTAACCTTTTGAAGACTTAGCAGGGCCTATTAAATAGACAGATATTAAAAGTTTAGTACTTAGATTTGGGTCATTTTCTCAATTCTGTAAGAAAATATAGTAGTGCGTTTCAAATTACATTAATATGGTTCAAAAAGATTAAGCAAAAACATTTTCAAGCCAAATTTTAAAGAACTAAGAGAGGCGGATCACTGTTGTCTTAGGAAAATTACTTTATTTCAGACGTACACACGGTTCCGGTCAAAAGTTTTACAATACCTAAGTTTTTCCAGTTTTTTTTTAGGTTAGCAAAAATTTCAGAATATTACAAATGGGCCTTCTTCAGGGAACAATTACAGTGATCCCCCACCTATCGCGGAAGTTACGTTCCAGACTCATCAGCGATAGGTGAAAATCCGCGATATAGAAAGACCATATAAACAAACTTTTTTTTTTTTTTTATAGTTTAAGCCTTAAA
The DNA here is from genome assembly GCA_026402145.1 of Polypterus bichir lapradei. Lineage (NCBI taxonomy): Eukaryota > Metazoa > Chordata > Cladistia > Polypteriformes > Polypteridae > Polypterus > Polypterus bichir. Next base: position 31,875,974 of record JANRMT010061414.1, read on the forward strand.
ATACTCCTTCCACACACTTTAAACACATGTAAACTTATTAAAACACACTTTGTATACACATATGATATGTGGATGTCGGGCTAAGGATATGAGTAACATCTCTCTATTATATATTTAAAAAAAAAAAAAAAAATCTTGGCAGGGAGACGAGGCATGATCTTCTCGGAAGACAATTTGACATCCCGTGAAAGACATTTTAACGTCACACAAGACAAGGCAGTGAGACAGAAGGACAGCTGCTGTACAGGCTTTTAAATGACCGACGTGCAGAACAGGCATCTTGGCAGAAGCAGCACAAAGCCAGTAGCTGATCCATCCGTTTCTCCTTAGTGTGTGTTCAGCTCCCCCAAAAACACGAGTGGGAAAAACGCAAAGTGGTAGGAGCGTAGCGTGCCTCTGGGGGGGTTGAGCAAAGCAATCGAGACCAGATCATCTCGGAGAGACACTTTGATGACAAGCGAGACTAGACGTTACAACCTTTGGACGCAAAACCTGTGAGACTGTGACTTTTGCACATCACAACCTAGCAGTTGTTGAAATGCTTTTGGCAGACACACTTCAGGTGCTCCCAGCTCTTAAAACAACGACAAGAAGAACACACAGCTCGCCAGCAGCAGCTGCAGCAAGCCAGCAGATGATCCAAGAGCTTCTCCTTAGCGTGCGTTGTGTGTTCAGCCCTCACCTTAAACCCCCCACTTCAGAACGCTAGCGGCAGAGACGTGAAGTGGCAAAAGGACAGCTGCTGTACAGGCTTTTAAGTGATTGACACAAAGCGCGACAGGCAGCTCACCAGCAGCAGAAAGACAGCACACGAACCGATTGTATCTCTTTAGCGTGCGTTCAGATCCCCCCTTCACAACGCGAGCAGCGCTATAAATCCCGCAAGAGAAAGATTTAACCACGCCCGGAGCATGAAATAAAGGACAAATACTGTTTTTACAAAAGTTTTAAAGTAAAAATGAAAATAATGCATATGCAACAATTCCCACAAAAATAACAATCTCTTTAAATTGTTTATCCGGTAAACCAAACCCAGGGGTGGGCAAGCGAAGTGAGCAGGGGGTGAAGCCCCCTAGTAATAATAATAATAATAAATCCACGATGCAGCGGTGGAGGCAATAGCTGAACTGTCTTAAAGCAGGGTTGGAACAGACTGCGTTACTATACACTCTGAAGTATTACACTGTAGAAAGTTGTAAATTCCAGCGATAATGGCAAGAAAACTGTATTTAACAAATGAAATAATACAGAGCATTATTATCCTCAAAGTGTAGGCCTTTCATTTAGACAAACTGCAAAAAATATCAGTGTCAGTGAGTAAGGTGTCCTAAACAATCCAAAGGCAATTGGAAATTGGAAGAAACTCTGACAGAAAGAGACTTGGCAGACCCAAAGGTCGCAACCCAACCAGAAGACAAGTTTCTGAGGGTCATCAACTTGTGTGATAGGAGCCTCACAGAATAACAGCTTTAAGCACAGTTTAACAGTGGTTGAAAAAAGAAAAAAAAAAAAAAAAAAAAAGGAAGTCTCAGTTTCTACTGCGAAGAGGAGACTTTGTGCTGCATGTTTGACAGGGCGTGCGACAGTAAGAAAGCCATTCCTTAAAGGACAACATAGGGCCTTGAAATATCGACTGAAGACTACCGCAGACTGGAAGAAAGTCTTACATACCAATGAATCAAAATTTGAAATCTTCAGTTCATCATACAGGGCGTTTGTAAGCCGTTGAGCTGATGAAAGGATGGTCACTCAGTGTGTGACATGAACTGTCAAACATCAAGGAGGAAGTGTGATGGTCTGGGGTTCTTTTCTGGAGGCAGAGCTGGTAACTTGCACAGAGTGACTGGCATTCTGAATCAAAAGGATTACCACAGTTTCGCTGTTATATCAGCAAAAGGTGGCTACTTTGATGAATCAAAAACTTGAGTAAAATTGTGTACACTTGATGATTCCTTCACTTATTTTTTGCCATTATTTATTTGTTCTTTTCCTTGATTTCATGAAACATCAAGACATTAAACTGTGTTCATTTCCATAAAAACTGAAAATATATATATATATATATATATATATATATATATATATATATATATA
>JANRMT010061414.1:31878077-31914443 GCA_026402145.1 Polypterus bichir lapradei
ATATATATATATATATATATATATATATATATATATATATATATATAAATAAATAAATAAACAAACAAACAAACAAACAAACAAGCTGTGTTAGGCTGCTATAAGTATATACACACATATATACCTGGGTAAATGTTATTCACTGCAGTGTCTGAAATATCTTTTTTTAATCCTTCAGTGTCTTACTCTGTAAACCTTCAAACCATTTACTGTAACTTTCCCAAATATATACAAAATATATACAAATATGAATTAAGAGCATGTGCTTTTTATTATTTTTTTATGCTTTCCCTTCTGCATTTAATATAATTCACTTCCCTCTGAATTTAAATAACCTCGAGGTGACATTTAATTTTCAGTAATATACAGCTGTAAATAAATTAAAGTATTTTTCAATTTCCCTTTTTCACAACTGCTCGTGTTCATAAGCTCTTATAAAGGATAGTGCTGGAATCGTCTGCCCTGCACACGTCATAAAGCTGCTGTTTCACAGATTTGTTTTTTGTTAATTTATTTATTCATTGATGAGTTTGCTTAAATTTCCTATTGCTTCTAATTTTTTCGATGAGCCTGAACTTCATGTACTGTAGTACTGTATGAAGTATACATACAGAACCATCTGGCAGCTCTCCACCACTATCTCCATGCCCAAAAGTTAAACTCATTTTACTGACTTTACACTTCGCTGTATCAGCTGAAAAATTGTGTTTCAGTAAGGCAAATTAAGATTTTTTATGTTAACTAAACACTGTAAAATCTACTATATAATATGACAGATCCTAAAGATGTTCTGTATAATTTGATTTGTAATGAATATTAAATCTAGACAAACATCTCCAGTCATTTATGTTTGAGATACTACATTAAAAACAACCACTGAATTCTATGAATGCTACAAATTTCCATTTCTGTGTTGTTCCACTGTTTGCTGGGTTTTCCAGATTCATACAATGGATTCAGAAGGTATTCAGACTCACAACTCTTTTCCTATTTTGCTATGTTGCAGTCTTAAGCTAAAAATAATTTCAATTATTTTTACCCACATCAAACAAAACTCAATACCTCAGAAAGCAAACAAACATTTGCAAATTTATTAAAAATAAAAAACTGAAATGTTATACTGAAAATAATTCACTTTACTCAGGACTTTGTTGAAGCACCTTTGGCAATAATTACAACCTGGGATCTTCTTGGGTATTAAGAAACTAGCTTCATGGTTTGGTGGGGAGGTCCTGCTATTCTTCTCTGCAAATCCTCTCAGGCTCTTTCAGGTTGGATGGAGACAGTGGACAGCTGTTCTCAGGTCTTTCCAGAGATGTTCAATTAAGTTCAGGTAATATCTCTGGCTAGGAAACTCTAGGATATTCACAAAGATGTCCTTATACAACTCCAGAGTTTTATTTGTCTTTTGCTTAGGGTCTCTGTCCTGATGAAAGTTGAACCTTTGCCACAGAGTGCTCTGGAGTAGGCTTTCAAGAAGGATATCTCTGCACTGTATTATGCTCAGCTTTCCCTTAACACTGTCTAGTCCCAGTCCCTCCCGCCACCAACATGCATCACTGTTGAAATGGTATTGCACATGTGATGAGCGGTACCCGATCTGCTATAAACAATATGCTGATTTTGGTTTCATCAGACCAGAGAATCTTGTTTCTCACAGTCAGAGTTCATTACGTGCATTTTTACAAACTCCAAGCAGGCTCTCATCTGTCTTTTACCATAGAGAGGCTTCTGTATGGCCACTCTGACAAATCCTAGATTGTTTGAGTACTGAAGTGATGGTTGTCCAATTGAAGTTTGTCCAATGTCCACACAAGTTCTTTGGAGTCTAGCCACAGAGACCATTGGGTTTTTGCTCACCACTGTTACCATGGCCAGTCTGCCAGCTCTAGGAAGAGTTTGGCCAGTCTGCCAGCTCTAGGAAGAGTTGTGGTTGTTCCAAACTTCTTCTGTTTAAGAGTTATGAAGACAGCAGTCATCTTGGGAAACTTTAATGCTGCAGAAATTTTAGCAGTCTTACCCAGATCTGTGTCTCAATACAATCCTGTCAGTAATTCCTTCAATCGCTTGACTCAAGTTTTTGCTCTGATGCACACATTGTCAGCTCTGGGATCTTAGGCAGACAAATGTTAGCCTTTCACAATTATGTCCAATCAATTGAACTGACCATAGGTGGACTCCAAACAAGGTGCAGAAATACCTCAATGATGACAGAGAAAAGATAGAATGGGATATTCCCAAGCCAAATTTCAAGTGTCATAGTAAAGTTTGAAAACTTGTGTCAATGGAATATTTAATATTTTTTTTTTATTTCTAAAAATTTGTAAACATTTCAAACGTTCTGTTTTTGCTTTATCAGTCTGGGTATTGAGTATCGAGTATGAAATGATTTTTAGGAAGGTTGCAACATAACAAAAAGTGTAACAAATGGAGGGGTCTGAATATTTTCTGAATTCACTGTATATTCAGGTAACTCAAGTCTACATTGCAATTATACACCAGTTTAAACCTGTTTTTTTAATGTTATAAGAATGCATTCTTCCACTATTTGCACTGTAGACTACATAACGCATTTTAAGCAGCAGCTGTGGTTGATCTAATATTTGAAAGAAGCATTCAAAATCTGTTATGTAAATGGAGACAACTCCACTTTTTTAGTCTTTCCAGCTTTTCTAAATAATGTGTATATTTATACTCACTAACCCAAGGATACATGCAGATTTGTTACTAGTAAATCATCATATTTATTTGTAGACAATTTCAATTTATGGTTACTATATTTCTGATTGTATTTCAGTCCATCCCCTACCTCCGACTAATTTTTAGGTATATTTTATTAATATTACTCTGTTACAATAAATTATTTTTTTTTTTTTTAAGGAACCCCACCCTAAACTCCCTGCTCCACCTCAATCCCTATTTGAAACAGTCTTCCAAAAATGCCTTCCCATTACAGTACCTGTGTTCAACTGTAACCCATTCCTGAACTATATATTGTCTCTGACCCAAAAAAAAAAAAGCCTCAATGAGCCATAAATTTGGTATTGACGTAACATCAGAGAAGACAACATTGACTTTTGTCCTCTTTTGCTTATAGCTACTGTAGCTGTTTAAAATGTGCCCCACAGAACTGACAGTCTTCCATTACATGTGCCATTTCTTATAATAAATGGCTCTCCCACAGCCCTGGTCAACAGCTTAGTAAAATGTTTACAGAGGTCTACCACAAGTGCACCAGAAGGCAACACACCATACGAAATTTCCTGTCACTGGTACAAATCTGTGAGTCCTCCCATCAATAAATGAGGTAACAATTAACACAACTTTCCTTTTCCTGGTTGGGGGGGGGGGGGGGGAGGTTTTGAAGTGAACAACTGCAGTTCCTCATTTTCATCTACTACAGCTGATGTATGGAAGTCACTGTCTAGCTCAGCAAAATAGTTGAACACCTCTGACTCTGGGGTTTGTGCCTTATACCCTAAATGATACTCTTATTACCTAAACATCTGTAGAACTATAGCCCATCTGCCTCTACATCTCTGGACTAAAGCTTTCTCTTGTGTCATCATGATTCTCTTCTTCTCTAAATTACATCTGGACAAACAAATGTAATTCTCTGATGCAAAGCAGGAATTTTTACAGGCTTACCCAGATCGGTATCTCAACACAACCACCTTAAATTCAGCAACTCTAAACTTCAGGCCTTAGGCAGAAACACAGACCTCAAACGGCATGGCCTCACAGTGTCAAATTCTGAGCAAAAACTCTAAGCAGGCCCTAATTTTTAAAATAATAATACAAATTTATATACAAGGGTAAAGCTAGTCCACCCCCCCCCCCCCCCAAACGGTATCATCTGGGAGTAATAGCAAATGTGTGTGCATGACTGTACCTGGAAGCGGACCGATATCAAGTGGTTCCTGCTTTTAACCCAAAGCTGGCATAACAAGCCATATCCCCTTACAAAACTAAAGTGGGTAAGTGGGCTAGAAAATGGAAAGGTACATGGGTTCATGACTTTTTCTAGAAAAAGGGTTAACACAGCTTATCCAAAGATTAACAAAGGAACACAGCTGGATTAAACAACAGTATATTGTAGGGCACACAGTACACCTGGGTTGTTTAGTTAGCAATAAATATCTCACAACAACAACTGAAAAAAAATATGTGAAAGTACACATTAGGCATTTAGAAAAGAAAAAGCTTTGGGCATAAATTAAAGGTAAATTAGGTTAATTTCTGAGATTTCTGAGTAAATAATATTAAAAGCCACTGGTCTTAAATATATATATATATACACACACACATACATACATATATAAAAGAAATACGTCTGCTGCCAACTGACTACAGTGTCAAATGTATTCAGATCCTTGAAGTGAATTGCTTAACCGGTCCATGTAATGCATTTTGCAACAGACATGTGACCTACTCATGACTAGTTTAGAACAAGGGAAAAAAACAGATGGGAGGATCGTGCGCCCTATTCATCAATGATAAGTGCTGTATGCACAATTAACAGTATAAACGCGCATTTTGGAGTTCCCTTTATTTAATTTTCGTAGCTGCTTTTAATACCCGAAACAACCAATCCCACTTTAAAATGTCTTTTTTCAAGTAGCGACGTAAGCGCCACTTACATTATGCACTTTTTTTTACCCCAAGTGTTAAACTCAAAAGCAGCATGCTGAAGGCTAGGCGTCAAATCCTTTCGCTGTCACACACTTCAGACTGCTACCCAACTCTCCTGATCTGACTTTTGATCTGCTACACGTGACAAAACATTTGAGGTTTGCGTTCGAGGAGCTATCAGGTGTTTGAAAGCAAAGCTTTGAAGATCTAGTGCCCTCTGCCATCATTAATGCAATATCAAAAAGGAATTCCTACCAGGAGATTTTAACGAAAACGAAAAAGTTATGGCATCCACGGTCAACCTCCCCTGTAATTCTAGCTAACTTTCTAACGGATTTCATAAACGTCAAATGCTGATTTTTAACCTATTGAATGAGAACAGCTCTTCTTTTCAGTGTCTACATACAACAAGAAACATTACAATCGTCCAATGTGAAATACTGTTTAATTCACAGTTGTACAGGCCTATTATGTAAACGGCTTACTCAACTTTTAAACTTCATCATACCTCAAATAAAAATGGACAACTAATGAAACATTCACACTGTCATTGTTGCTAACAGTTTGTGTTGCCCTAACTATTTAAACGTTAACGACTCGGCTATAAAAATATTTTTATTCACATATATACACTGACAATTTTGAGATGGCTTTGTTTGAGCTTCCTCCATTTTAGAAGTGAAATTCTTTTTTACCGAACCATCGGGTCTGGGTCCCTTAATTTTAGCACATACACTGTCTTCGCGTTCTTTTGTTTGTCTAACAATCAAGTTCTTATAACATCCGAATACAAACCACTGTCAAATCAGACTTAGAACTTCCCCCCACCCCCTTCAAGAAAATATCACTTACTATTCGGGATTCATTGTTGACATGTCACTTTAGACGCCCACTTCTTATGAAACAATGGTCCTCTCGGCAGTAAGCAATTTACAACAAAATATGGTTTTATCAAATTAAAAGTTACAAGTCCCCCCCAAAAAATAAACCACAGGCGAGCTGTCTCAAACCCAAAATGGCTGCCAATATAACCAGGAAATAGCAACTCCTAAAACACTGGTGTTTGCAAAAGCGTAAGCCGTAGGCATCCTCTATAAATATGGGAGTTGTAGTCTTTTTTAAAAAATCAGTCTTTAGCCAGCAAGATACGCGCTACAATAAAGAACTACAGTTCCTAGGGTGCTATGCAACTCCGACGCATGCGTATAACGTACGCCTTTTTTTCAATCGAGCCGGCCTGCTCTACTGCATCGCTGGTAACTGTCGAAAACGTGTACGTCATCAATGAAACGTGGCACCGGCACCGGCTGAGTGGACAAGGGTGGAAATGGTGGGACAAAGAGGATCATGATTTCTTATCTGTAGTCTAATCTTTTATTATTTGGTATAGTACTTTTTTGTTTTTAATTCTTTAAGATACCTTGTTTGTATATCTTTCCACAGCAGGAATTATGTTTAGTATCGTATATCTAGATATCTCTGTTTCATTTATGACGCGGGTTAGCAAATTAGATCTCAAGAATTCTCATAATCCAAAATTCAGTCTAAGCTGTTCTTAGCTCATAAGCTAAGTTTCTGAAACTGTGGTATGTTTCATTGACTGCATTTTTGTGTACTCTCTTTTTAAATATTTTCTGTAAGGCAGTGAGTAATTGCCCTTGGAGATCAACAGACCCAAGTCATTCACAGCTGACTGATTTTTTTAAGTTGCTTGTTATTTAAAAGATTTTTATCAAGAAAATAAATGACAAGTGTTAACATTATTTTGATTTTTTTTTCCCAGGCAAACAACCCTCTAAAATCCTCTGAGTTGTTCTATGTTGTAATTGTTTACTCGATGAAGTGTCTTAGGATACTAATTACTGAAAAAGAAATAAAGATTGACTTAATTAGTTATGATTGTTTTTTCACACCTCCACACTCTGAGGTTCAGATCTCGGCAAAGGGAGAGTCTTTGTGTAGTTTTCACAGTTTTCCCATAAGTCTACATGATTTTTTCTCCAGTCATTACATTTTCTTGACATATATACCAAATATTTACAGGTTAGATGGATTGGCAGCTCCAAATGGACACAGTACAAGATGATGAGCGCATTTGCATGCACACACAAAACCAGGGTTGGGTGAGCAACCCAGTTAAGGCAAAAACCTGGTTTCTTTAAAATCCCCATTTACATGTGGAGTTCTCCTTTAGTGAAATGTTGAGAAAGATTATTTCAGTCATGAGAAGGAGTTCAGGACATGTATCTTTGTGGATGCTTCCTCCATTTTTTTTTTTTTTTTTTTACTCATGACTGCTGGATGCATGTGTGAAGCAAAGACATGCACAGGCTACGAAATCCTTAGCTGCATCCTGATTAAGAGGTCATATGGCTACATAACTGGGGTACTCAATGAGATATCTATGTGTGTTAATCAGGTTTCTCCAACTGAAATAAGGGTATACATGATATTTTTGAAACCAAGTTTCTGTGAATAACTAGGTTATCTGGGCACATTTATAAGCACTCAATGTGAGTATGCCCAGTGATAGATAGGTACCCCTTCCCAGGGAGGTTTCTGTCAGCTGCTGATGCTTTTGGGATAGTCTCTGTCCTCCTCAAACTAGTACTAGAATAACTATGCAGGTTTGGAAGACAACTGAATTAATGATTTTGGTCACCAATTGATGTTGTCTAGTATGGTATTTTTTCAGAATGGCTAACATGCATTGTAAATAATTGTAAATTACTGTAAGTGGCTATAAAACTGGACTTAAAATCACACTGTCTCTAACCTGCTAGGAGCATGTCTCTTAATTTATGTGTCCTTTAACCATTCAAATAAAATATATATACAGTAGTTCTACTATGTATCTAAATTTGTCAAGTACTTTTGGATAGAGTCTGTTATAGAAAAGCACTATATAAAATAGTTTGTCTCTTTATAAATGATTTATGTGAGTAATAGGGTTGCATACTGTACATATATTACAGAATCATAGCAAAGTATATTAAAATTTCTGTAATTTTGTTAGTAAATATTGGGATGATTTCTAAGTATTAAAATAACAGTAAAACTTCAGATTAGAAACAGTGGGCATAGCAGTTACCATGCCAGTCAGAAAAAGGAGAGAAGACGCAATTATATTATGTATTGTGTTGTAAACATATGTTTATTTACACCCTGTAACTGTGGGCTCAATGCTAGCCCAACGTAAAAATAAACCATGGAAGAGTCACTATTATGCCACTTTTCCACCTGTACCAGGAAACCAATGGAAGTTGGTAAAGTCTGGTTTCAGTTTTTTTTTTTTTCCTGTACCTTTTCTTCCCCTTCTAATGATCCATGAAATGTATGAGGAACCCATTGTTACCAGGGGTTGTCTTTAATTATGCTGCACTGTTATTGTGGTTGCTGAATGGCTTCCAGTTGTACTCCGGGCCCTCTGTAAACATTAATTTAATATATTTGGATTGATATTGTTTTATTTAATATACATTTATACTCAGAATAGTGATCAACATGAATTGGAAACTTTTTTCCATAATGAGAGAGTATATAAGTGAATATTGAAGAAAATTTGAAAAACAAACTACAAAGTCAATGTAATGTAGTCGTACAGAGACTTGACCTTTTTAATGGTAATTTATGGAGATACCTAGAAGCATTTGTCTGGAAGAAATAACCTCTCTGATTAAATTTTTGTGATGAAGTGTTGTAGGATTTCTACTCTAGTCCTCGAATGTGTAAACAGTTTAACCTATGGTTGCTTATAAATGTACCTCGTAGTAGGCTACTTAGGGCTAAAATTTTATTGTTAATTTAGTCATCATGTCATTTTGATCTGACACTTTGGAAATGTAAAGAGGTTGAAGTGAAAGCATGGATATTGTGGGGATGTCTAATTTAATTCACCTCTGTTATGTTTAAAGTAACAGAATGGGGACATTTGCCCAATTTTAGAAAATGTGGAAAGGGGATATCTATTGATTACAGAGAAATAATACACAGCCCATTCCCTGGGAATGCACATACTGGGGTAATGGGAAGGAGACAAAAATAGTTAAACGACAGGTTTAGGGGAAACTGTATTTATCCTGGTCCTGGAACAATGGTGCAGCTTTTTGTCCTTTCACATTCATTTAGTTTTCTGATACAGTGTGTGTATATATGTGTTTTTTTATATATTTATCTATACTAATAAAAGGCAAAGCCCTCACTAACTGACTGACTAACTCACTCACTCACTCACTCACTCACTCACTGACTCATCACTAATTTTCCAACTTCCCATGTAGGTGGAAGGCTGAAATTTGGCAGGCTTATTCCTTACAGCTTACTTACAAAAGTTAAGCAGGTTTCATTTCGAAATTCTACGCGTAACGGTCATAACGGTCGATAACGGTCGACAACGTCCGCCATGTTGAACTTTCTTATTTATGGCCCCATCTTCACGAAATTTGGTAGGTGGCTTCCCTGCGCTAACCAAAACCGATGTACGTACTTATTTCGGTGGTATGACGCCACTGTCGGCCGCCATATTGAATTTTCCAAACATCACTAATTCTCCAACTTCCCGTGTAGGTAGAAGGCTGAAATTTGGCAGGGTCATTCCTTACAGCTTACTTACAAAAGTTAAGCAGGTTTCATTTCGAAATTCTACGCGTAACGGTCATAACGGTCGACAACGTCCGCCATGTTGAACTTTCTTATTTATGGCCCCATCTTCACAAAATTTGGTAGGCGGATTCCATGCACTAACCGGAACCGATGTATGTACTTATTTCGATGGTATGACGCCACTGTCGGCTGTCATGTTGAACTTTTCAACGGTCTTTGTTACTTATGGGCCCATCTTCAAGAAATTTGGTACGCGGGTTCCCAACGATAACTGAATCCTACTTACGTACATATATACGTCCATAGCCTGCAGCTCGGTCACCGTGTGAGGCGGCGTTGGGTCCCCCATCCCAACGCCTCCAACGTTGTTGGCTGCCTGCCTATATAAGGCCGTCTGTCGCTCAAGTCTCTACATTCCCTTCCTTGCTTCGCCACGGTATTCACGTCTCCCTGCTGATAACTACAGCCTTTTTATTTATTCCACGGCTTCTCCGCTGTTTTATTGTTCATTTATTACAATTATAGTTATTGTGTAGGTATTTTAGACTTACTTTACATTGTTCAGGTACCCATTTCCTTTATCATTCCAACCGTACCCCCATTAACATGTCTATCGAGGTGATCACCATCGATCAAAGAACTGTCACTTACCAAGTGGTTTCCATGCCCGGAGATGGCACCTGCCTTTTCCATTCTCTTTGTTACATATTGCACGGCCATATCAGGCTCACTCTTGATATCCGGAGGAACATTGTGTCTTATGTATTGAATGACTGGGACAGGTTCAAGGTGTGGACTGATGACGGTACAGGAGATAATTATACTACACAGGAGCACTATAAGAGTGAAATGCATAAGCCCTTCACCTATGGTTCTGCATGTGAGTTGATGGCTGCCGCTGAATTGTTCATTTGTCGCTTTCAAGTGTACTGAAATGACCAAATATTTTACACCTTTCGACAACCGCCAATGCCTCTTAAACATCTTAGATTCTCAGGTGACGATTTCAGTAGTGGACACTTTGATGTTTATGAATGTTTAAACTCTGAAAAGCTGGATGTGAATTTATCAATGAAACCGGTTGTATGCTTACAACGCTTGACAGATGCCGAATGTCACTTCAACACAAGTCCTGCAAATACTGTCGTAATTGAAACAAACCATGAAACTCAAACCGATTATGACAGCAGCAATCCAAGCTGTGAGATTTGAAACAAGATTACTTTTCACATGGCCAACTGTACGTTGCATGCTCAAGAGTAAGCTCAGCGCACAGCTTGGTCATATTACAACTGGAGGGCCGAAATGACAATGTAGTATAGAAAGAGATCCTTAACAAATAATTATTGGTATATTTTCCCTCAGTTTAAAAAGGTTTAATTTTCTTCTTAATAAAAATTTTAAGGCAGTACTTCGCCGCTGCAAAGCGCGGGTATTTTGCTAGTATATAATATAAAACAAGAAGCATTTATGGTACTAGTGTAAACCGAGAAGAATTGAACATAGCCTTATCAGTTACAAGGTCACAGTATTAATATTATTTGTCAGTCATTGGCATATAAAGTTTATGCTGTGAATTTATAACTTGATATGTCAGTAATTGGCACAGCATATTGCTCATAGCATCATTGTCTGTTAAAATGTGTGCTCAACTGGCTCAGTACCATTCAGCACACAGGAAATAATACCACCTTGGTCGTGGGGTGACTCAGTATGTCTGAGGGTAGAAATAACCTAACATTGCACTCCTTGGAACAATGCATTGGTTTTAGTCTGTTATTGAGAATGCGCCCTTCGTTTATCAATGACCTCATATAGCGAGTGAGAGTCTTTGTCCAGACTAGTTCACAAATGACATCTGTTTCACCACATTTTTCAATGAATCCAGATTAACTACCTGGACAGTCCCAGCCTTTTTTAATTAATTTGTTGGTATCACTTCCCTAAATATCATTGCTTGGGCATGGTGTCACATTGAAGATGGTTCTTGCCACTATAGAAAAGTAGATAACATTCACCAAATGACCCCAGCTTCCTCAGGAAATAGAGGCGACTCTGACCCTTCTTACATACTGCCTCTGTATTGGTACTCTAGTTAAGCCTGTCCTTCAGATGTACCCTGAGGTACAGTACTCCTATGTGTTCACCTCCTCCACATCTTCGAAATCTTTGAGAACCAGGAGCAGACAGGGCTTGACTCTCCTGAAATAAAAAATGATCTCCTGTATCTAACTGATGTTGAGCTGCAGATGGTTCAGATTGCTCCATTCAGCAAAGTCCATCATAATTGACCTGTATTAATTCTCCTTCCCAAGACTAATAACTGTGGTTGTATTATCAAAAAATGTCAGTAGATGACAATGCAATATTGTATCTAGAGTCTGAGATGTTTCTTTATTATAAAAGAAAATCTTGAGACAAGATTATTTGACCCCTCCTTGAACCGTCACCTTATCGTGGTGGAGGGGTTTGCGTGTCCCAATGATCCTAGGAGCTATGTTGTCCGGGGCTTTATGCCCCTGGTAGGGCCAAAGGCAAACTGGTTCTAGGTGAGGGATGAGACAAAGAGCGGTTCAACAAACCTCCAATGAAGAGCAAAAACTCTGGACAACGTTTTCCCTTGCCCGGACATGGGTCACCGGGGCCCCCCCTCTGGAGCCAGGCCTAGAGGTGGGGCTCAATGGCGAGCGCCTGGTGGCCGGGCCTGCACCCATGGGGCTCGGCCGGACACAACCCGAAGAGGTAACGTGGGTCCTCCTACCCATGGGCTCACCACCTATGGGAGGGGCCAAGGAGGTTGGGTGCAGTGTGAGTTGGGTGGTGGCCGATGGCAGGGACCTTGGCTGTCTGATCCTCGGCTACAGAAACTGGCTCTTGGGACATGGAATGTCACCTCTCTGAAGGGGAAGGAGCCTGAGCTAGTGCGTGAGGTCGAGAGGGTCCGGCTAGATATAGTCGGACTCACCTCGACACACAGCTTGAACTCTGGAACCAATCTCCTTGAGAGGGGCTGGACTCTCTACCACTCTGGAGTTGCCCCTGGTGAGAGGCGCCGAGCAGGTGTGGGCATACTTATTGCCCCCTGACTTGGAGCCTGTGCATTGGGGTTTACCCCAGTGGATGAGAGGGTGGCCTCCCTCTGCCTTCGGGTGGGGGGAAGGTCCTGACTGTTGTTTGTGCGTATGCGCCGAACAGCAGTTTGGAGTATCCTCCCTTTTTGGAGTCTCTGGAGGGGGTGCTAGAGGACATACCTTCTGGGGATTCCCTCGTTCTGCCGAGAGACTTCAGTGCTCACGTGGGCAATAACAGTGAGACCTGGAAGGGTGTGATTGGGAGGAATGGTCCCCCCGATCTGAACCTGAGCGGTGTTTTGTTATTGGACTTCTGTGCTCGTCACAGATTGTCCATAACGAACACCATGTTCAAGCATAAGGGTGTTCATATGTGCACTTGGCACCAGGACACCCTAGGCCTCAGTTCGATGATCGACTTTGTGGTCGTGTCGTCGGACTTGCGGCCATATGTCTTGGACACTTGGGTGAAGAGAGGGGCGGAGCTGTCAACTGATCACCACCTGGTGGTGAGTTGGCTTCGATGGTGGGGGAAGATGTCGGTCAGGCCTGGTAGGCCCAAACGTGTTGTGAGGGTCTGCTGGGAATGGCTGGCAGAGTCCCCTGTCAAAAGTAGCTTCAACTCCCACCTACGGCAGAACTTCGACCACGTCCCGAGGGAGGTGGGGAACATTGAGTCCGAATGGGGGTGGATGAGATACGCCCGGAGTTCCTCAAGGCTCTGGATGTTGTAGGACTGTCTTGGTCGACACGTCTCTGCAACATCGCATGGACATCGAGGACAGTGCCTCTGGATTGGCAGACCGGGGTGGTGGTCCCCCTTTTTAAAAAGGGGGACCAGAGGGTGTGTTCCAACTACAGAGGGATCACACTCTTCAGCCTCCCTGGAAAAGTCTATTCGGGGGTTCTGGAGAGGAGGGTCCGTCGGATAGTCGAACCTCGGATGCAGGAGGAACAGTGTGGTTTTCGTCCTGGTCGCGGAACAGTGGACCAGCTCTACACCCTTAGCAGAATCCTGGAGGGTGCATGGGAGTTTGCCTAACCAGTCTACATGTGTTTTGTGGACTTGGAAAAGGCGTTCGATCGTGTCCCTCGGGGAATCCTGTGGGGGGTGTTCCGGGAGTATGGGGTACCGGACCCCTTGATAAGAGCTGTTGGGTCCCTGTACAACCGGTGTCAGAGCTTGGTCTGCATTGCCGGCAGTAAGTCGAACCCGTTTCCAGTGAGAGTTGGACTCCGCCAGGGCTGCCCTTTGTCACCAATTCTGTTCATAACTTTTATGGACAGAATTTCTAGGTGCAGCCAGGGTGTTGAAGGGCTCCGGTTTGGTGGACTCAGGATTGGGTCACTGCTTTTTGCAGATGATGTTTTCCTGTTTGCTTCATCAGGCCGTGATCTTCAGCTCTCTCTGGAACTGTTCGCAGCTGAGTGTGAAGCGGCTGGGATGAGAATCAGCACCTCCAAATCCGAGACCATGGTCCTCAGCCGGAAAAGGGTGGAGTGCCCTCTCAGGGTTGGTGGCGAGATCCTGCCCAAAGTGGAGGAGTTCAAGTATCTCGGGGTCTTGTTCACGAGTGAGGGAAGAATGGACCGTGAGATTGACAGGCAGATCGGTGCGGCATCCGCAGTGATGCGGGCTCTGCATCGGTCTGTCATGGTGAAAAAGGAGCTGAGCCATAAGGCAAAGCTCTCAATTTACCAGTCGATCTACGTTCCTACCCTCACCTATGGTCATGAGCTATGGGTAGTGACCGAAAGAACGAGATCGCGAATACAAGCGGCTGAAATGACTTTCCTCTGCAGGGTGTCTGGGCTTTCCCTTAAAGATAGGGTGAGAAGCTCAGTCATCCCGGAGGGGCTCAGAGTAGAGCCACTACTCCTCCGCATTGAGAGGAGTCAGATGAGGTGGCTCGGGCATCTGATCAGGATGTCTCCTGGACGCCTCCCTGGTGAGGTGTTCCGGGCACGTCTAACCGGGAGGAGGCCCCAGGGAAGACCCAGGACACGCTGGAGGGACTATGTCTCCCGGCTGGCCTGGGAACGCCTTGGGATTCTCCCGGAAGAGCTGAAAGAAGTAGCCAGGGAGAGGGAAGTCTGGGCCTCTCTGCTTAAGCTGCTGCCCCCGCGACCCGACTCCGGATAAGCGGAAGAGGATGGATGGAAGATTATTTGAGATATTCTAGACTATTAAGAGATTTTTTTCAAGTCCCGCTAGACAAGACTATTGCTAAGAGATTTTTTTAAGTCCCACACTCCTTTCAACCATTTACGGTTAACTGCCCATGCCTACGGTCCTCTCACCTCTCATTCGTGTGAATGCTTTTGTCAGACACAGTTCCTACGCTCTCAGCTCTTATAAATTTTTATATTTTCCTCACTTTAAGTTCCCAATAAAAGAAGACTTATGATGTCCAAATCTTAATGAAGAATTTTATCCCAAAGGGTTATTAACAGAAGAAATTAACATATGGGAAATCCTAGCACCAAGAAACGATGAAGTCAAATGAATTAATGCGAAAATTGTCCATCAGTTACATGGCATATTGGTTAAATGCGTATCAATAGACTATGCTGAAACAGTTAGTGGTGATTGTGTGGAAGATGAAAACAACAACTTACAATATCCCGTAGAATATCTACAACCATTAACACCATCCAGTCTTCCACCTGCCAGATTACTGTTAAAAGAAGTTACGTATCGTACTGTTATTGTATAATTTATGTCTGAGTGATGGGCTATGCAATAGGACAAGATTAGTTGTATTCAAAATTGGTCGAACAATTCTGACAGTGGCTAGGGGTTGGCGAGCAAAGCGAGCAGGGGGGCAGAGCCCCCTAGTACTTAGTAAACGGGAGCCAGCAGCCAGTACAGTTCCCTGTGGAAACCCCTTTGCTACTCATGGCCAGGTCTGTTACATAGTTTTTAAGGTACACAAACATTGGGATACCATCTAGATAGTCCATTATCCAGGATATAATGGGATTATCAACATGCATTAGCCCAAGTTTCTTTTCCAGCAGTTTGGGCTATATGGTGTTGGATGTACAACAAAGCCAGAAAACAGTACCCTCACTATGATGCTTTGTTCCTTTAAAAGTGAGTAGGCTCTATTCAGCTCTGTTCAGCAGGGTAGGTAAACATATTATCCACTTCAATGGAATCCAGTTAGGGAACTGCAGGGGGATCCAGTGTTTTTTCTGACCAGAGATCAGATCCTTTTAACACATTTGGCTGCACTATTTTGGAAACTGGTACCACCAAGATGTTTTCCATACACTGGAATCCCCTCTGACACTCAGATTAACGATACAGTGAAAAACTACATACATTTTCCCAGTGCACATATTTAGTTTCTTTAGTACATAACAATCAAAGAAATTTGACAAATGAGAGGAGGCCATTTAGTCTATCAAGCCAGTTTGTTTAGCTAAAAGCTAAGCTGTCCCAGTTTCTCATCCAGATTTTTCTTAAAGGTTGTCAAGGTTCTTGCTTCAACTATGTGTCTCAGTACTTTGTTCCAGAGTCCCACAACTTTTTGCATACAGTAAATAAGTGCTTCCTGGCTCCAGTTTTAAATGCACTTCCCCTTCATTTCTACTGATGTCCTCTAATACTTGATTCACCCTTAAGACAAAACCTGAATCTACTTTATCAATCCCTTTGAGGATTTTAAATACCTGTATTAGGTCCCCATGCAGTCTCCTCTATTCGAGATTAAACAGGTTTAATTCTCTGAATCTGTCAGAGCAGAATATGTCCTTAAGTCCTGGGATGCACCAATTGTTCTCTTCTGCACATCTTCAAGTGCTGCTATGTCTTTCTTCTACCATTATGGCCAGCACAAAATACTCTAGATGTGGTCTTATAAGTACATTATATAGTTTGAGCATAATATCCCTTGACTTGAATTCAACAGTTTTTATGGTATAACCTAACATTCTGCCTTTTTAATTATTTCTGTGCATTTCTTAACTGATGAAAATGTTGCATCAACATAAACCTCTAAATCCTTTTTAGAGGTTGCTTCCTGTATGACAGTGTGTCCCATCTGGTATTTATAATTGCCGCTTCTTTTACCTTGGGTAAAACGTTGCACCTTACTGTACATTAAATTTCACTTTCCAGGTGTTCGCCCTGTTCTGAAGGTTGTCCAGGTCATTTTGAATTGTTTTTGCTGCCTCCTCAGTGTCTTCTATCTCTTCAATTTTAGTGTCATCTGCAAATTTGACAAGTTTACTAATCCTATCTGAATCAATGTTATTAATATAAATCAGAAAAATTAGTGGTCCACAGACATACCCTGGAGGGACTCCACTGATGACCTTGCTCCATGTGTTGCATTCTCCATTTACTATAAAGGTGCTGGTCATAAAATTAGAATATCATGACAAAGTTGATTTATTTCAGTAATTCTATTCAAAAAGTGAAACTTGTATATTAGATTCATTCATTACACACAGACTGATGTATTTCAAATGTGTATTTCTTTTAATTTTGATGATTATAACTGACAACTAATGAAAGACCCAAATTCAGTATCTTGGAAAATTAGAATATTGTGAAAAGGTTCAATATTGAAGACACCTGGTGCCACACTCTAATCAGCTAATTAACTCAAAACACCTGCAAAAGCCTTTAAATGGTCTCTCAGTCTAGTTCTGTAGGCTACACAATCATGGGGAAGACTGCTGACTTGACAGTTGTCCAAAAGACGACCATTGACACCTTGCACAAGGAGGGCAAGATACAAAAGGTCATTGCTAAAGAGGCTGGCTGTTCACAGAGCTCTGTGTTCAAGCACATTAATAGAGAGGTGAAGGGAAGGACAAGATGTGGTAGAAAAAACTGTACAAGCAATAGTGATAACCGCACCCTGGAGAGGATTGTGAAACAAAACCCATTCAAAACTGTTGGGGAGATTCACAAAGAGTGGACTACAGCTGGAGTCAGTACTTCAAGAAACATCACGCACATACGTATGCAAGACATGGGTTTCAGCTGTCGAATTCCTTGTGTCAGGCCACTCTTGAACAAGAGACAGCGTCAGAAGCGTCTCGCCTGGGCTAAAGACAAAAAGGACTGGACTGATGCTGAGTGGTCCAAAGTTATGTTCTTTGATGAAAGTAAATTTTTCATTTCCTTTGGAAATCAAGGTCCCAGAGTCTGGAGGAAGAGAGGAGAGGCACAGAATCCATGTTGCTTGAGGTCCAGTGTAAAGTTTCCACAGTCAGTGATGGAAATGATGCCATGTCATCTGCTGGTGTTGGTCCATTGTGTTTTCTGAGGTCCAAGGTGAACGCAGCCGTCTACCAGGAAGTTTTAGAACACTTCATGCTTCCTGCTGCTGACAAACTTTATGGAGATGCAGATTTCATTTTCCAAAAGGACCTGGCACCTGCACACAGTGCTACCAGTACCTGGTTTAAAGACCATGGTATCCCTGTTCTTGATTGGCCAGCAAACTCGCCTGACCTTAACCCCATAGAAAATCTATGGGGTATTGTGAAGCGGAAGATGCAATATGCCAGACCCAATAATTCAGAAGAGCTGAAGGCCACTATCAAAGCAACATGGGCTCTCATAACACCTGAGCAGTGCCACAGACTGATCGACTCCATGCCACGCCGCATTGCTGCAGTAATCCAGGCCAAAGGAGCCCCAACTAAATATTGAGTGCTGTACATGCTCATACTTTTCATGTTCATACCTTTCAGTTGGCCAACATTTCTAAAAATCCTTTTTTTGCATTGGTCTTAATTGATATTCTAATTTTCCAAGATACTGAATTTGGGACTTTCATTAGTTGTCAGTTAATCAAAATTAAAAGAAATAAACATTTGAAATACATCAGTCTGTGTGTAATGAATTAATCTAATATACAAGTTTCACTTTTTGAATGGAATTACTGAAATAAATCAACTTTGTCATGATATTCTAATTTTATGACCAGCACCTGTATGTGTGCTCTTTGTCTCCTGCAGGTTAACCAACTAGAGATTCAGTTTTGTAAGTTACCTCTTATATCTACAGCTTCTAGTTTCAGAATTGGAAGGACTGCATGGAATGCCTTTTGAAAGTCTGTAGTCAACCAGTTGCTTCTTCAAAAAAATGAAATGGTTGGTGTGGCAGGACCTTCTTCTCATAAACCCATGTTGGCAGTTATTTAAAATATTATTTTCATCTGTGTCATTTTATAATTTATTTCATATTGCAGATTCCATAATGTTGCATAGCACAGAAATAAAACTAGTTGGTCTGTAATTACTAGGATCCATTTTGTCTCCCTTGTTGAAGACTGGAGTCACATTTGAAACTTTCCAATCTTCAGATATTTCTCTTTTCTAAAGTGACTGCTGAAATATGCCTAATAAGAGTTTATAGATGATATCTTTCATTTCTGTCAAAACAATTGGTAAGATCCCATCAGGTCAAGGGGTTTTATTAGTCTTCGTCATATTGAGAGCTTAAAGCACATCTGACTCTTTTATTTTAAAATCTATGAACTCAAGAGTTTGTTTTCACTTCTGCATGGGGCATTCCAGTTGTTTCTTCCTTTGTAAATACTTGGGTGAAATATTTGTTCAGTTAATTTGCTTTAGTACCCCAAATTCTCTTGTGCAATGTGCTACAAGTGTGTAGAATTCCACAGCCACACTGCTGTGTGGAATGTAGTCCCTGTGTTTATGTATAGAAAATTCTGTTTACCTATGTTGTGTGAAGTCTATATTTGATGTGCGCATGTGACTCCAAGAATAAGTGTGAGATTTTCATGGATAGGATATCAAGGCGTACCCAAGGCTTGCAGAGTATTCAGATGGGAAGCATCAGCGCTATTTGTGGATGACATCATGCTACTGGACCACACAACAGTGCCCCTTTAATGACTAACCTATGAAAAAATAAAACCCAAATAGTCATGAAAAAGGTTGTCTTCCTAGTAGGGAAATCCTAGTTTATTTTTAGGTGACTTGAATTTGAGGAGAGTATTGTCATACTGGTGACTAATAGTGGACCTTGTCAATCTGAATGTTGGTTGCTACTGTGTGGGGTTTGCCTGGGGGCATTGTTCTTATCTGGTTGGGTGGCTTCTGGACTCGGGAGTCAACAGTCAAATACATAACACCTCTGGCATCTGTAACTTTGCCTCCCTGTGGCTACTTTAATTTAATCCCGAGAGGCATCCTCTAATTCAAAAGAATGTTCAAATATAATAAACTTTTATTGCCAAAATACAACAGTAGTCTCGAAAAACATGCAAATTTTGATAAAACATGGAGTCCAGAATTATTATAGAAAATTCCATATTAAAAAATGAAGCAAAAAAGTGAAAAAGAACAAAATTACTTACCACAACAAAATTCAAACTCAGACTAGAGGGGGAGCTCTTGGTAGTGGCTGCTACTAAAAATAGGAAGGAAGTGATTCAGCAACACTATGTTAGACTCCAGATTTTAAGTCTGCAACCCCTGCATGATGTGACTGCTGTATAAGGGCTCGTTTATACTTCGCTCAGAACGCGCATGCATAATGGCTGCCACGCGTTCCCAGCATTCATTTGACACGTCCTCTGAGCAGGTCCTCAGAAATGAACACAACATGTGTGCGAGTTGTAGTACCAGCAAAAAGTCGGGGGGCGCAGTGTGATCAAGTCAGAATGTGACGTCAGAGTCTCTGTTTACTATCTACATATGACAGAAAGCCTCTATGCGGATCCTATGGGATCGATGTGCGCGCTTCAACGTTTAATGAATGGTTCGATGTGGTGAAGCAAAATGCCAACATACAGAAAATTCATGGTGCTTTTATATTCAAGTGTCACATATTTCCCATTGTAATGACACTATACATTTTAAAAGTCTCACATACCATCTTTTGTGCCATCTTTTTTTTTCTGTGGCTTCATCCTGACCTGACAGCAGCGGAAAACAGCAATAGATCACCACACAGAACACATTAAATTTATTATATTCCAACTCTCTGCACATTTAGAATCTTTAGATTTATACTTGATATCACTGCTTTTACATGCATTTTTATTACTCTTTAATATTGTTTTTTGTATCAGTATACTGCTGCTGGATTATGTAAATTTCCCCTTGGGATTAATAAAGTATCTATCTATCTATCTATCTATCTACTTTCATGATGAAATGCATTAAAGTATGTATGTTACATTTTACAGATAAATCGTTAATTTCATTTAAATAATGAATACTGTTAATAATTACACGCATGGGGGTGACATGGTGGTGGAACGGTAGCACTGCTGTCTTGCAGGGAGTCACGTCGCTGGTGTTCCCTGCTTGGAGTTTACATGTTTTCCTGCTGGGTTTCCACAGTGTGCTCCGGTTTCCTTCCAAAGATATGCAGATTTGGTAACACTAAAATGACGCCAGTGTATGTGAGTGCTTGTTGTGTCCTTGCGATGAGCTGATGCCCTGTCTAGGGATTGTTTCTGCCTCGTGCCCAATGCTTGCTGGAATGGGCATATGCCTGGATTTAATCATTAAACATCTTTTTTGGAGATATTGTGGTAAGGTGTCATCGGAATTTAATGGATGTTCCAGGCAATTTACAACACAGCAAATCTGAACCTGTTCTCACTGTGATAATATATCACACTGCCACCTGGTGGATTCTTCCAGATTTACGTAAAGTACGCTTGCAAGTATAAACAGTACAACGCTTGTTTAGCAGGAGCATCAACTGGGGCATGTATCGCGTCTCATGAAGTATAAACCCGGCCTAACACATTGCCATGCAACAGACCCAGGGGCCTGAGTCAAAAAGAAGTGGAAAGTAAGGACTATGTGGAGATCATTAGCCCTTTCCTGATAGTATGCAAATACCTGATTCATACTTTTCATATAATTAATTTACAAGTAATATCTCACTTACCTGTCTTGCTTGTATTGGGGGGGAAAAAACTTGGGACAGGCTATCAGCCTCATTAAAGTTCTTTGCATTAGTGGAAAATGGCATAGATTCTTTATAATTCAATATGGAAGAACCCAAAGCTTATTAATGGATATCATGGCCAGCCTGTACACTGGTTCTGTGAGTGCTGTGCAGAGTGGAGGCAGAACCTCTGCATTTTTTCCAGTTGATTCTGTGGTTCATCAGGGGTGTGTTCTTGCTCCTGCTCTGTTCAGTGCTTGCATGGGCTGGGTGTTGGGCAAGCTCGTGGGGTCCAGCAGCTGTGGGGCATCTGTTGGTGAAAAAAGATTCACTAATCTTGACTTTGATGACAATGCTGTGATCTGCGTGGACTCAAGGGAGGCTCTGATTGGGGCCCTCGAGAGGCTGAGCAAGGAGTCTGAGTATCTGAGCTTGCGAGTGTCCTGGACAAAAACAAAGATCCAGGCCTTTAATTGTCTCTTGGGCACAGCCATCAGCAGTGTGTCTCTCTGCAGAGAGAGGGTCAACCTTGTCAAGAGCTTCACTTATCTTGGCAGCGACATTAATGTCTCTGGTGAGTGACTCTTCCTATGAAGTCAGTAGATGGATTGGGAGAGCAAGGGGGGCTATGAGGTCGCTGGAAAGGGGTATGTGGTGCTCCCAATATCTATGCAAAAGGACGAATGTCCAAGTCTTTAGAGTCCTGATGCTTCCTGTCATGCTATATGCTTGTGAAACATGGATGCTATCCAGTGACCTGAGGTGAAGACTGGACTCCTTCAGTACTGTGACTCTTCGGAGAATCCTTGGGTTCTGCAGGTTTGACATTGTGTTGCATAAGTGGTACGTCATGGAGTCCAGAATGATGCACATTACCTGCATTGAGAGGAAGCATCAGTTACGGAACTATGGTCATGTGGTGTAATTCCCTGATGGTGATCCAGCTCGCAGGATTCTCATTGTTGAGTACCTGAGCTGATGGACCAGGCCAAGGGGATGCCCACGTAATACCTGACTTCAGCAGATAGATGGTCATTTCCAGGGGGTGGGTCTGAACCGCTTGTCTGCCTGGGGTGTTGCCAACTAGGATCCCTGAGCTGTTTCGTCATGTGGTAGGTGCGGCAATGCACTGTACCAGTCAGTGTATGCTCCCCAACCAGACCTGACCTGAGTATTTTGTCATTTATGATTCTAGTTAACTCTCAGAGAATAAAGCACATACTGCAACCATTTGCAAGAGACAGTTGCTGTTATTGTTATCATTTTGATTAATCGGATGTTTATTTTGGATCATACATACATTTTGATTATGTCCAAATTGTGATTATTAATTACATCATTATTTTCTTTATTTTCTATTTTCTAATGGTTGTGACCAAACTGTTTAGTGTTTAAATGGTCCATTACTGTCAAGTGATCAGAGTCAATGCAACACATGACATCATGATTGGTTATGGTATTTAAGACCTCATCCACACTAGTAAGTTTTCCTGTAAAACGCAGCCATTTGTCTTTGTTTTCACCTTTCTGCCACAGTACCCTTGTGTTTTCAACCAATGGAAATGAAAACTTTTGATAATGCTCTTGAGAGCCAGGGACTTTTGAAAATGCAGGTGTTTTAGTGTGGACAGGTAAAAATTAAGATTCAGGAAACACAGACTCCAATGTGCTCTAGTTGGTTTGTGTTCCCTGCTTGTTGTTTACAACATTTCATTCCCTGATTGGACACCCCCTCAGGGAAGAAAAACACATTTCAAAATAGCAGGCATAGAAGAATAGTGCTTGTTATGTTGTTTATCTGTATGCATATAAATTGCATTTTGTGAAGTTTTCAGAAATCAAAGTCATGCAACTACTCACACTGCAAGGCAGAGTCACCAGTGGTCTGTTTTCTCAAACTGCACCAGAACATTCGGTTCCTTTTGACATGCCACATCATGGGTGTGCAGACTATACATTTATGATGCACACTTACTGCGTTCACTGTGCAATAAAACTTGATGGTGACATCAGAAAATTGACTCATGAGGCTGCTCACACAACAAGACAGTCGACTGAAATTTCTGACATGAAATTTTTCCGATTTTGCGACGGCTTAATCGTGAGAGGCAATCGGGTATCTGAAGCACTGTCATACTGCATGTGAAACAGCGGCTGATGAATCTGAAATTTGGGCCAACTCGGAAACTCTATTTCTGACTGCAATTTGAGCTTATAATCGTTCCAAAATCGCACAAATGTATGCCTGGATTAAGACGTCTATGCTATGTGCATGCCAAGTACAAATTTTCTAACATTCTAAAAAAAGAAAGGATCTAGGAGACTTAGTGGAATGTTCACCATCTATTTTAAGTGCACAGAGGTGATGACAAAGGAAAACAGGATGTTAGGTTATATAGTACCTCAATATGTAGAGGACAGGGCAAAGAAGGTAGGGTGTGATTAAGCTGTGTAACTCACTAGTGACACCTCATCTGGCATACTGTATACGGATTTAAGCTTTATAAAACAAAAACGCCATAGTAGCGCTTGACTTAACTAGGTAGATTAAGTGGACTGAAAGGTATGAGCTGTGAAAAAAAAATGAAGGTAATATAGTTAGAAAGACAGAAAAAAATACCTGTCCAGAATAGCTTTCCCTGGCTTATGCATTCACTGAAACAATGAGTCATACAACGGACAAAATTGCAGTGCATGAATGACGTTTATATAGAAAGACTGACAGGAAATTGAACACAGAGGAATGCTGGAAAGAAAGTCGAGCGGACATGACGTGGAATGGAAAAGCTGGAAGTGCAGTCGTCAGGTAAGGGTTTAATGAATGAATGGAATCGTCTGCCAGTCTTCTTATTGTACGTTTTATTCTTTTCCTTTTCTGTTGAACGAGAGAGAGAGACATTAGTGCCTTGTACAAAACCCACTTTCTTTGTATTGCCTCGCATCGTTGAGCTCGTCAGCTGCTCCCCAACCATAGATGTGTGACAAGACCCCCGCCAGCCCAGACCCATCGGGTTGTGCGACCCAAACCGAGAGGTCGAAAGCACGGGAAAGAGCATTGGCGTTAGCTTGGAGACAGCCCCTGCTGTAAATGATGTTGAACGTATACAGCTGCAAGTCCAAAAACCACCTAGTCACCCATGGATTTGACTCCCGGTGCACCGCCATCCACTGCAACGCAGCATGATCGATAACCAGAGTAAACTCAAGGCCTAACAGGTAGTACTGCAGCTGGGTCACTGCCCATTTAATCGCGAGGGCCGTTTACCTTGCTTCCTTGTCCAACAGTTTCCGACTCAGTTACATTATATAGTTTTCAGCACCATCGATACTTTGGCTCAGTACGGCACCTAGACTTGTGTCCGAAGCATCGGTCTGGAACATAAAAGAATGTGAGAAATCAGGGGTTCTCAATGTAGGTGCTGATGTAAGGGCATTTTTCAAGTCACTAAATACTCGCTGTGTTTTTTTATTCCATGCCACATTAAAGGGAGCCCTTTTCTTTGTTAAATCAGTCAAGGGCGAGGTACGAACCGGCGGTAGTAGCTCGCCAATCTGAGAAAGGCTCGTACCTGCCACTTGGTTATCAGACGGGGCCAGTCAAGTATGGTAGTAACTTTGGAGCACTGTGGTTTTACGGTTCCCCCGCCCACTATGTAGCGCAAATATCTGGCTGCCTTCAACCCAAAAAAGCAGCCCGGCACGAGCTAGCGTCGACAAAACCATATAAACCTGCAATACATGTTCGTCTCAGGTGTCGGAAAAGATGACCACGTCATCCAGGTAGGCAGCACAGTAGGAGCTGAGGGGCCTTAACACTGTCTACCAGATGCTAGAAGGTTGCTGGCGCCCCATGCAGTCCAAATGAGAGGACTGTGTATTGCCAGTGTCCACTAGGGGTGCTAAATGCAGTTTTTTCTTTGGCGGATTCCGCTAAAGGAATTTGCCAGTACCCTTTGGTTATGTCCAGTGTAGTCAGGAACTGTGCATTCCCCCAAGTCCAGCATTCATCTAATTTCCAACTCTACTTCTACACGTTTTGCCTAAGGGAGACGATAGGGTCACTCCCTGACGACCACCCCGGGCTCCATCACAATGTCATGCTGAATCAAGGCAGTCCAGCCTGGCGCCTCGCTGACCACTTCAGGGACGGACAGGATGGCAGATTCTAGCTCCTGTCTTTGGAGGGGTGTTAGAGAATCCGCAAAGTTAAGGGATATTTTTTCTGAGAAAAGGGAGCGGGGTTTCCGGAGGAGCGATCAGAGTCCCTGTCCTTCCACGGTTTCAACAAATTAATGTGATACAACCGCTCTCTTGGTCGACAATTTGGCTGTTTCACCAAATAATCCACGAGAATAATAACTTCGAAGGCCCCCTGCCAATGGGCCAGTAATTTGGAGTGAGAAGTGGACACCAGTACCATGACTCTGTCTCCGGAAAGAAATTCACAGAGCGTGCTCTTTTTATTATACTGTCGGGACTGTGTTGACTGAGCCTTTTCCATGTGCTCTTTTAAAAGGGGCCGAATACATGCAAACCTATCACGTAACTGCCGAATATATTCCAAAATATTGGTAGAGGGGAGAGCATCCGCCTCCCATCCTTCTTTTACCAGGTTCCAAAATAACTCGGGGTTGTCACCCATACAATAACTCAAAAGGGGAGAACCCTGTAGTGGCTTGAGGCAACTCCCAAAAGGCAAAAAGAATGAGGGGGAGTAACTGGTCCCAGTTTCTCCCATCCTCTGCAACTATCATCTGTTTAAGTGTCTGGTTAAATCGTTCCACCAACCCATCTGTTTGGGGGTGATATACAGACATCTTAAGATGCTTAATTTGGAATAACTTGGCAACCTCTTTGAACGTATCCGATGTAAAAGGGGTCCCTTGATCCATAAGGATTTCTTTAAGGATCCCCACTTGTGAAAAGAGGACTACTAGTTCCCGTGCGATATTTTTAGAATTAGCCGTGTGCAGGGGGACGGCCTCTGGATATTGAGTAGCATAATCTACCATTTCCAAGATGTACTTATGACCTTTGGTTAAGGGTTCTAATGGGCCAACGATGTCGATGCCAATTCTTTCAAAAGAAATGTCAACCAGGGGAATGTGAATCAGAGGAGCATGGTCCCTTTGTGGAATCTGGTGAAGTTGGCAATCGGGGCAGGACTGACAAAATCGGTGGACCTCCTCATTTATCCCCAGCCAAAAAAATCGGAGTTTAATTCGCTCGATTGTTTTCTCGGTCCCCAAGTGGGCTCCCAAGAGGTGGGCGTGATCTAGTTCACAGACCTCCCGCCGGAAGTTCCGTGGGAGTAACGACCTCCTCTCACCTTCGTGATCTGCTACTCGATACGCGTATAACAGATAATATACTCATTTTCCAAAACAAAGTGAGGCCGTTGTGGTATGGAATCTTGGGTGGGCTTCACATTAACAGACACAATAGTATTTCTAGCATTTGTAAGGGAATCATCATTCCACTGTTCCCTTTTAAAGGAGGAAGGAGTACACCTAAACTGAAACTGCAGCAGGCATAAAGGATCGTCACTGCCCTCAGGGAATGCTATGTCACTTGTCTGACCCTCCTCTGGTGTTATTTCTTCAAGAGCCGGAGAAGCCGTATGCTCACTCCCCAGAGGTTCCAGCTCAGCTGAACTAACAGACTGACACGGTGTGGGAGCAGCCGGAACGGGGTTATCTCCGTCCACTACCAGGCTCAAACTACTAAATTCCACTACCGGAATCAAACATAGCAAGCACGCTGTGTCCATTTATTAACTCCCATTAGGTGAAGAAAGGGGATTAGTCAAAGCACAATACCTCTCTCCTCGGGCCCAGGTGCAATCCATAGGTTCTGCAGACAGAGGACAAGAAGTTATTATTTGTCCCAGCTCTCCACACTTGAAGCAGCAAGGGAGACTGGGCTGTTTCTCCTTCGGTTTAACTGGAGAGTCTGGGGGTTGACGGCTGGACTTGGGTGTAGCGACACATATTGGTCGGGTTCCCTGAGCAGCCTGTTCCTGCCTCGCGCTGTATGCATGCTGGGATTGGCATGACCCAGGATGGATAGATGGATGGAATAATTAAACATCTACTATGAGGATGTTACAATGTTTCATAAACATTTTGAAGAATTGGCATTCTAAGCTTACAGATTGCTTGGCATCTATTACAGAGCTGATCATGTGGCGATTGGTTACTTGGAGAAAGAAAAGGAAGGACAGAAATAGGAGGTTAGTACGTTTGAAAATGACAGTACTGCTGCAATAAATTATTTCATCGAAGGTCGCACACGGTGCAGCAAGCATCTTGTAGGAGGCAGGAACAATCTCTGGACAGGGCACCAGCTCATCGCTAATACTGCACCTCCGTGTCCCCATGTTTAATACATGCTTTAATTCCTATCATTATGAAAATGATATCAAATATACATCTTAGTATTTAAATTGTTCAGAGAGCTGTAATATTATGAATGTAATGTATTCTGTGTCCTGTCAGTGGAAGAGAAAGCCCGTTTAAGAAGCATGTAATGATTCACACACATAGAGTACATAGAAGAACACATAGAAAGAAGCATTTAACGTGCTACTTTAGTTACAATGGGATCTGAGAAACTAGTAAATTAAACAATTTTAAGATGAAGTTTATGACATTCTACTTTTTGACGACAAAATAAAGTACATGATTAAAGTGGAAATTTCAAGATTAAAGTTGACATTTGGATATTTTTTTCAACTGTGTCCCTGTTTTGTTTTTCTTTTCTCTGTACCCTAATACGCTTCCATATGACACTCAGACTGTGGGCTACGACTCGCCTTTTCATGGCTTCTTGTTTATTTCGGACACTTTGCGGCTTTCTGAACTTGAACTTTCAAGTTTCTCTGCCACTCTGTTACTCAATCAACTTTGTTGTTTATATCACTGCTTAAACCAACAAATAGTACGTTTTTCCTTGCCTCCACTTGGTATTCACTGAAATTCTTCTTTTTTCCCCGTGCTTTTGCCATTGTCTTTTCACAGAATGCTGAGCTATTTATATTGATTTGCATATTCAAAGAGGCAAAATTCTGGGAGGAGTTGGGGAGAGGCAGCAGGCATCGGCACATGCGTTACTGTTCACAGTGACTGGGATTTATGGAGCGGAAAAATGTGGAAGTTGGCGTACACACAGATTTATGCATCTGGACTTTTTTGTGCATGAGCACATTTCCACTTTTGTCCGTACGCCATGTTTTAGTGTGAATTCTATGCAGAGCATTATGCATGAGTACCCTTGTCTTTCATCTTTCTAACCAAAATCTTTAGACACTTTGGTGTCTCATAACAGTGCCACCTAGGAATACAAAATGGCCTTGTGGAAGAAACATAAAACATGAATTAACTTTGACTAAGTTCAAATGTGCATCTAATAAGAAAATGAAAGTAAATTTACAAAGACTCAGCAACTGTAACAGTGCATTGGATGAAGTTCTTCAATTATGAACTGGGGCCATGGATAGAAACAGGTTTACGAGTAACTATCACATAAATATGAGAATGTTGTTCTTCACACAGAGAACCATAAATACTTGGAATATACTGTATGACTCAATATTGTTTTGGAGAAATTACGTAAATAGCAGTTGTTGGGCTTAATGGCCTGTTCTCATCAAAAATGTTTTTTAAGGTCACTTGCTCAATGCATGAATTGTAGTAAATGGGTTATGAAAATGGACAGATGTATGTGAGGTGGTCTCAACACACACACACACACATTTAAGATTATCATGAATTTATGATTAATCTGTATTTCCCCATGACTATGTGGCACCCCATTTAGGGTTCACCTGATGCTACTAAGATAGACACTAAAACCTCGCCACTCTGTACTGGAAAAATCAGTTATGGCAAATGAATAATTGAAGCATTATCTATTGTAGGTGCCAGGAAGGAAGGACAGGCACTCTGGCCAGAATAAAGGAAAGATTCATAACCAGCCAGGAGGCCATAATGGAAGGACAGGGAGAATGTACTTACCAGGGGCAGGTCATTCCCCCACAAGACAAGTAGCAGTGTTCCTCAGGGTGCCCTGTAGGGGACTTTGGTGACTGCTAGAGGGCGCTGTCAGAGGACTGCTCTGGTTTTTGCACAATCCAGAAGTGCTTCAGAGGATTTGGACAGGAAACCAGAAACAGTTCATGGGTCAACTATAAAGGGGAGCCTGCTGCCTCACATAAAATGAGTCAGAGTCAGGAGGCAGTGGACACCACTGTCTTGGAGGAGGAAGGAGAATTGTGAATAGTGTATTCATAGTGGTGTTCTTATGAAAGGCTGATTTTGTCAAATAAAAACTTCTATTTGATCCTGGAGTTGTGTTGGGTATTGCTGTGTCTGTGGTTTGTGGTTCAGTGGCACCCCATAGTGTTTACATTATATAATCTAAAATTCTGGGGACCAAAGCAATTCATTCATATATAGTCTAAAGTATATATACTTATAGAGCTGCACTATTCACTTGCACAGTATTAGTTGAATTCATTTATTTTGGCTACAGTTGGCAAATTGAAAGCTGGACTTGACTAACACCCCTGGTTTAATTATGAATGTTCACACATCAAGGCCTGTGTTCCCAAAAAGTTTCATTAAAATACAGCAGGCCTACTCCTGGAGAACTAGCAGGCCAGCTGGTTTTAATCCCAACCTCAGAGTTCAAATACTTAACCTAATTAGCTAAACAAATTAGTCTTGCATTCACAAGAGACATTTAAATCAATTACATTTTTTTAGGAATCTATATTATATATTTTAATTTAATAATTCAATAAAATGAAATGTACCCAAAGGAAAAAATCACTATGCCAATTGAGTTAGAGGAGAGCTTCAGATAAAATATAAAATGGACAACTCATTTACTTTTGAGCAAGGCATTTCAGAGCAGCATCATAAAGAAACAGTGCTGTTCCCTCACAGTTTCAGGGAGCGAAGTTCTCTTCCTGTGCATAGCCACGTGGTTCCCTTTCACATCCTAGTGAACAGTGATTCTAAATTAGGTCTGTATGTTGTTGCTGGTCCCTGATTTGAGCCAATCTCTTCAGGTTTTGTAGTAGAATAGATTGGACACCTTCCCTTTTATCATTGCAGATCAGTTTAAATACCTAGGGGTAAACATCACAGGTAAACATAAAGCTCTTTATCAACAACATTTCGCCGTCTGTATGGAACAAATCAAGCAAGACTTGCATAGATGGTCAACCCTTCATCTCACTCTAGCTGGAAGAATTAATGTTGTTAAGATGAATATTCTTCCTAAGCTTCTCTTTTTTATTTCAAAACATTCCAATATACATCAATAAATCATTTTTAAAGCAATTAGATTCAACCATAACCTCATTTATTTGGAACTTAAAACATCCACGTGTCCAAAGAGCGACCCTACAAAGACCTAAGGCAGAAGGTGGCATGGCTCTACCTAACTTTCAGTTTTATTACTGGGCAGCAAACATACAAGCTATAAAAACCTGGACACAAATAGATGAACATACACAGGCTTGGTCCGCAATAGAAATAAAATCCTGCAGTACGTCTTCATATTCCCTGCTTTGTGCTTCAATATATGCAAGTTATCTCCAATATACTAATAACCCAATTGTGCTTCACTCACTCAGAATAGGGAATCAATGTAGAAAGCATTTTAAGATGGAGAATCTTTTATCTGTGGCACCTCTGCATGAGAACCACCTTTTTCAACCCTCGCAAACATGCAGTTTTTAATATCTGGAAAACATTTGGGATTAAATTACTTAGAGATCTTTATATAGACAACGTCTTTGCATTATATGAACAATTCCAAATTTAACTTTCCAGCTACACATTTCTTTCACCATCTTCAAATTAGAAACTTTGTTAAACAGAACCTGCCCGATTTTCCTCATCTCCTACCTTCCTCTATGCTGGAAAAAATATTGCTCAGTCTCGAGGAATCAGACAGCATTTCTGCAATATATAAAAATATTTTACAGTCCCTCCCTTTCAAAAATCCAAGAGGACAATGGGAAAAGGATCTCTCACTCACCATATCAGAAAAGGAGTGGAAGGTAGCAATGCAGAGAATTCACTCGAGCTCCATATGCGCATAGCATACAATTATTCAACTCAAAATGATATATCGAGCACATCTGTGTCACTTAAAACTGTCCAAAATGTTTCCAGGGCAAGATCCAACCTGCGAACGCTGCAATCAAGCTCCAGCCTCACTGGGTCACATCTTTTGGTTGTGCACCAAATTAACATCATTCTGGGCCAAAATTTTTAAGTGCCTTTCAGATAGCCTGTGTTTGGTGTTCTTCCAGATGTGCTTAAAGTGGAGAAGGACAAACAAACTGTGATTGCCTTCACTACACTATTGGCACGCAGACTTACTTTGCTCAACTGGAAGAATCCTAACTCTCCTCTTTTAAGTCAGTGGGTAACTGATGTTTTATATTATTTGAAATTGGAAAAAATGTAATTCTCAGTTAGAGGATCTGTGCAGAACTTTTTCAAAACCTGGCAGGATCTAATCAATAACATTTTAGATTAAGCTTATAAAGCACTGAGGAAGCAGATTCTCTTCCAATTTCTTTTATCTCTCCATTTATCTTTATCCGCTTATTAAACTCATCAATTTACTTTTTTTTACTAGCTTTAAGTTTTATTCTGTTGGCCATGCTCTCTTTCTCAGGGGTGGGGGTTGATTTGTTTTCAATCCTATCTCTCTATTATAAAAGAAATCCTGTTGGAGGGAATGACTAGGAGACGATACGTGATCCTCACATTAAGATCACGGAAGACAAATAAAAGACCCGCGAGACAAAAGAGAATGGAAACGGAGCGTCTCGCAGGGATATAGAACATGAGATTCTTGCAAGAAAAAAAATCAGTAGTGTAAAGGGAAGCAGCACACACAGATACAGGGGTCTCAGTGCATATAAAGCGTATAAAGGACAATACGTTATAAATGAAATGTCGCCGACTAAAAGAACGTAATAACGCAAACAAAAGGAAATTAATCATCAGGACCAGGGGTATTTGAAAAAATAGCAGAACAAAGCGAGGTCAGAAATGAAAGGCAAAGAGCAAAAAACAAAGTCTTTTCGCATTCGCATCATTCAATGCACAAAACGTAAATTTACACAATAATGGACCATACGCTATGTGAATCTGCGGTCCCGCAACAGTTAAAGCAACGACAAGTTTAATTTCAAAGAAAACACAATTCAGTCAGGTGTATATTTATGATCACTGAGAAGCAATCACAACGCGAGCAGCAGAGACACAAAGTGGCAAAAATGACAGCGGCTGTACAGGCTTTACAATGATTGACGCTGCCCCCCCTTCACAATGCGAGCAGCGTTATACGTCCTGCAAGAAAGAGATTTAACCACGCCCGGGGCCAGAAATAAAGGACAATTATTGTTTTTACAATGTCATGATAGACAAGGCAGTAAGCCATCATTTAAAACAAGTCCGTGGATATCT
The DNA here is from genome assembly GCA_026402145.1 of Polypterus bichir lapradei. Classification (NCBI taxonomy): domain Eukaryota; kingdom Metazoa; phylum Chordata; class Cladistia; order Polypteriformes; family Polypteridae; genus Polypterus; species Polypterus bichir. Next base: position 31,910,777 of record JANRMT010061414.1, read on the forward strand.
AACCTAACAGTTGTTTGATTGCTTTTGGCAGACACGCATCATGTGCTCCCAGCTCTTAAAACAACGACATGCGACAAGCAGAACAGGCAGCTCACCAGCAGCAGAAAGACAGCAGATGATCCGACGGCATATCGTTAGCGTGTGTTCAGCCGCCCCCCCTTCACAACGCAAGCAGCATTACACGTCTGGCGAGAAAGAGATGTAACCAAGTACGATGCCGGAAATAAAGGACAAGAATTGTTTTTACAAAAGTTCTTAAAGTAAAAGTGAAACTAATGCATATGTAACAATTCCCATGAAAATAACAATCTCTTTAAATTGTATATCCGGTAAACCAAACACGGGGGGTGGGCGAGCGAAGCGAGCAGGGGGCGGAGCCCCCTAGTTTTTTGTAAAAATTGATCTATTTGTATGGAATGATTACAATAAAATCAATAAAATTAAAAAAAAAAAAAGATTTTGTAGTAAAATTTTCAGGTACTGAGGTTGGATTAGATTAGATTAGATTAGATTAGATTAGATTAGATTAGATAGTTAGGTTAGTTATTAATCCCATGGGGAAAATTTTAAACTTTAAATTTAAACAAATTTCTTAGGTCTCAAAGATGTGTGTGTTAGCTTAATTACTGACTCTAAATTAACTCCTCCTGAGTGAATATAGGTGTACCCTGCAGTAGTAAATACCCCTAACCCTTGAAAAGACAGTGGAAATGGCAAGTCCAGAACTGATTGCTTCAGCACATCGAGTTTCAACTGACAAAGGACAGAGTCTTGTTTCCCAGTTTACTCTGTCATTTCAAATCGCTTGTCTGCACAGTGTTTTTACTTGTGGGACACCTGAACGTAAAACATAAATGGCTTATAATAAAATAAATCTTTGGAAGAAAACGATCTGTTTGGCACAACCTGCTTTGTTGTTGCTTATTCACCTAACATTTCCAATATACCACTGAGTTAAAATTTGAAGAATCATAACATTCTACTTTCAGCTATATTACTTGGAAATTTATCCCATGGCCCTGCACTGACTGCACTGGGTGACAGCATGTTTTAGAGAAAAAGGAATCAGGTGATGGGTTATAACATGAAGTAAGCCAAAGTCAAAATGGGTGGACTAGAATTTGCTATCAAACCCAAAATGTGATCTTAAACAGCCAGGATGTGCTTCACTCTGACCTTTATACTGTTGAGGTAATGACACACATTACACATTAATAGTAACATGAAAACAATGGTCTCAAAATGTCGGCATCCACAAGAAAAACAATAAGGCATCACAGGAAGAATGTGATTTATCTTTAACAGTGTTAAAAACGTATCAGTTTGAAAAAACAAATCTCAACTGGAGACCCTGGTCCATAAGATGACTGAAAATAATGTAAGAATGTGAGATGGAAGGATGGAATTGGCCACCTTACACAAGAATGGTGGTGAGTGGCCCTAAAATGACCACTGGCTTTTTCAGCTACTACTTCCGCTATGTCACTTTGGTTTTCTGAAGCGGCTTGCACTCCCTGCTGCTTTGTCTCCTTGTCTGCTCACATACACTGCCCGACTAACCCCACTCACCTGGGGTGAAAGGCAACCTGTATGCTGCACTGTTATTTGGCTTCGGCTCAAAGTTAAACGGCTTTAGCAGCGTGGGCAAGCAGTTGATGTGCTCTCCTTAAATTCTGTGAAGGAACTGCTTATATACAGTAGTCGTTTCTCCAGGTATTCCTGTCTCTTCGGACAGTCTGTGGTCACCTGAAAAGTATATCCCTCTAGAAGCAAGCAAAATACTTCAATCAATAAAAATCAAGCTACAGCAGGGCTTTTAAACTCACCCTTTCAAAGTGGACTGCTTCATCAATATTCAAAACATGTTGCAAATTGGGCACAATGACAATTCGTTTTCTTGAAAGTGTGTTCCATAAATAGATTGTTTCCTAACATATTGTTTAAATGGATTACATTTACTCCTGGAATTCAGATGCAACTGTTGTATCCACATTTTCTCCCTCATACGCAGGGCAATTCAGGGTTTATTTGTTGCTCTTGTTTATCTGCCCAACATGGCACATTGTAGCTACTAACTTGTAGTTAAAATAGGATAGTTCTGCTCCTAACAGTATAAGAAGAAATAGTGAAAAGAAGGTTACATGCCACACTGTCACTTTAGTGTTGGAGCATGATGACAAAGATGTGACAGTCACGTGAAAGGCATGGAAGGTCAGCTTTACACGCTGCTATTGCCACTGTGAGTAGGACAGACTGGCATTACCCTTTTCGTTATGGTTTGGCACACAGGCCTTTTGCTAAAAAGCAAACTTCCAGACACTCTAAATTCTAGCAAGAACATCAGTTTTCTCTCCATAGGGCCTCTTTGGAATGCAGCATCTGCCCCTTATCTGATAAAATATTCAATCACAGGCCAAGCAAAAGCCCAGAGATGACTTCTTGTGGGACCAGTTGCAACATTCAGCTTTAACAGAGAGACAAAAGTAAACAATTGGCAACCTTGATGGTCAAAACTATGCACCAAAGGGGCTTATCTACATCTAGAAAACCAATGGCAAGACATCTACTCCTTCCTTTAAAAGCATTACATACACACCAGATTTGTTCTTTCTATTAAGTTCACTGCTTCGCTGGGCCGTAACCCCCATTGTAAAGGCTGGAGCAATCCCTTTTACTACGAAGAACAATTCAGTGCTGGAATGGAATGGTAAAAGACTTGTCTGAACTGGAGTCGTAAAAGGAGAACATGTCCAACCTTGCTAAAGCATAGCAAGTGCACAAGCAAGACAGAGACCTAAATAAAAGCTATGCATTCATCTTCCTAAACATAGAAGATGACCAACCAGTTGCTCAGCAGATGTAAGTATTCTGCTAACCAAATGGGGACACTTTGTAAAAACCTGGAAGAGAAACTGCAGTACTGCTCCTATCTGTGACCAAGGCGAAGAAGAAGAAGAGCTTCTGAACAAAGAAAGAAATGCAAGCCGTAAACTTCCTTCACACATGCCAGAGAAAGCTGACCAGGAAAGGATCAAAGCATTGTCCACTCCAAACCATAAGCATACCTTCTTTGGTTCTGAGAACTTTTAATTATAACTTAATAGTAAGGATAAAGCTAGCTAATACATTTTGATTTTAGTATCACAGTAACTGAAAAGTAATAACCTCTTTAAAGGGAAAGTTCTTAGCTGTAATAAGTTTCTTCCTAAATCCAGGAGGAAATTTCAGAGCAGTATCTCTGAACTTAAAATGCATACACACACATGCTATGATGTAGGCAATACACGCTTGATAGCTAGGTAAAGAACTTAGCCCCCTTGACCACATGAAGTGAAAGACCATAATTTGCAAGTTATGTGCCAAAAAGTTCAACTGTTGTCTTTTTAATGTGCTTCATCTATAAATACAAATTTAGGTACAGATCTATATGTACAGTATATAGATATAGATGTAGCACAATAACATATATATATTTATATATTTATATATATGCTCTCGGCTGTTTGTTTACAATCGCACAAACGGATACATGTGACCGCATTCGGGTTGTAACACAAGATATTGGTCGTAAATGAAAACAAAAATGGTTTATTGGTCTTAAATCAAGTTGTTCGCACGTCAGGCCGGTCGTATATCAAGGGTCGACTATACTGTATATATATATATA
>JANRMT010061414.1:31934443-31951294 GCA_026402145.1 Polypterus bichir lapradei
CAAGTTAATACACACGCTGTCTCTAGACTTTCTCCACACTGAATCCTCCAGGCACTACTTACAAAAGGTTACATTGACAATCGTGTTACGTTATTTTTAAAATGTTTAATTTTCTTAGCACAAGCACAGCTGAGAAGCTTCGATGCATGTGCTCCATAACGCGTTAAAAAATAATGCATTTAATCACACTTTGCATTACAATCAAAGGGGAAGTTTTGTCAATGCATGATTTCCTGGTACACCGATTACATTGATCAGCGCATCCCAATTCATTTTAGCTTCGCACCACCTTGGTTTGAGAAGAAGTATGAAAAAATATGAGGTTAACACAGAAAAACAGATCACCAATTCAAGCTTTATGAATAATCGATTCGCCATCAATAATTGTTTTGGTAAAGCCATACTCAGTGTAATCCTCCTTCCATTTTATAATTTTTCCGCCACTAGCCATGATTAAATGAACGGTAAAAATGTAAGAGCGAAGCGAGGGTGACTTATTTAGGCAGGCATATATATGACAGCAACACTCATGACAATCATGTTACGTTATTATTAAAATGTTTCCTTTTCTTTTTCATTACTTCTTTAACCCACTACTTCTCCGCTGCGAGGCGCGGGTATTTTGTATATGAATGACCTCCAAAGAGCGCTGAGACTTTTGATATCGTGAACGTGTCTGCAAAAACTGGCGTCTCCTGCCCAGCAAAAGTCGAGCAGCCGGCGCGCGCACATAGCTGTGCCGGCCTTTCACACGCTGACTGCGCTTCTGCCTTAAAAGTGAGCTCTTCTAATTTTTTTCATCCTCCCCCTGAGCTATAGCCCAGACAAGTGCAAACACGGGACCCCTTTTCTACACCGCGGCAAAATAATATTAAGGCGCTTCGCACTTTATTTTGCACGTATACGATTATGAGGTCGTCAGCTCGGATTATGAAGACACGCACAGGAGTGAAGGACTGACAGTGCCATCACAGCCGATTAATGGCAGAGACGTCTCACCAGTCTGCACAAGACCCACCGCGACTGTCCCCAAAAGGCGCTCATATCGTCAGCGAACACATCTATCTATACTATATAAAAGAAAAAGGCAACTTTCCTTTCTTTACACCTTTTTTCCTTTTATCCCAAACCAAAGCCTTTCTCTCTTAACACTGCAGAGGACACAAAACTAATTTTCTTTAATTGCTGGTAAGGCACATTACCAGAGGCAGAAATTTGGACTTTCACATAGAAAATGTAATTTCTATACCACAGCCGTCGTGTAGCGCCTTTCAAAAGGGATCAACTACCGAGAGATGATCCATATACATTTTAGCTGCTGTTAGTACTACTTACCTGTTCTGTTATACCGTCTTTAAAATGTAGTTTACCCACTTTGTACTCAGTACACAGTATTGCAGAAATTAAATGTATTTCTTATACTTTTACCTGGTGTCTGGACGTATTGTCTGCAGGTTTGGAGGAGCATCAGTGACCCCTACTGTCACAATATATATATACATATATATAGTAACTAAAGACAAAAGAGATCATGAAGGACTAGGACTCCAATTGGTGAACCTCATATAATTATTGGCAAAACAACAAACATGAATTCAAAATAATCATGAGAATGTCTTCATAGATGTGAGTCTTGTGGTCAAAATTTAACATTAAAGAAAGAAACATCCTCTAACAGGACAAATCGGTAATCAGACAGGAGAAAAGCTGTTCATTGTATCTTTCAATTACTCCTCATCAAAAAGCCCTGGAGGGAGCATTCTTCAAAGGCAGTCTGTTACAGTCTGGTCAGAATGGTCAGAGAAAATAAAGAATAGAGGTTCATTTTTTAAACTACTGAATTTACATCCAGTGTCAATCAATGCACACATTTTACTTTGGTTGGTTCATTGGTTTACACCCAAATGATTTATATAAAATAAAAGTCTGTTATATTATATTCTTGTTCTTCGTATACCTTTGAGTTGAGCCACCATCCTTGAAATTTCTGTGCATATAACAACTGTTCATTCTGGTTCTTTACAGGACATCTGCTGATTTCTTAGTCATCTTTCAGTACATTTTGTTGTTCACTTAACCTTTATCTGGTTTCCTGATGTGCCTGCAAAGGTTTCTGACATTTATTAACCCTTTATGCTATTTCTTTAAGATGAAAGCTATGTTACCGTAAAATTATTCTTCCACAGTCGAAGTATGAACTGATTCAAGGTGACAGATCTTCCGGTTTTAAGTCTTTCTGGCAGGAAGAGGCAAGTCCAGGTAGATGGACACTGGTAGTAACGTCACTGGTATTACAGCCATCAATCTTCCAGTCTGCAGAGGGAGGAAGAGAAAAGGCATTAGGACTCAGCGCAAACCAATGGAACATCAGGGAATTACTATCACTAGTGCCTTTGAGCTGTCCCTTCTGTGCCCGTGAGTGACAATATACTGTACATAAATATATAATGTATAATATTGTATATATTGTCAGAGGTGTGAGCATGGGGCATGTCTTCTGGGTAGGGGACTAAGTAGAAACATAGGGAGGACTTTGAATTAACAACTACACTAACATGGTTTCTGTCTGCATTGATGTGGAGGAGAACCATCCCGAAGGCCCATGATTTCACTTCTGGCTGGAGCCACCATTGTCCCACCTCTTCTGCCTCCGTTAGCTCAAATATCACTTGACATGGCAAACTTATCATTGTTAACCTGAGATTGAAGATTGCAAAGTCTGCTGAGAGAGCAACCCTTTCACGTCACAAGCGACATCAATTCAGTTTTGCATATCTTGTTTTTTTATGCACAATAACTTGTACATCGGGGAACTCTACCTGGTGCCCCAACACTTCTATTTGTCTCTTACAGTAATTTTAGAATACAGGTGCATCTCAATAAATTAGAATATCATTGAAAAGTTAATTTATTTCAGTATTCAAAGTGTGAAACTCATATATTATATAGATTTATTACACACAGAGTGATATATTTCAAGCATTTATGTCTTTTCATTTTGCTGATTATGGCCTACAGGTAATGATAATTCAAAAATTCAGTATCTCAGAAAATTAGAATATTACATAAGACCAATAAAAAAAAAGATTTTTAATACAGAAATGTTGGCCTACTGAAAAGTATGTCTACAAGGTGTGATCAGAAAGTACGGTGAATGTTGATGCAGAGCACCATCCAAGAGCAACGCCAAACAATTCAATGCCGGTTCTGACAAGTCCATCCTAGAGCCGAGCTTGTGACAAGTTTCAACTTGTTCAATACTATCAGTCGTTTGTGAGCCACCGTTGAGTTCAAGTGTGTTTTTCAAGTTTGTCGTTAATAATGAATATCGAGCAACACATTAACATGAAATTTTGTTTCAAATTGCGAAAAGCTCAGGAAACCCATCAGATGTTAAAATCGGTTTATGGTTACACTGCACCGACAATTAAGACTGTTTACAAGTGGTTTGATCGATTTTGTAATGGATCTGACTTGGTTGAAGACGAGAAAAGATCAGGACGTCCTTCAACATCAATAACTGAGGAAAATGTTGAAATGGTTTCATTCTTCATCATGACAACACTCCTTGTCACACATCCCTTCTAGTACAAGAATTTCTGTATAATAAAACCATTACGCTGTGTCCGCATCCACCTTATTCGCCGGATCTGGCACGGTGTGACTTTTGGCTGTTCCCTAAATTGAAAATGACCATGAAAGACAAACGATTTTGAGGACATCCAGGCAGCCACGACATTCAAACTAAAGACACTCTTGAAAGAAAACTTCCAGAACTGCTTCCCAAAGTGGCAGGAGCGTTGTGATAAGTGCATTCGAATTGGAGGAGAGTATTTTGAGGGTGACTAGTAGTTGTAAATCTTTTACTGCAATAAATGTTTCTTTTTGAAAACATTCACCATATTTTTTGATCACACCTCGTTTGTACGCACTCAATACTTGGTCGGGGCTCTTTTTGCATGAATTACTGCATCAGTGTGGTGCGGCATGGAGGCAATCAGCCTGTGGGACTGCTGAGGTGTTATGGAAGCCCAGGATGCTTTGATAGTGGCCTTCAGCTCGTCTGTATTGTTAGGTCTGGTGTCTCTTATCTTCCTCTTGACAATACCTCATTGAGGTATTGCTGGCCAATCAATCGCACTGATACTATGGTCATTAAACCAGGTATTGGTACTTTTGGCAGTGTTAGCAGGTGCCAAGTCCTGCTGGAAAATGAAATCAGTATCTCCATAAAGCTTGTCAGCAGAAGGAAGCATAAAGTGCCCTAAAATTTCTTGGTAGATGGCTGCACTGACTTAGGACTTGATAAAACACAGTGTTCCAACGCCAGCAGATGACATGGCTCCCCAAATCATCACTGACTGTGGAAACTTCATACTGGGCCTCAAGCAACTTGAATTCTGTGGCTCTCCACTCTTCCTCCAGACTCTGGGACCTTCATTTCCAAATGAAATGCAAAATTTACTTTCATCTGAAAAGAGGACTTAGGACCACTGTGTTTTATCAAGATCTACCACACATTTTAGACCTTTTAAATCTTTTGAAACGTTGAAATAGTATAAAATTAACTGGGTGAAATCCTCCTTTCTACCTCTTATCACCTATGCTCATTCTGATACTTACTGTACATTTGTCCCCATTACTGACCGGTTCAAGTATTCTTTTTGCTCCAAGTTAATTTTCTCCTCCCTGATTCAGGCACCTGCTGTTAACTTGTCAGGGGCTTTGCAATATATACAGTGGAACCTCGGTTCACGACCATAATTCGTTTCAAAACCGAAGCAATTTCCCCCATAGGATTGTATGTAAATACAATTAATCCGTTCCAGACCGTACGAACTGTATGTAAATATATTTTTTTAAAGATTAAGCACAAATATAGTTAATTACACCATAGAATGCACAGTGTAATAGTAAACTAATGTAAAAACATTGAATAACACTGACACAAAACACCTAGGCTCCCTGCTCAGCTGCAGGAGCAGGCTCGCTCGCTCTCTCTCAGCAGCACGCGCTCGCTCGCTCTCTCTCTCTCAGCAGCACGCACTCGCTCGCTCGCTCTCTCTCTCTCTCTCTCTCACGTGCAGGCACACACGTGCAGGCAGGCAGGCAGGCACGCGCAGGCAGGCACGTCTGACCGAGAACAATGCAACACATGTGGAAATCATCGGCGCACACAAACCGAAAGGGAAACTGGCTTGTTCGTATACCGAGTGTGTGGTTGTGAACTGAGGCAAAAGTTTGGCGAACTTTTTGGTCGTGAACCAAGTTGTACGTGTACCGAGATGTTTGTAAACCGAGATTCCACTGTATTTATCTCAGAGCAGATGATCCAGACACCAGGAAGGAGAAGGCAGCTCGAGCTGGGGCTCCATGAGGGAGCGTACAATGAGGCACTCTAGGGGCTGGTTCGCCCCACTGACTAAGCATGTAGAGTGGGGCGAGTGGGGCGTAAGACCTCCCAATGGATCTGAGAAGCGACCGGGTGAGCGCGAAGGAAGGCGGGAGGTGTGCCGACCCCGGACGGTCTGGCTGCACAGTGTGGCGGCAGCCAAGACGGGGGTCGGCAGAATGGAGTTCGTGCTGCAGAGGCTCTGCCGGCAACACCTGTGATGGGTAAGCCAGGGAGACAGAAGGTGGTGGGCTACGATCGGGTGACGAGAGACTGCATTTGAACCTATTTTAATGGATTTATTTATTGATTTTTACTCCGCATTTCACTGATTTTATGGATTTTTTTTTAACACTGTACAATGGACACTTGGTTTTACTTTTGTGTTGGATTTTTAAAAAATTTTTAATAAAAGCACCTGACCACTCTACACCATCCCCTGGCGTCAATGAGATTTGTCCTCATTTTTCAGCTCATGTCGGTCATAACTATCGACGGTGTTGGTTCAGCAGAGGGAGTCTGTAGGGGACCGGCATCGTCGCACAGTGACCCATCTCAAGGCATTCAGCAAACCGTTCACATCCCCTTCGTATTCAGTACTGTTGTAATTCAGGACTTACCACTACCCAAATTCAGACATCAAGTGACATGACCCATAGTTTAAGAAACATTGCATCACATAATACTGATCATATAATTTAATTTTATGCTGGTGACATCCTCCTATATCAAGGGAATGCTCCTAAGATCTCCTACATATTTTAGACCTTTTCAAATCTTTTGAAACTTTGTCATGGTATAAAATGAATTGGGTGAAATCCTCCCTTCTTCCTCTTATCACCTACGCCCGTTCTGAATCTTACTGCACATTTGCCCCCATTATTGACCTGTTCAAGTGTTTGGGCACTGACATATCATCATTTGTACATGAAATTGCCATCTCAAACTATTGTTTCTGTCTCTGAAGATAGTAAATCATTAATTCAGTCATAATCAAAAATTACAATGTCTTCAGGCATGGCTAGCCACTGTGAAGATGGATGTTGCCCCTAGCATCAACTTTGTCAGCTCCAAGGTTCCTTTACCTCTTCCTCCTTCATTTTGGTCCAAGTTCATTTTCTGCTCTCCAGTTTCATTTAGAACAACAGGAGACCCAGATTGAAGCTTGCTGTTTTAAACTGAGTAGGTCTGATGCAGGAGTTTCACTGCCTAATTTAGAATTTTATCACTGGGCTTGTTACATTCAGTTTGGTACTGGAATAGCCCATTAATTTCTTTAGCATGGCTTTCCCTTGAGTTGGCAATTTTACTTCACTACAAATTAAATTCAATTGTATTTAAAAGTCAGGACCTCCAAACTTCACCTAGATCCCATTAAAACTATATAATTATGCAATAAACACTTGGTGTAAAACTGAAAAGAAGGTAGGCAGCATCCTCAAATGGCATATACACTCATCTGTCTCTAATAATCATGGATTACTGCCAGCTTGGAGGCAGTGTGGTATCAGTGTGTTGAGTGATCTATTTGGGGATACCACCCTTGAATCATTCTCAAATCTTCAGTTTATCTTTGAAATTTGTTCTTTCGCTTTTTTGCTACCTGTAGTTTAGTTCAGTGCTTAGGGTGTTTAGTGTCTCCCTTACATCTCCTTTATTCCTATCACTCTTTTTTCTATCTTGCTAGATCCTTTGCTCCCCTCATTTCTTTAATTTATGCTATGTAAGGCTTCTTATAAACCCCTACCTCTCATGTCTCAGTAGACACAGGACCCCACATTATTCTCCTCTCATTGCTCGGGTACAGTTTTCAAAAATCTAACATTTTCATCAAGAAATCCAAACCATCAGTTTACTCTGGTTAAATCTGTACACAGGTTATATTTTGCTCTTTTGCAAGCTACAGTACATTTGATGGCCTTTATCTCCGTCACTTTTGCCCCTGTAAAGCCCCAGAGACATTTATGCACATATATTGGTTTTGTCCTCCTGTTCTGGCTTTCTGGCCTTTAATCTCTTGCTCGCTCTCCTTAATGCTATTAGTTCCTATACCTCTACTGACACATATTCTTGTACTCTTTGATCTTTCAGGCCTTATTCTGTCAGTGCACCAGGGCAAATTCTTATGTCTGGACTTTTTCTTGCCTGCAGGTAGAAGACCCCTAAATTAATTAAGCAAAGAACTGTATGTCCACCTTTTACAACTTGATCATTCTGTAGTGGTCTCCATCTCTGATTAATGGAGTATCCAGCGAATTCATTCATAACTAGGAGTCTGCTGCTTCCACAGTTAAGTCTTGTGTTGTATGTGGCAGAGACTTGATGTGATGTAGTTACTCCTTGGATCATGTGTGGTGATGCAGTCAGTTGGCACTGCCGCAATTCCTGGTGATACAACACAAGACATGGGAGTGGGTAGGAGGGGAGGGTGAGGGGTATCATGTGGGCTTATTTCAGATGCTGATTGTTTCTTATTGTGACTTAAGCATTAAAAACAAACACTATATCATGACATAACCCCTGTGCAAAACTGAACCTCAACTACCTTCCATCTGTGTCCTTGTGCTGGCATCTACATTTAATAATGTCCCTTTGGATTTCTGTTGTTAAGCTAAAAAATATTCAACTCCTTCTGTCTTTCCTCATAGCTTTTTAATGACCTTTATTCCTCTCCTCTCTAGAGCATATCTCCACCTCTCCAGGGTCTCCTCAACCTGCTCTCTACTATCGCTACAGATCATAATGTCATCAGCAAACATCACAGTCCACGGGACTCCTGTCTAATCTCATCTGTCAACCTGTCCATCACCATTGCAAATAAGAAAGGGCTCAGAGCCAATCCCTGATGAAATCCCACCTCCACGTTGAATGCATTTGTCACTCCTACCGCAGACCGCACCACTGTCACACTTCTCTCGTACATATCCTGTACAACTCTTACATACTTGTCTGCCACTCCTGACTTCCTCATGCAATAGCACAGCTCCTCTGGAGGCACCCTGTTATATCTAAGACGAGGTCCACAAAGACACAATGCAACTCCTTCTGGCCTTCTCTATACATCTCCATCAACACCCTCAGAGCAAACACTGCATCTGTGGTGCTCTTTCCTGGTATGAAACCATGCTGCTGATCCCTAATCATCACCTCCCTTCTTAACATAGCTTCCACTACTCTTTCCCATAATTTCATGCTGTGGCTCATCAATTTTATCCCCCTGTAGTTACTACAGTCCTGCACATCCCCCTTATTCTTAAAAATCGGTACCAGTACACTTCTTCTCCACTCCTCAGGCATCCTCTCACTTTCCAAGATTCCATTAAACAATCTGGTTAAAAACTGCACTGCCATCTCTCCTAAACACCTCCATGTTTCCACAGGTATATCATCTGGACCAAAGGCTTTTCCATTCTTCATCCTTTTCAGAGCCGTCTTTACTCCCTCCTTGATAATCCGTTGCAATTCCTGATTCACTATCTCCACATCACCCAACCTCCTCTCTCTCTCATTCTCTTCATTCATCAGCCTCTCAAAGTACTCTTTCCATCTGCTCAACACACTCTCCTCGCTTGTAAGTACATTTCCATCTTTATCCTTTATCACCCTAATCTGCTGCACATCTTTCCCAGCTCGGTCCCTCTGACTATCCAATCGGTACAGGTCCTTTTCTCCCTCCTTAGTGTCCAACCTCTCATACAACTCATCATACACCTTTTCTTTAGCCTTTGCCACCTCTCTCTTCACCTTGCGCCTTATCTCCTAGTACTCTTGTCTACTTTCTGCATCTCTCTGACTATCCCACTTCTTTTTCACCATCCACTTCCTCTGTATACTCTCCTGTATTTCCCCATTCCACCACCAGGTCTCCTTTTCCTCCTTCTTCTGTCCAGATGTCATGCCAAGCACCCTTCTTGCTGTCACCCTTACTACATCTGCTGCAGTTTCCCAACTGTCTGGTAATTCTTCACTACCACCCAGTGCCTGTCTTACCTCCTCCCTAAACTCAATCTTGCAGTCTTCCTTTTTCATCTTCCACCATTTGATCCTTTGCTCTGCCCTCCCTCTCCTTCTCTTCTACTTGATCTCCAACGTCATCCTACAGACCACCATACTGCCAACATTCAAAGTTCCTACCCTCAGTTCCACTGTCTTTACCTTCTGCCCCCGGACACATCTCCCTTCTCTTCTTCTCCTTCTTTGCCTAACAGTAGCCCAATTTCCACCAGCACCCTGTTGGCTAACAGTACTGGTGGCAGTCGTTGTTAACCCGGGCCTCGACCGATCCGCTATGGAAATTTGTATCTTTGTCTGCATATTGATCTGGCAAAATTTTACAATGGATGCCCTTCCTGACGTAACCCTCCCCATTTATCCGGGCTTGGGACCTGCACGAAGAAACACACTGGTTTGTGCATCCTCTGTGGTTATTATTTCCCATTTAGTATAAAAGCTGAAATCTGGCAGGACAGTACATCTATGGAAGTAGGTATCCTCTAAGAAAGGACATTTCAATATGGCAATATTTAGGGGTAACTCCCCTACACACAATAAAAAATCTAAATATACCAAAATTTCAAAAATGTCTTGACAGATTTGATTGAAATTTAGTGTTGTTATTTGTCAATATTTATTAATATTATGCTAACTTACATGCTTGCTACTGTCTGGACAGTGTAATTTATGCAAAAGAAGGATGCAGCAGAAGTGACGTAGCACCACTAAACATTAGGACATATGGAGGACTGAAGATGGGGCAGTGTCCTGGATAGGAAAAAAAAAACATGATCACTTTCATTATAATTTAACAATTCATTACATTAACATTGCACTTTTTAAGATACTCAAAGCGCTTTACACAGTATGTGAGGAGCCACTTCAACCACCACTAATGTGCAGCATCCTCTGGGGTGATGTGATGGCAGCCAATTTACGGCAGTACACTCACCACACATGAGCTGTTAAGTAATGAAGGGGTGAGAGACATTGAGCCAGTCAGAGACAGGGAATGATTATGGGGCCAGAATGACCAGGATGTGGTGGGAAATGTAGCCAGGACATCAGGATACACCCTACTCTTTATGAAGGATGCCCAGGGATCTTTAATGACCACACAGAGTCAGGACCTCGGTTTTACATCTCATTTGAAGAACAACGCCATTTTTGCAGCACACTGACCCGGTCACTGCACTGGGGCATTGAGATCCACATTCAGACCACATGGTAAGCACCCCTGCTGGCTTCACAAACACCTCTGACAGCAGCAACCCAAGCTTTCTCCTGGTTGGTCTCCCATCCAAGTACTGGCTGGGCCAGAACAAGCTTATCTTCAAGTGGAAAACCAGTTCTGAAATGCATGTGGTATGGCTACTAGTATGGTACATTGTGAATAGAAAGAAAAAGTTAAGTGAAGCTCAGGGAAGATGCCAACCTCAATGGTGCTGTTACCTAAGTGCTGTTTTTTGCCTTCTTAGACGTACACCAGGCCTCTTGGTTATCTGTTCCACTTTGTTGACCTCCAATATCACTCATACTGCAGGTAAAATGGTGGCCAAAGAAGCTGAAATTTGGGCAGACCCAGGTACAGTAAATCAGTCAAAAATGCGAATCATGGCTAAAACCATGTCAAAATTACGCAGTTAATGCCAAGCATTAGAAAGTGGTACTTAAATTTCTAATTGGGAAATGTTCTACACTCCTTGCTTTTTACATAAATACATCAGTGTAACACATAGGGTAACTGCAGTTAAGTACAGTATATCCACTTCCAGCACTGCTTTGTATATACATTCACATCTGTGGTTTTTAAAAGGGGAATACAAACAATTAATGAATGAAAATGAATGCAATGAAAATTGTAAACATCTAATAATGATAATAATATACTCAAATGTCATTTTTCCTACTGATTATCAGTTTCCATTCAAAAGGACACACTTTCCTGTAGAGATGTCTTTCACAGTGGCCATCAAGAAAAGCCAAGTCACTAGGAAAAACAAGAATTGATCTAATGCAAGAATGTTTTATGTGCAATTGTGTATAGCATATTCATAACTAAAGAGCCTCAGTGAACCAATAATATTATTATTACTTGACTGATGCCTTTATTCAAGGTGAATTACATTTTATATACAATTGATTACATTTCTTTTGTTTTTCCAGTTGGATCACAGGTAAGTGAAGCAACTTGCTTATAATCACACAGTGCCAACAATAGGATTTAAACCGACAACCTTAGGGTTTAAAGTCCAAAGCCTTAACATCTACCCAACTCTTTCTGCAAATAATATTAGCCCTTGGTTAAAAAGTAAATAAATACATTTAGAAAACTACAAATACTTTATACATAAAACACTTAGTTATGTAGTACTTCTGATACACCCAATTAACTGACACCCATTGCCTTTCAAAATTTCCCAAGTGATGTTGGGTAACACAGCTTCCAGATATATACATAACTTAATTCTATCCGCTCTTCACGTGTACCCCACACAGCACTGGTTGTATATAATCCAACATATTTAGTGCCTTCTGTTACGAGATGTTTTTGCTGTCTAGTTGTTGAAAATAACAAGCCAGCTTCCATTCCCAAGATGTGCTTCGCTCGCCAACCCCCAGGCAGGCGCTACATGCTAGCCACTTCGCAGATCTTCCACTCGCGTATGGGGAGACGGATGTACAATTTAAACAGATTGTTATTTTCATGGGAATTATTACATATGCATAATAGAACTAACTATTTTACATTACAGTGAGTAATAAACCATAGTAAAAAATAGTGAAATGTAAGAAATTGAAAGAAAATTATGTTTCATATTGCATTAGAGGTATTTGTTTCATTATACATTTTCGTTCTGTTTGGCTTTTAAATTAGCACACAAATACTTTTTAAACTTAAACTTTTACTGTAAAACTTCAGTAAAAACAATTTTTTAAATTAACTTTTCGTCAATATCGCATTGAATTTTGGTTTGGACTTACATCGTGACAACAAAACGTATAACTGCCCGTGAGTGAATATCGTTTCTTTCTCTCTAATACATAAACCAACTTTTTCGAATGTTTGTCCCTGTGATTTAATTGTCATAGCAAAAGCTATTCTAACAGGTAACTGTAAATGTTTTAATACGAATGGCATATCAAGATCTTTCTTGTCACCTGTTAAAATTTTACATGTCAGAATTGTTCAACCAATTTTGAATACAACTAATCTTGTCCTATTGCATAGCCCATCTGTAATAGGAATATAAGTTTAATGTCACTGTGTTCTGTATAAAAATTATTTTAGAAATCCACTCACATGTATAGGCCAGGGCAAAGTTATCACACAGGGGCTCTCAGCATTTAGAACTGCTAGGCAAGCATTTGAAGAGAAAAGGTACAACTACGAAAATGGGCATTGTACTTTTTCTGTATGTTAGAGATGAAATGGAATCCTCTCCTTCCCTTGTTTGGAACCTAAGTAAGGACCTGCACGTGGAGAAACCAGTTTAAAAGACTTGGACAGCAGCCAAATACCTCGAAGCCAACGGGTGGATGGGTGATATCGTCATCTGTCCTGAAAACCCTTAAAGCGCAGTGACAAAAAATGGCAGACTATATACATCGAGATCCCACCTTGATCTTGTCATGGCTTCCTTTCGTCTGTAATGCCGCGTAAATTGTCATTAAAGAAAGCTGTTATTTTCTCTTATGTGATTTTTACCACCGTATCACTATGGGAGGGATATGCGCTTGGGAAAGCAGATCATAACCTGGTTCTGTTTCAGCCTCACTACAAACCAAGAGTGAAGGCGCTACCTACAACCACACGATCATTCAGGAAGTGGTCCCCTGAGGAAGAGCAGGCTCTGAGAGACTGCTTTGGAACTACGGACTGGGATATCCTGCAGGGGTCACATAGTGAGAACATTGAGGAGGCTGTTGGCTGCACAACTGATTACATCAACTTCTGTATGGACATTGTAGTTCCAGTAAGAACAGTATGCTGTTATGCTAACAACAAGCCATGGATTACAAGTGACATCAAGGGCCTTTTGAACCAGAAGAAAAGGGCTTTTAAAGGCGGTGATCAGCATGAGCTCAAGCACGTGCAAAAGGAACTCCGAGACCAGCTCAGGGCGGCGAAGGAGCAGTACAGGAGAAAGCTGGAGCAGAAGTTTCAGAATAACAGCATGAAGGAAGTGTGGGATGGGATGAAGATCATCACTGGCTGCATCTCGAAGCGGGGTGCCACCATCGAGAGAGACGTGGAGAAAGCAAACCAAATGAACAACTTCTTTGATAGGTTTGACCACCCTAACCCACTCTCACCTCGGATTACTGCATCCTCCAACCATCTTTCTGCTGATACCAGCATAGTAGAGACATCCCCACCCACAATTACAGCAACGCAGGTGAGCAGAGAGCTGAAGAGACTTTGTGCCAGCAAAGCAGCGGGTCCAGATGGAGTATCGCCACGACTGCTGAAGGTCTGTGCGCTGGAACTGGGGAGTCCTCTACAGCGCATCTTCAACCTGAGCCTGGAACAGGGGAGAGTCCCGAGGCTTTGAAAAACATCTTGTATCACCCCAGTCCCAAAGGTAAAACGTCCTAGTGAGCTGAACGACTTTCGGCCTGTTGCTCTGACATCACATGTGATGAAGACCATGGAGTGGCTGCTACTTCACCACCTGAGGCCACAGGTCCGCCACGCCCTCGATCCTCTGCAGTTCACATACCAGGAGAAGGTGGGAGCGGAGGATGCCATCATCTATATTTGGACTTCTCTAGCACCTTCAGCACCATCCAACCTCTGCTCCTTAGAGACAAGCTGACAGAGATAGGAGTAGATTCACACCTGGTGGCATGGATCGTGGACTGTCTTACAGACAGACCTCAGTATGTGCGTCTCGGGAACTGGAGGTCTGACATTGTGGTCAGCAACACAGGAGCACCGCAAGGGACTGTACTTTCTCCGGTCCTGTTCAGCCTACATACATCAGACTTCCAATACGACTTGGAGTCCTGCCACGTGCAAAAGTTCACTGATGACACTGCTATTGTGGGCTGCATTAGGAGTGGGCAGGAGGAGGAGTATAGGAAGCTAATCAAAGACTTTGTTAAATGGTGTGACTCAAACCACTTACACCTGAACACCAGAAAGACCAAGGAACTGGTAGTGGATTTTAGGACGCCCAGGTCCCTCATGGACCCCGTGATCATCAGAGGAGACTGTGTGCAGAGGGGGCAAACCTATAAATACTTGGGAGTGCAGCTGGATGATAAATTGGACTGGACTGCCAATACTGATGCTCTGTGTAAGAAAGGTCAGAGCTGACTATACTTCCTTAGAAGGTTGGCGTCCTTCAACATCTGCAATAAGATGCTGCAGATGTTCTACCAGACGGTTATGGCAAGTGCCCTCTTCTACGCGGTGGTGTGCTGGGGAGGCAGCATAAAGATGAAGGACGCATCAAACCTGGACAAACTTGTTAGGAAGGCAGGCTCTATTGTAGGAATGAAGCTGGACAGTTTAACATCTGTGGCAGAGCGACGGGTGCTAAGCAAGCTCCTGTCAATCATTGAGAATCCACTGCATCCACTGAACAGTGTCATCTCCAGGCAGAGGAGTAGCTTCAGTGACAGACTGCTGCCACTGTCCTGCTCCACTGACAGACTGAGGAGATCATTCCTCCCCCACACTATGTGACAGTGGGTCATACCCACTATGTGGGTGTTTACCCACCCGGGGGGGGGTAAACGCTAACATTAGTCAAAGTTATTGTCTGTTTTTATATGCATTTTTATTACTCTTTAATTTAATATTTTTTTTTTGTATCAGTATACTGCTGCTGGATTATGTGAATTTCCCCTTGGGATTAATAAAGTATCTGTCTATCTATCTATCGATATCTATGTAGTTTTCGGTTACTTAAAATGCCGCAATTACAAAAGAACTTATTCCAACTAGGGAGCTAGCGACCCCTACAGGAACAAAATGGCGCTGCGCGCAGGATTGTGGCTAAATTAATAACCGTATCATATTTATAATGTATTATATATATATATACATATAAAATATGCTTCTGATAATGACAGCATGGAAGTTGTCAGTCAGACTGCGTGTATCAGGATGGTCGCGCGCACTGTCATGGACTCCCGTGACCGAGTTATACTGCCTTAAATGCCTGACCCTAACTGGAATGGGGATATTAATTAATCCCAAAACAGTATAGGAGGCGGTCTTGAAAATATGAGATACAGTGCATAAGCTTCTGCTAAATACTTTATGCGGGTTGGACTTAAAAGTCCAAAGCATGATTACAAAATGTGGGAATAAAAGACGAAACTAAACCGGACACAATAAATTGTAAAACAACAGTTTTAAACTTATAGACACAAGACTGGTTGTCCAGAATAAAGTAAAACGGCACCTGAGTGGACAACACAGATTAATCAGATGCCGTACAAATGTCCAAAATCTGCCTGAAAAGTAAATGCCGTGTTGGGGAACACTGTTATTAAATAAGTTACATCATTTAGCCATTAGAAATAATATTTTGTAAAAGCTATGAAGAACTGTTATTAAGAGTTGATGCATGCAGGCATGCATTTACCTTATCGTCTGATGAGTCACACATCCAGCAGTTCTGGCAGTTAGTTACTTAAAGATAAACAGTGTCAATGCCGATAAAATCCATAAAGGCTCAATCGCGCTCACTAAAATAATTGTAGAAATCTTTAATGGCATAATAGCAGCCCGATATAATCCAAAATACACAATTCGTCCGCATGTTAAAAATGCAGTTTATGAACTATGCAGCTGTTGTTGTGACCAAAAGGTTAAAGGTTAAAGGTTTTAGCAACCCACCTCCCAACACCCTCAGCAATACTGCTAAAGTATCATGACGTGTGTTAAAATGCTGATAATTACAGATCATCGAAAAACACACAGAAACTAATTAAATTAGTATTGCTTATACAAACCTACATTATAAGCTAGTATTAAAAATGAAACTGTATAATGTGTACACAAATAGCACTAAAATGTAAAAGAGCTCTAGTTTAAATTTGGAAAAGGAACAAATACATTTGATTTTAACTTTGAAATGAGAAGCATGCCTCTTCCTATAAGTACTGGCCATACTTTTAAGCAAGTATTAATTGGATAAGTGTGGATTTAAAAATGAGACAGTTTCTCACATGACAAAGAAAGATAATTATCGATATGTATAATTGAATTAAAGTAAATAAAATGTCTCCAGTTTTGTTTAAAGCTTATTATAAACTAGCAAAATACCCGCGCTTCGCAGTGGAGAAGTAGTGTGTTAAAGAAGCAATGAAAAAGAAAAGGAAACATTTTGAAAATAACGTAACATGATTGTCAATGTAATTGTTTTGTCACTGTTGTGAGTGATGAGTGTTGCTGTCATATATATATATATATATATATATATATATATAAATATATATATATATAT
>JANRMT010061414.1:31956294-31972351 GCA_026402145.1 Polypterus bichir lapradei
TAAGTGTTCGGCAAGGCAGCTGAAGCGCTGCATTATGGGATCTGTAGTTTATTGTGTTACCAGCACTTCATATACCCGGCCATTAATAACAATAATACAGTATATAAAATGATCTCGCGGGCTGGATATAATTACACGCCGGGCCGGATGTGGCCCGCGGCCCTTGAGTTTGACACATATGGACTAAATAGAACTTGAAAAGATATATTTTTTCAAATGTGATCGCGCAATTCAGATAGAGTTGACGTGCACTACAGCCTGCATGTCTCAATAAGTCATCCTCCCCTCGCTCTTACTTTTTTACCGTTCATCTAATGAATACACTGAGTATGGCTTTACCAAAACAATCATTGATGGCGAATAAAGTATCCATTATTCGAGAATGTAGATCGGGGTATATATATACATATATATATATGCCCGCGTATCGCAGCGGAGACGTAGTGTGTTAAATAAGCTATGAAAAAGATTCGTTTCTTACTGCATCAATAAACAGCTCGTCTTCTTCTTTATCTGAGACCTGACACACTGCATGCACGGGTTTTTTTTTTAACACGGTCTTCCTTTAGCGGGACATTCACTTTTTCCACCGTGTGCTTTGTTTCTGCAGTAGCTGCAGTTATGAATAATATGTTTGTATGTATCAGACGCTTCATATTTTTTTGCTGCCTTTTCAATTGTGTAATTCGGTTTTTGTTCAGCACTCTTTGGAACTGTTGCTTTTTGTCTGTGCACTGCATCAGTTCACGTGAGCCGCTCGGTGTACCTGCATCGAAGTTTCCCAGCTGTGCTGGTGCCATCTCGTGCTATGTCCATGGCTGTATCTAATGTTACCTAAGTCCCGGCAGTTAAAACTTTCTCTCGCAGTTTCGCTGAGTTTGTGCCAAACACCACCCTGACCATCTCATCTTCCTCTGCATAAGCACAGTCCTTCACCCGTGAATATTTACCCGTGGCAGTTTGCTATTGGATTGCCGCTGACGGACGGCCTTATATGGGCAGGCACTAAATTACAAACGCTAGCGGCAGCCTGTCTATGAACTTAATTTAAAGTTTAGGTTTACATCGTGCTTTGTTTCCGAAGTAGCAGAACTCATGAATATGGTTGTATATGTCACTCGCTCGCTTCTTATTGTTTCGCTGCCTTCTCAATTATATAATGCATGTTTTCTTCAGCGCTTTTTGGGCCTCTTCCTGGTTTTCTACCTACTGCGTGATTACGTGGGAGGCGTGATGATGTCAGACGAAACTCCGCCCCCACGGGTTTCAAGCTCATCTCCATTACAGTAAATGGAGAAAAACAGCTTCCAGTTATGACCATTACGCTTAGAATTTTGAAATGAAACCTGCCCAACTTTTGTAAGGAAGCTGTAAGGAATAATCCTGCCAAATTTCAGCCTTCTACCTACACGGGAATTTGGAGAATTAGTGAGGAGTCAGTCAGTCAGTCAGTGAGTCAGTGAGTGAGTGAGGGCTTTGCTGTTTATTAGTATAGATGTGCAAACATTTATCGTTTCAAACCCTGATCAAGTTTAAAAGAAAAATGTTCTTTTTATAATAATAAATGAGAAGAGAGACAAGTTCTTGCGATAAGCAGAATGTGCCTGAAATGCGTGAATGGAGGTTGTGTATTTTAGGAACTATAAAAGTAAAGAGTATGGTGGCGCAGGGGTTAGCACACTTGCCCGGCAATAGCAAATTAAGGTTTAAGCATGTATGTTTTCCTTGTTGAATCAGGATATTCTTTGTGACTGCGTAGCTTTTTCTGGAAATGCTTTCTTGTTGTGGAATTGTGCTGCATGATTTCCCGATG
Source organism: Polypterus bichir lapradei (assembly GCA_026402145.1). Lineage (NCBI taxonomy): Eukaryota > Metazoa > Chordata > Cladistia > Polypteriformes > Polypteridae > Polypterus > Polypterus bichir. The sequence goes on from JANRMT010061414.1 coordinate 31,958,108, forward strand.
AGGGCAGCACGGTGGCGCAGTGGTAGTGCTGCTGCCTCGCAGTTAGGAGACCTGGATTTGCTTCCCAGGTCCTCCCTGTGTGGAGTTTGCATGTTCTCCCCATGTCTGCATGGGTTTCCTCCAGGTACTCCAGTTTCCTCCCACAGTCCAAAGACATGCAGGTTAGGTGCATTGGCGATCCTAAATTGTCCCTAGTGTGTGGGGGTGTATGTGTGTGTGTGCCCTGCGGTGGGCTGGCACCCTGCCCAGGGTTTGTTTCCTGCCTTGTGCCCTGTGTTGGCTGGGATTGGCTCCAGCAGACCCCCGTGACCCTGTAGTTAGGATATAGCAGGTTGGATAATGGATGGATGGATGGATTTCCCGATGGGTGGATTCACCTTGTTGTCGCTGAATCGGATCGCCACGGAAATATTTTCCTTGATTGTCGCTGAATCGGTTTGCCACGGAGTTTTCATGATCTGGAGACTAGCGGCGTATGAAACTGAGCTAGAGATGCTCTTAATTTAATTAAAGCAATACCAGCTTGCGCCCTGACAAGTTGCTTGACTGTCGTGATAAGCATGAAGAGCAAGAAGTGTTTAAGTGCGTTGAACGGTGAAAACCTTTTACGGTGCATTGAACAGTGAGAACCTTTTATAGTGCGTTGAACGGTGAGACCCTTGTATAAATAAAATAAAAAGCACAACCTGGAGTGAGTTTATAGCATGTGTGATAGAGATCTCTGTGAATGAAATACAATTGTAAAATAACTTAATTCTGTGAATGAAGTGCAGTTGTAAAAGAGACTGTGAGTATGAGAATTTGATACAGTGGAATCTCTGTTCACGAACGTCTTGGTACCAAACTTTTCGCCAAACTTTTGCCTTGGTTCACAACCACACACTCAGTATATGAACAAGCCAGTTTCCCTTTCGGTTTGTACATGTTCAGTCTCTCCCTGTGCATTTCCTGTGCAGCGAGCGAGAGAGAGAGCGCGATACACACACACACACACACACACACACACACACAGGCAGCACGCACGAGAGACAGACGCGCACACACAGGCAGCGCGAGAGAGAGCGCGACACACACACAGAGGCAGCGCGCAGACACACACACACAGAGGCAGCGCGCACACACACAGGCAGTGCGAGAGAGAGCTGGACACATTAAGGTAGGAAGGCAGTTAAAGAATGCACTGGGCTTGATTTTGTTTTCACTTCTGTTTCCAGCAATTGGTTCATAGCCAATTGGTTCATTGTTGCAATGTTATTTTTCTTGGTGGTTTATTAAATTACGGATTTTTTCAAATGTTCATTTTTTTCCCTGTGCTTAAAACTCATTAAAAAAAGTGCTTTTAGCCAGCGGTTGGTTGCGCTATAGCGCAAACTATTGTAGTGTTAGTTTTCTCTGTTGTTCAAGGTTTTCTCAGTGTTATTCAATGTTTTTACATTTAGTTTACTATTACGCTGTGCATTCTATGGTTTAATTAACTATATTTGTGCTTAAAAGCTTAAATATATATTTTCATACAGTTCGTATGGTCTGGAACGGATTAATTGTATTTACATACCATCCTACGGGGGAAATTGCTTCAGTTCACGACCAAATCGGTTTACGACCCGAGTTTTGGAACGAATTATAGTCGTGAACCGAGGTTCTACTGTATTTGAAAGAATGAAGCAATTGCTAAGTGTGTAGGAATGACTGCAAAGAGTGCAGGGTGTTTGTATGTGAACAGTTGCTTTCTCCAGTGTGCTGAATATTGTTTAAAGAACTTCTGCCTTAGCCAAGTAATCTACTTGGGCATGAAGTGGGATAAAATCCAGTAAAGAAAAATAAAAGAAGATTAATTACTCTTATTCAGAGTCTGGGGTGGCAGATGCTCCTATATGTCATTTGTAAGTCTGTGTCTATTAACAGTCTGTGTTTCTTTGTCTGTCAGCTGACTGATTAATAATATGAAGCAAATCCTAAAAGATATGGGGGACGCCTCATATAATAACATAATAACATAATAGCATAGTAATAGGGGATCATATCCAAATTTAATTTTATTAGTAATACATGCTGCAGTGGGTTGACACCCTGCCTGGGATTAGTTCCTGCCTTGTGCCCTGTGTTGGCTGGGATTGGCTTCAGCAGACCCCCGTGACCCTGTGTTCGAATTCAGCGGGTTGGATAATGGATGGATGGATAGTAATACATGTGAATATCTAAAACTTCTATAGCAAGTAAAATCAAAAGTGATCATAAGAATAATATTAATCGGTATTGGTATTGCATCCTGTGCTTAGTCAGTGAGCCTGGAAAGTCTTTGAAGCCTACAAACAGATGCAGTGTTAAATAAAGCCATGACTTGCTATGGTACCCACTGCATGAGGTCAGTGATAGTTAGTTACAACACTGACTATGTAAGACATAACAGGAGATCTCCACCTATACCACCGGCGGGATACAGTGATCACTACCTAGTAACACCATGTTAAATGTAACTGTTCGTCCAAGTGTACTATAACTTATCAATGTAATATATTTATTTACGCTGGTATATTAGATGAATGAAACAGGAGCTATAGTGGCACTACACCCCACATTTCCACAAACCTTCTTGAGGAACTGTCTTCACTATGAAGGGGGATCGAGTACCTTTTGCTTTGTGGATAAGTATTCAAGTATTATTTTTGTCACAGATACAGTGACAAAGGGTGGATTGTAATCAGAATATAAGTTTAATGTCACTGTGCTCTGTACAAAAAATATTTTATAAATCCACTCACATGTACAGGCCAGGCCAAAGTTAGCACACAGGGGCTCTCAGCATTTAGAACTGCTAAGCAAGTATTTGAAGAGAAAAGGGGACAACTACAAAAATGGGCATTGTACTATTTCTGTATGTTAGACATGAAATTGAATCCTCTCCTTCCTTTGTTTGGAACCTAAGAAAGGACCTGCAGGTGGAGAAACCAGTATAAAAGACTTGGACAGCAGCTAAATACCAAGAAGCCGACGGACAGATGGGTGATATCGTCATCCGTCCTGAATCCCTTCCAGCGCAGCGACAAAAAATGGCAGACTGTATACATCGAGATCCCACCTTGATAAAGTCTTGTCATGGCTTCCTTTCGTCTGTAATGCCGCGTAAATCATCATTAAAGAAAGCTGTTATTTTCTCTTATGTGATTTTTACTGCTGTATCACTATGGTATGGATATCGCCTTTTAATATCATATCTATATAGTTTTCAGTTACTTAAAATGCTGCAATTATAAAATAACTTATTCCAACTAGGGAGCTAGCGACCCCTTCAGGAACACCATCACTCAGACATAAATTATGCAATAACATTACGATACGTAACTTCTTTCAACAGTAATTCGGCTGGTGGAAGACCGGACGGTGTTAACGATTGTAGATATTCTACGGGATATTGTAAGTTGATGTTTTCATCTTCCACACCATCACCATCAACTGTTTCAGCATAGTTTATTAATACGCATTTAACCAATTTGCCGTGTAACCGATCGAGAATTTTCGCATTAATTAATTTGACTTCATTATTTCTCGGTGCTAGGATTGCCTGTGTACTCATTTCATCAGTTGATAACCCTTCGGGATGAAATTTTTCATTAAGACTTGGACATAAGTCCAATGAGAGGTGAGAGGACCGTGGGTGTGGGCTGTTAACTGTAAATGGTTGAGAGGAAGGTGGGACTCAATAAAATCTCTTAGCAATAGTCTCATCCCAAGATTGTCTTTTATAATAGAGATATATTGCCATTAGAGGACTCTTTTAGGGCCCTTTGGAACTTTGGGCACTTTAAACCACACAGGGCTTTCCTCACTTCATAATGGTATCAGCTTAACCATAAAGGCCTCTTGATTCACTCTGTTTCTTTGTGAGATCCTCAGCTAATAAAAACCAAATTGAATCCTAAGGCTTCCAAAATGTCTGGTGTATTAGCAAGGCAATGCAGCACAGGCACCAAGTTTATAGGTAGACTCTAAGTAAGGTGTAGAAACATCTTGGTGATGGTCAACAGAATAATAATAATAATAATAATAATAATAATAATAATTAATAATTCTTAGAATAGAATGTACCTGAGCCAAATTTCAAGTGTCACAGCAAAGGACCCAAATACTTGTGTCACTATGATATTACCATTTTTAATTCAAATTAAATTTGCAAAAAATTCTGATATCCTGTTTTTGCTTTGTCATTCTGGGATAATGAGTATTGTTTAATCAGCAGAAAAAAATTAATCGAAATGATTTTAGCACAAAATTTGAAAAAAATGAAGGGTCTGAATACTGTCTGAATCCATTGTAGCACCATACATCTAAAGATCACACAGACCACCTGAGGAAAGAACACCTACAACCTCTGTAGAAAAAAATGTTTAAAACGTTGGCTTTCCAAAATCATTTAAAAGACTCAACACAGTCAATTTTTTACACTGCATGGAAGTGCTTTTCACATTTTCTGGAAAAATATACAAAAGGGCCTATTGGAAAAATGTTTTAGTGTGGATTATGCAAAGTTACACAATGATGCTTTACAGAACCAAATGTGATGTTCTGAAATTTAGTCATACCTCACAGGAAGTTGGTGTGGCTTGTGGTTGCTTTGCTAACAGATAGGGCAGAAGGTCCTGGGCTGTTGATTTCATCAGTAATTTTGCTGCAGTATGCTGAAGCTCTTTTGTAGTATTAGAAGGTAAAGCACAAAATAAAGCATTGCAATAAATACTTGTGGAAATATGAAGAAATGAACTAGCTTGGCTAACGCCAAATGAAAAGGTGCATTATGAAACTACACTATTTAACCAAAAAAAAAAAAAAATCATTTAAATCATGAGCCTCGACTGCACAGCCATTTGTAATCTCTTTACCACAAATGATATGTTCACCCACAGGCCTACAGCGCTCATTCAATTTGTTATTTCATTCATACAATCAAATAAAATTAATCTTGGTATAAAAAAAATATGCTATCAGCATAAAAATGAAAATTTATCATTTAAACAATGATTTCCCACAGACTAATGACAGTAATGCAATATCAACAACAAACAAAAAAGTCAAAGACTATACCACTGTATTATCGCAGGATCTGTTGGACTTGCTAAGTCCGTTACTAGGTTGTTCTACTCTCGCACCTTAAGATTATCTCACATACACACACACGAGGACCCTGAAGACAAAGTCTCAGGTGAAAGCCTAACTGTCAGTCACCCCACAATATTCTACTTAGAACCCCCTCGTATTCCTTTATAACTATTTTTAAATAGACAACGGAGCCTTAATATATTTCACAATATTCTATAGGAGTCTCTACTTAAGAACTCAATTATCACCATCACTGAAAAACAGAAGGGTGTCATTGTGACTCTTTTGGTTATGCCACTTACCAACCAAACAGTATGCCCTGCTTTTTCTGCAGTTGTCTTTTCTTTAAAGGAGTGACCTCTTAGCCTTGATAAACCCTATGGGCGGGTAATGTAGCTTCCCCCATACAGGTGTCTTAGTTTTCAATTTATTATTTCAATCATTCTAGATATAAAGACAAAGTATACCAATTTAAAAGCAACATGGAATTTATTAAAGAATAACAATACTAGTGGAAGAAAGTAAAAAAGAAAATATAGATAGAAAAGTTTGGACATATATACAAAACAATACAATACAATTTATTTTTGTATAGCTCAAAATCACACAAGGAGTGCCACAATGGGCTTTAACAGGCCCTGCCCCTTGACAGCCCCCCAGTCTTAACTCTCTAAGAAGACAAGGAACAACTCCCAAAAAAAACCCCACTAGGGAAAAATGGAAGAAACCTCGGGAAAGACAGTTCAAAGAGAGACCCCTTTCACAGGTAGGTTGGGCGTGCAGTGGGTGTCAAAAAGAAGGGGGTCAATACAATACAATACACAGAACAGAACAAAACAAAACCTCAATACAGTATAAAAATACAAATTTTAGAAGTACGTAGCAAAATTTAACAATGGATGACATCACATAATATGATTTGGATATGTTTATAATCCTGGAGACCTCATCCATCAAGCTGCCTCCCCCATTTGGCTATTCCACAGCTGAAACAGTGCTGGGCGAGCAAATCCGATGAAAGGACCTCTCTTTCCCATGATTCCAGCGATCCTCCATCAGGGATGCCTTTACCATAACAGGCACAACAACTTGGCAGGTGGGCCATGGCACCAAGTGGCACATTTGAGTACCGAGAAGAGAAACAGAATAGGTGAGGGTTAGTATTCAATTATAACTGTCATGTTAATTATGTTTTAGTGCTAATGACTGACAACAGAGATGCAGTATGTACAGTAAATCAGCAGCTCTAGTCAGGATATGTTAAACTGAAGTAGTGAGTCTTCAGCCGGGATTTAAAGGCTGAGACCGAAGGGGCATCTCTTATAGAAGCAGGCAGACCATTCCACAGTTTAGGGGCCCTGTAACTAAAAGCTCGACCTCCCAATGTTATTTTATTAATCCTTGGAATCATAAGCAGAACGGCATCTTGAGATCTTAATGTGCACTCTGGTTTGTAAGTCATGATATATTCAGACAAGTAAGCCGGACCTTGGCCATTTAATGCGTTATATGTTAAAAGGAGGATTTTGAAATCTGCCCTAAACTTAACCAGGAGCCAGTGTAAGGATTTAAGAACTGGAGTTATGTGTTTGTACTTTCTTGTTCTTGTAATAATTCTTGCAGCAGCATTTTGGATTAACTGGAGGCTGTATAAAGAACAGTTTGAACATCCAGTGAACACCGCATTGCAGTAGTCAATCCTACTAGAAATAAATGCATGAATTAATTTCTCAGAATCCTGTTTATTTAGAAAGCGTCTCAATTTCCTAACATTTTTAAGATGGAAGAAACATGATTTGGACAACTTTGTAATATGTGCTTTAAATGACATTCTAGAGTCAAAGAGAATTCCGAGATTTTGGGCTGATTCAGTAAAATTAATGGTGATTCCAACTGAGTTACATGATGACAGAATATTGTGATCAACGTCATTCCCTCCAACAATTAACATCTCTGTTTTATCTGTGTTTAAAGACAAGTAGTTCTCATCCATCCAGTCCTTTAATTCACTAGCACAACTAATTAAAGACAACATTGGAGAAACTTCATTTGATCTAAATGAAAGGTTTAACTGGGTGTCATCTGCATACGAGTGAAAATTAACATTATGTTTCCTAATGTGAGATCCCAGTGGAAGCATGTAAAGTGAAAACAGTAAAGGTCCCAGTACTGAGCCCTGCGGGACACCAAATCTCACTTCTGTGTATAATGATGGAGTCCTGTCAGCACATTTCTGTACATATTGGAATCGATTTGATAAATAAGAACTAAACCAAGCGAGCACGGTGCCTGTAAGCCCAACATCATTTTCTAGCCTGTGCAGTAAAATAGAATGGTCAATGGTGTCAAATGCTGCATTTAAGTCTAACAACATATATAGTGTTTAGAAAAAAGCTTATGAAGAATATCAAGGATTGGAAGTTGACCTGGAGTGGCTTTTGACTTAGCAATTGATATTATTCATAAGATGCTTTGCAGATTATCAAATGAAATGGTCGCACGTCTCTCAGTGCCCTATTCTGACGTCCTTTTTAATTGGCGCTGTTTCTTTTCCCCTTTTGTCCTTCAGAGAAGCCATATTTATTTTAAAAGTCCACGTGGGGGTTTGACATGTGATATTACACACATTTGATTGGCTGGCTGTCCATATGATGGTTGACTTTGCTCAGTTTTTAATCTGTTTATGCACATCCATTTCCCAAGCAATAAAGTAATCAACATGGTCAGAAGCATCACAGCTGTTTCCTGGACTTCTTCTTTGTTTACACAGATGTTTTAAGGTGATTGATTACTGGTACAACTCAGGAAGAGAAGATGCTTTGATGTCAATTGTTTATGCAAGTGTCCTGTATTTCAGTTATTCAGTTATTTAAAAAATTGCACATCTGGAACTACAGGACAATCATCATATGTTGATTACAATATATACAGTTTATGCAGATGTGGGCAAATGTATTGGTACGCTTACTACCCATTGAAAAAGTGTTGTATGCCTCCTGAAAGGTGATTAAATGTAAATTAACTGTCCCAGTATACCTGCAAGCCTTTGATATGACATCAAGTAAAGCAAAGCAAGCGTGAAAAGAGATCAAGTATTGCTTATTCTACAGAGAGATTCCAAAATGGCCTGCACACATTTGTTGGTACCCCTAGAAAAGACCCTAAATATCTGCATTAGAGTGAATTTTCAAGCTAGCTGTTTTCTTTAATTAGTATCACATATGTCTCCAATTGCTCAATCAGTCATTCAACAAATTTAAATGGAGAAGAGTAGTCACCCTGCTGTTTGGTATCATTGTGTGTCCCACACTGAACATGGACCAGAGAAAGCAAAGGAGAGAGTTGTCTGAGGAGAACAAAAAGAAAATTATAATCAAGCACGTTAAAGGCAAAGGCTATGAGACCATCTCCAAGCAGACTGATGTTCCAATGACAACAGTTGAAAATATTAAGAAGTTGGGACAACCTCCCTGCACTTGGCTGCAAGAGGAAAACTGACTTCACAATGGTCAGAAGGATAGTGAGAATGGTAGACAAAAAGCCAAGGACAACTTCCAAAGAAATACAAGCTGAACTCCACACCATCTGTCACTTTTAGAATGACAGTGAGATCAATCAAAAAAGACCCAGTAGGGCTCCTCTGTTGAAACAAAACATAAAAAAGCCAGACTGGAATTTTTTAAAATGGATATTGGCAAGCCATAATACATCTGGGAGAATGTACTTTGGACAGATGAGATAAACTGGTGCTTTTTGGCAAGTCCCATCAGCTCCACGTCCACAGACGAAAAAAATGAAGCTTTCAAAGAAAAGAACACCATACCTGCTGTGAAACATGGAGAAGGTTTGGTTACGCTTTGGGGCTGCTTTGCTGTGTCTGGTATGAGGTGCCTTGTTCTCAAGACTATTCAGACATTCTGGATTGATACAAACTATGAAATGTCAGAAAGCTGTGTGTCAGTAGTAGGTCATAGATCTTCCAACAGGATAAAGACCCAAAACACACAGCTAAAAGCACCCAAGAATGGCTAAGAACACAACATGGGACTATTCTGAAGTGGACTGTGAAAGCCAACCCAGACACAGACAGGCAGGAGACGTTTGCCACACTACACGCGTTTATTTACAATAAAGTGCACAAATCACCACACACTAAGACACAAGGCTCACTGCCCAATACAGTACCTTCTTGCCACCAGTCCTTCTTCGTCCCGACTCAGGCCTAAGAATGGTGGGGACTGGTCCCTTTTTATAGAGCACCTGGACTACTCCAGGTGCCCAATGAGCTTCTTCCAGCCACAAATTCAGGCGTGACAGAAGTGTGGCCAAATAAGGCCATAGATTCCAACAGGGTTGAGCTCCCAACCAAGAGGGGTGCCCTCTGTCAGAAAAAATTCCTGAAAATACTCTCTCCCCCGGTCCTACCATGCTCTGGGTGTCCCTGCTGGGTAAGGGTTCCGGCTCCTGCCAAACCTTCTATGAGCCCTGACTTGAATCCTATTGAACATCAATGGAAAGAACTGAAACAGGCCAAACAATCAGTGGACAGGTGCAGAAGTCTGACAGAGACCTGCAGGAATCGCTTGTTTGCAGTGAGTGCCTTTAAAGGTTGTGCAACAAAATATTAGGTTAAGGGTCTCGTCATTTTTGTCCATGCCATTTTCCTTTGTGAAATTATTTGAAATAGTCTGCTGAATCAAAACACTAAAGCAAAGCCTGTTTTTTGTTAACTACAGCATAAACAATGACCGGTGCCAATTACTTTTGTCAGTTTCAAATTGTGGATTCTTCTTTTTTTCATGGAGGGGGGCCCACAAGTTTGTTCACATTTGCGGACAGATAATAAGCCTGCATATGTCAGTATGAATGATCTTCTTGATAAAAACTCCCCTTGATTCCACGGGCGTATGTGCTAATGGTCTTGTACTGCTCACAGGAATGGAGGACAGACAAATTTGACTGTGCGAAAATTCAACCAAACCGCTGCCACATATAGAGTACATTTAAAAAAATAAAGAGGCCATCACTGAGTCGCGAGGGACTCCTCACGTTATTATGTGCTGTGGTTAAAGAACTAAATTCACACAAAGAAAAGTGGGTCTTTTGCTTTAGATTTTGCAGATTTTTAAAATTGCTTGGCCTCCTCCAGCTGAAGTCAGAAGGTGGCCTTGGGGCCTGGCTGAAGTCAAGTTTGCTTCTGCTGGGTAGATAAGATTGACTTCTGGCCTGCTTTCTAGCTTCTTTTTGGAAGTCTAACTTTATTTTGCTTTGGAGGAAAGTCATTTTTTTAAAAGCAAGGGCCTAGAAATAAAACTATCTATACAAAAGATTTTAAAGATGTAGTTTATGCACTGACAAATAATCTAATACCATAACATTTTTATAATACAAGTTCCTTGACGTTACCGCAACAATCATGTGATACACCCTCTACGTGTCATGTAGACAACACAAAGTAAAACTTCTTCAAAACAAATCAAAACTCAAATTAGACTCCAGAGGCAGAATCCTGATAATAAAACCTCTAAAGGGACCAAAATATGCATATAAAATGCACTGTAATCGCATAATATTTAGCTGCTACACCAGAATTAAGAATTTCCCTTTTTGAATATTTCACTGCCTCAGTATGCAGAGAAGCCCTGACGAAACCCATTTAGGCAAGGGAGGCATTAGGGATGAAATGTCATTTAATCGAGGAGAACAGGCACAATTCAGCTTTAAGGCCTCTTTAGCATCTGCAACAGGCACTTTCAAAGCCCAACCACTTGGAAGAGAATCATCTAAACTGCCAGCTAAAGTCTGGTTTTTGGGATGGACAAGGCTTTAGCTGAATTTAAAGCAATCTTGTCAGAGTGTGTTGTGCAGAATGTCATCTTTCGGTCTCAACTTACAGTACATATAATTCCAAGTTCTTTCTCTGCTGTTTAGATGCTTGCTGCCTATTATCACCAATTGAAAACAGCATCTCCGCACATTTAGCCAACATTCCTTTGTAAGAAGAGCAACTGGAAATTACTTGCTTGCTATCTCTGCTCAGCTCATTGCCTGCAAGCTGCTGGGTCCAAGATAATGGGAGCCAGGACCAAATTAGAATTGTGAGAAGGGTGATGCTCTGCCATTTCAACAACAACAACAGCATTTATTTAAATAGCACATTTTCGTACAAAAAAAATGTAGCTCAAAGTGCTTTACAAAAATGAAGAATAGAAAAATAAAAGACACAGTAAGAAAACAAAATAAGTCAACATTAATTAACATAGAATAAGTAAGGTCATGGCCAGGGTGGACAGAAAAAACAAAAAAAAAAACTTCAGATGGCTGGAGAAAAAAAAAATAAAATCTGCAGGGATTCCAGACCATAAGACCGCCCAGTCCCCTCTGGGCAATCTACCTAACATAAATGAACCAGTCCTCTTTGTATTTAGGGTTCTCACGGAAGGATTTGATGATGATGGTCACGTAGACTTATGGCTTTCAGTCCATCAATATTGGAGCATCATGATGCTTTGAGTAGGTGGTGGTGGCGCAGGCCGCCACTACAAAGAAACCGGAAAAAGAAACAGAAGAGAGAGTAGGGGTTAGTACGGATTTTTAGAGCCACTATGAATAGTTATTATGATGAATTTTAACATGCAGAGTATCCGGTTTAAGTTAAAGCGAAGTTATGAGAAGGCCATGTTAAAGTAATGTGTTTTCAGCAGTGTTTTAAAGTGCTCCACTGTATTAGTCTGGCGAATTCCTATTGGCAGGCTATTCCAGATTTTAGGTGCATAACAGCAGAAGGCCGCCTCACCACTTCTTTTAAGTTTAGCTTTTGGAATTGTAAGGAGACACTCATTTGAGGATCTAAGGTTACGATTTGGGATATAGAGTGTCAGACATTCCGATATATAGGATGGAGCAAAATTATTTAGGGCTTTATAAACCATAAGCAGAATTTTAAAGTCAATTCTGAAAGACACAGGTAACCAGTGTAGTGACATCTAAACTGGAGAAATGTGTTCGGATTTTCTTTTCCTAGTTAGGATTCTAGCAGCTGCATTCTGCACTCGTTGCAAACGATTTATGTCTTTTTTGGGTAGTCCTGAGTGGAGTGCGTTACAGTAATCTAGTCGACTGAAAACAAAAGCGTGAATTAATTTCTCAGCATCTTTCAATGATATAAAAGGTCTAACTTTTGCTATGTTTATTAAGTGAAAAAATGCTGTCCTAGTGGTCTGATGAATATGCGATTTAAAATTCAGGTTACAGTCAACAGTTACCCCTAAGTTTTTTACTTCCGTCTTAACTTTTAATCCTAATGCATCAAGTTTATTTCTGATAACCTCATTGAATCTATTATTGCCAATCACTAAAATTTCAGTTTTCTCTTTATTTAGTTTGAGAAAATTACTATTCATCCATTCAGAAATACCAGTAAGACATTGTGTTAGTGAATCTAGAGAGTCGGTGTCATCAGGTGCTATTAAAAAATTACAGCTGTGTGTCATCAGCATAGCTGTGGTAGCTCACGTTGTAACCTGAGATAATCTGACCTAATGGAAGCATATAGATTGAGAAGAGCAGTGGACCCAGGATAGAGCCTTGTGGAACACCATATAGAATATCGTGTGTCTTTGAGTTGTGATTACCACAACTCACAAAGAACTTTCTCCCTGCCAGGTAGGATTCAAACCAATTTAAGACACTGCCAGAGAGGCCCACCCATTGACTAAGGCGATTTCTAAGAATATTGTGATCAATGGTGTCAAATGCGGCACTCAGATCTAGGAGGATGAGAACAGGCTTCTGTCTACATTTACCCGCAAGTCATTTACTACTTTAACGAGTGCAGTTTCTGTGCTGTGATTTGTTCTGAAACCTGACTGAAATTTATCAAGGTATTTGGTAAATTTTTCAGGTAGTTAGAAGGCCCTGTGGAAGAGAAGGTTCTTGCTTAATGGATGAAAGCCTTTAGGCTTGGATGGTAGTGCATGTATTGATGCTGCTCTGCACAGGTCCAGACTGGCCCAGTCACTATCTGCAACAAGTTTGCTCTTACTCAACTGTGTGGATTTCTTAAGTCAAAGTTATTTCTTAACAATCATAATATATGTTATAGTAGTGTTCTATAGTGAAGCTTATTTAAAAATTAAAAAAAAAAAAAATAGCCTCTTCTTGGGTTTACAGTGGAATTCATGAAGCAGGGGTCCACACTCTCAGGCAAGAGAAAAAGAAGGCCTAAGAGATTTTTCATCTGTGCAGATAGAAATGTAACAAAAGCTGTGATTTTCTTTGATGAAAAAAAAAATGTCCACAGAAAATTTTCAAACAACTAGTGTTTTATACCAGCTTTATGTGTTCTTGGCATAAGAGTGTAACTGTAGACCATGGCGTCTAATGATGGCACCAAGAGGAAGCATATAAATAAAAAAGAGCAGGGGGCCACGAACAGATCCCTGAGGGACACCAGGGGCCTCATGTATAAATGGTGTGTATGCACAAAAATGTTGCGTACGAACATTTCCACGTTCAAATCATGATGTATAAAACCTAAACTTGCTGTCTATAACAGCTTTCATACGGCAAACACTTCAGAGCCTTTCCTCGCGGTTCAGAAACAGTTTCATCCCAAGAACTATAAACGCACTCAATCAGTCCATCAAGTGCTCTTTATAGAACTGTTTGTAGTTATTAGTACAATTACCTCACTGTAAACTTGAGATACAGTTATATTATTGCACAACCTGAGCAACTTTATAAACCGTGTATTTACATATGATGACGATATCATTTTTAAGATGAATGCAGCAAAATATGTTTATTATATTATACATAAAAACTTTAACTTCATTTAAATAATCTATATCTATACTAATAAACGGCAAAGCCCTCACTGACTCACTCACTCACTGACTGACTCATCACTAATTATCCAACTTCCCGTGTAGGTAGAAGGCTGAAATTTGGCAGGCTTATTCCTTACAGCTTCCTTACAAAAGTTGGGCAGGTTTCATTTCGAAATTCTATGCGTAATGGTCATAACTGGAAGCTGTTTTTCTCCATTTACTGTAATGGAGATGAGCTTGAAACCCGTGGGGGCGGAGTTTCGTGTGACATCATCACGCCTCCCACGTAATCACGCAGTACGTAGAAAACCAGGAAGAG
>JANRMT010061414.1:31982351-32022064 GCA_026402145.1 Polypterus bichir lapradei
TTTTTCCTTTTCTTTTTCATAACTTCTTTAACACAGTACTTCTCCGCTGCGAAGCGCGGGTATTCTGCTAGTTCTTAATAATTAAACATGTGAGGACACAGTGCCACAGTGCTAGCGAGCCGCTGGCGCTCCGTTCACAGATTGTTCCTACCTCGCGCTGTATTCTTGCTGGGGCTGGCACAACACCGGAAGGATAGATGGAAAGAATAATTAAACATGTAGTACGAAGATATTTCAACGTTCCTTAAAAGTTTTGAAGAATCTGCGTTCTAAGCTTGCAGATGGCTTAACGCCTATTAATTGGAGGTTAGTACGTTTGAAAGAGACAGTACTGCTGCAATAAAGCATTTCAGTGAAGGTCGCGCACGGCGCAGCAAGCATCTTGCGTGAGACATGAACAATCACTGCACCATCATGTTCCCATGTTTAATAACATACTTTAACTCCTATCATCATGAAAATGATATCAAGTATACATCTCAGTATTTTAATTATTCAGAGAGCTGTAATATCACGAATGTAATGGATTTTGTGTCCTGTCGGAGGAAGAGAAAGCCCGTTTAAGAAGCACGTAGTGATTCACACACATAGAGCACATAGAAGATCAAATACAAAACAAAGCATTTAACATGCTACTTTAGTTACAATGGTATTTGAGAAACTAGTAAATTAAATGATTTTAAGATGAAGTTTATGATGTTCTACTTTAATGACAAAATAAACTACGTGATTAAAGTGGAAATTTAGAGATTAAAGTTGACATTTCGTGCTTTTTTCTCCACTGTGTGCCTATTTTTTTTTCTCTGTACCTTAATAAGCTTTCATATGACACTCAGACGGTGGGCTACGACTCGCCTTTTCACGGCGACTTTGATATCTGACAACTTCTTTTTTATTTCGGGCACTGTGAGTCTTTGTGAACTTGAGCTTTCGCGTTTCTCCGACATTCTATGCCACTCAATCAACTTCCTTTTGTTGTTTATACCACTGTTTAAACCAATAAAATAGTACGTTTTTCCTTGCCTCCACTTGATATTCATTGAAATTCTTCTATTTCCCCCCATGCTTTTGCCATTGTCTTTTCACAGAACACTAAGCTTAAGGACTATTTATATTGATTTGCATGTTCAAAGAGGCGTAATTCTAGGAGGAGACAGGGAGGGACAGCAGGCACATGCATGTGCGTTACTTTACACACTGACCGGGATTTATGTAGCGGAGGAATGTGGAAGTTGGCGAACACACAGATTTATGCATCTGGATTTTTTTTGTGCGTGCGCACATTTCCGCTTTTGTTTGTACGCCATGGTATAGTGTGAATTCTTTGCACAGCATTATGCATGAGGCCCCAGGAAACAAAATAGGTCAGACCTTAACCCACCCATTGGCAACAAATTCCTGTCAGTCCTTAAGGTATGATTTAAAACATACAAGAGTACCTTTAATAATGTTTAATTCATGCTTGAGTCTACACAAAAAGAGTATCATGATGCACTGTGTCAAAAGCAGCACTACGAACTAAAACAGAACTTAAGTCAGGGGTCCTCAATCAAAGTCCTGGAGGGCCGCAGTGGCTGCAGGTTTTTGTTCTAACCCAGTTGCTTAATTAGAAAGCAATTCTTGCCAATAATTTATGGCTTGTTGTGCTTTAACTCTGCCATGTCAGGTAATTCTCATATCCTAGATTTTCTTACCGTTTCTAAGGATATCCTCCAAATGATTTGAAGGCTAAAATGGCTAAGTGATTCTCAGTCCTTCACTTATTTCTCTTCACTTTCCTTCCAAGTATTTAATTAAACTCAATAGTGCATGATAAATATACACTGGTGTAAATGGTAACAAGCTAAATGGAGAAATGCTGGTCTCTTTTGTCATGTGCATGTTATTGTTAATTAGGAGCAATTAAAAACCAAGAATAATGCTGTTTAAGACTAAAATGAGCAATAAAGGTTCAAAATCTTAACGAAAGTGAGAACTAAAATGAAGCAGAAGTGGTACTTGAGCAATAAATGCTTCTTATTAAGCAATTGGGTAGGAGCAAAAATCTGCAGCCACTGCGGCCCTCCAGGACTGTGATTGAGGACCCCTGACTTAAGTGTTTAGGGACCACAATCCACTGCAACCAGGAGATCTTTGGTCACCCTGACAAGTGCAGTCTCTGTACTGTGGTTGGCCCTAAAACCAGACTGAAATTCCACAACCGGATCACTGGAGACAAGATGGTCTTTCAAATGAGCCACAACAGAACATTCTAGGAACAGAAGATTAGAAATAGTCCTCAGGTTCAAGTCCAGGTTTTTTAAGCACAGGGGTAACAACAGCCATGTTAAGGCTGGAAGGAACCGATCCAGTGTTAATAATCCTGGCCATAAAATGGAGAAGAAAGGGCAAGTAGCCACAACCAGAAAAAAAAAAGTATGGGTCCCAAGATACAGGCTGTGGGCCAAGTGGTCATGATACGCTTATGGACCGCAGGATCGACCAACAATGGAATTGAACCTTTTTCAGACTCTGAATAAAGCAGATCAATCTTCTTATTAAAAAGAAGACCAATTCCTCACAGAAGTCAGACGAAGCAATCAAAGGAAGATCAAATACAGGTTTTACAAGCTTATTAACAGTAGAAAAAGGCATTCTGGTGTCATACTGACCACATAGAATACTATTTGTATACAAAAAAGCCTTAGCCCTAAGTCACACCTGTTTATAGAGGGCAACATGTTCCTTGTAGCCAGTTGCATGAGCAACCAAGAATGTTATTCTACTAAGGCAAGCGATTTAACTTGGTTAACTGATCAGTTTTGTCTTTGGCAATGCCAGTAATCACTTAAATAAATCAGTAAGGCACCAAACCTTAGGTTTCTCTCCTGAGGTAGGTGGTCTCTGGCCGTCAGACTTATATCAAGATAACTCAAGCACACGTGTTTTAAGAAGCAGAAAAATACAATTTACTGATAAACACAAAGATTACAAAAATATAATAACTGCATATATATTGACATATAAGTTGGACAAGACAAAAATGGAACATAGAACTATTTGGAGTTCTAATTTATCTTGGCACAGATAGTTTTACGATACTAAGTCTTTAAAGATGATGTCCGAAGTCATGTAGAGTTGTTGCACTGGGTTCAAGGGGAGGATTCTTCTTGCGTTGGAGAGCATGCATTCTCCTTGTGATATGGTTCTTTGTTCAGGTATTCTGTGCTTCTCTCAATTAAACTCTTTGCTGTGTTGTCTGCAACTTTACAGGGAAAAGAATTACAGTAATCTCTTGTGATTCATGGGAGTTAGGGGTGCCTGACCATCGGTTTGTTTAGACAATTCGGCTACTTCTGATTCGGCTTCAGTCTCTCCAGGTCCCACTGTATTCAGTGCACGGCCGAAATCAGCAGCACCAATTCAGCCACAGGGCGAGTGGGTAACAGTAAGACAGGAGTCTAAGAATCCAAAATGTAGTCCCCCGGCACCCAGGTCGCCAATTTGGACCCAGAACAGATTTTCAGCTCTCCGCAGCGTGCTTGTGAACACTGAGAATAATAAAGTGCTCATAATTGGCGATTCCATAGTGCGGAATGTTAGAATTCCAAACTATGTTAAACCAGCAGTTAATGTTAAGTGCCTCGCAGGGGCCAAGATTTCTGGCATAGAGGCCGCATTGGACCGTGTCGCAGACGATGAAGTATCTACCTTATTGCTGCATGTCGGCACTAATGATATTTATTTACAGCAATTTGAGGTATTAAAGCGGAACTTCATCTCTCTATGCACCAAAGCTAAAAGAAAATGTTGGAATTTAATTGTATCTGGTCCCTTACCAAGATTATATAGAGGGGATGTGATTTATAGCAGATTGCATTCCCTTCACTGTTGGCTAGAAACCTGGTGTGCAAATAAAAGCATAGCGTTTGTGAACAATTGGGATGATTTTTGGGAAAGGCCTGGATTTTTCAGAAGAGATGGTTTTCATCCTAACTGGAGGGGATCTTATGTATTATCCCAAAATATGGCAGCAAAACTGCCTGGTTGACTGATTAGAGCACCATCCAGGCCGCAGTCATGTGATCTTAAATCACAGGCTGTTGTTTATCCCACCTGTTATTTTCCTGAAGCTGTTACCCAAAACCCTTGTGGGGCATCCAGTAAATTTAGTCTTGATACAAACCTTAAATTAATTGATAACCAAAAAATAAGCTGTATAATTAGACCAAGGGATAAAACCAGACCCTCCACCAGGGGCACCTGTAATAAAATTTACTTCAAATTAAAACAAAAAATAATATCACCAGTTCAGAAAGAACCATGCAGTTTTAAATGCTGTTTATTGAACATTCACTCTCTTGGCACTAAAGCTGTTTTGGTAAATGATATTATATTAAGTACAAAATCTGATCTGTGTCTTCTCACTGAAACCTGGCTTAGTAAATATGACACTGTTCCCCTAGGTGAGGCATCACCACATGGATACTCGTTCCTTCATAAGTCTAGAGATTCTGGTCGAGGAGAATAATTCATTGTAACAAAATGCAAATCACTTCTAAAAATCTAGGCAACTTTACATCCTTTGAGGCATTCATTTTAAATATTAAAACAGATTCCAACACAATTATAGTGCTAGTCTACAGACAACCAGGGCCATATTTATTGTTCATGACTGAATTTAGCAAACTTTTATCTGATTTGGCTATAAATTATGATCATGTTGTACTGATGGGGGATTTTAATGTACACATTGATGTGGAAACTGACACTTTTACCAAATGTTTTACTTATTTGTTAAATTCAGTAGGATTTTGTCAGATTGTCAAAGGTCCAACTCATAATCATAACCATACATTAGATTTAATTATAACCTGCAAAGTTGAAATTCAAAATTTAAATATTACTCCATTAAATGAAGTTATTTCCGATCACTTCTTAATTACATTTGATTTAGTCCTGCCCTTGCCAATGCAGTCACAGATTAAAACAAAGACAGTGCGACATCTAGATTGTAATTCTGCTTCAAAATTTATAGATACCTTGAGTAAGTCGAGTGTAATTGTGGAAAACCATTTAGATCAGTTAACATCAAATGTAAATGTGGAATACAATTTAGAACAGCTAACATCACATTATAATGTGACCTTGAGAGATGCTCTGGACACAGTGGCTCCCCTTAAAACAAAAGTGATCAAAGCACATAGAAACTCTCCCTGGTTTAATGAAAACACTCGCGCTCTTAAATTAGAGTGTAGAAAACTGGAGCGCAGATGGAGAACAACAAAGCTACATGTCTTTCAAATTGCATGGACAAAGAGTGTTAATAAATATAAAAAAGCCCTCTTTAAAGCTCGCTCAGAATACTATTCTACATTAATAGATAGCAATAATAAAAATCCTCGGGTACTGTTTAGTACAGTGGCTAAATTAACAAATGGGAATTCAGATCAACAGTGCAGAATACCAACAGATATTAGCAGTACAGACTTTATGAACTTCTTCAATGAGAAAATTAAAAATATAAGATCCCAGATCTCTGCATCACAGTACAAACCACATACTAGCTTAGCAGACCCTGTCTCACATTGCATTCAGCACTTTAATAATTTTAATCCTGTAACTGAGCAGGAAGTCTTAACTTTAATTACTAAAATGAAGCCCACTACTTATTCCCTAGATCCAGTGCCAACAAAACTAGTAAAAAGTGCCATGGATGTTCTTGCGGCGCCTATTCTAACCATTATCAATAGTTCATTATTGCATGGCACAGTACCTGATGCACTAAAAGTGTCAGTCATTAAACCATTACTTAAAAAGTCAGACCTAGACCCAAACATACTAAATAATTATAGGCCTATTTCAAATTTACCGTTTCTCTCTAAAATACTAGAAAAAGTAGTCGCCAGTCAGCTTCTGTCGCACCTTACGCATTACAATTTATTTGAGAAATTACAGTCTGGTTTTCGTACTGGTCATAGTACAGAAACGGCACTACGGGTTGTAAATGACATTCTGATATCCTCTGATGAAGGAAACTCCACTGTAATTATGTTGTTAGACTTAAGTGCAGCATTTGACACCATTGACCATTCGATTTTACTGCACAGGCTAGAAAACGATGTTGGGCTTACAGGCCCCGTGCTTGCTTGGTTTAGTTATTTATCAAATCAATTCCAATATGTACAGAAATGTGCTGACAGTACTCCATCATTATACACAGAAGTTCAATATGGTGTCCCGCAGGGCTCAGTACTGGGACCTTTACTGTTTTCACTTTACATGCTTCCACTGGGATCTCTCATTAGGAAACATGTTCATTTTCACTCGTATGCAGATGACACCCAGTTATACCTTTCATTTAAATCAAATGAAGTTTCTCCGATGTTGTCTTTAATTAGTTGTGTTAGCGAATTAAAGGAGTGGATGAATGATAACTACTTGTCTTTAAATACAGATAAAACAGAGATGTTAATTGTTGGAGGGAATGACGCGGATCACAACAATATTTTGTCATCATTTAACTCAGTTGGAATCCCAATTAATTTTACTGAATCAGCCCGCAATCTAGGAGTTATCTTTGATTCTAGCATGTCATTTAAAGCACATATTACAAAGTTGTCCTAAACATGTTTCTTCCATCTTAAAAATGTTAGGAAATTAAGGCGCTTTCTAAATAAACAGGATTCTGAGAAATTAATTCATGCATTTATCTCTAGTAGGATTGACTACTGCAATGCGGTGTTCACTGGCTGTTCAAACTGTTCTCTATTCAGCCTCCAGTTAATCCAAAATGCGGCTGCAAGAATTAATACAAGAACAAGAAAATATGAACACATAACTTCAGTTCTTAAATCCTTACACTGGCTCCCGGTTAAGTTTAGAGCAGATTTCAAAATCCTCCTTTTAACATATAAAGCATTAAATGGCCAAGGTCCGACTTACTTGTCTGAACTTATCATGACTTACAAACCTGAGCGCACATTAAGATCTCAAGATGCCGGTCTGCTTATGATTCCAAGGATTAATAAAATAACAGTGGGAGGTCGAGCTTTTAGTTACAGGGCCCCTAAACTGTGGAATGGTCTTCCCGCTTCTATAAGAGATGCCCCTTCGCTCTCAGCCTTTAAATCCCGGCCAAAGACTCACTTCTTCAGTTTAGCATATCCTGACTAGAGCTGCTGATTAACTGTACATACTGCATCTCTGTTGTTAGTCATTAGCACTAAAACATAAGTAACATGATAGTTATAATTGAATACTAACCCTCACCTATTCTGTTTCTGTTCTCGGTACTCAAATGTGGCAATTGGTGCCACGACCCACCTGCCAAGTTGTTTGCCTGCCTATGGTAAAGTCATCCCTGATGGAGGATTGCAGGAATCATGGGAAAGAGGGGTCCTTTCATCGGATTGGCTGGCCCAGCACTGTTTTAGCCATGGAATGGCCAAATGCGGGAGGCAGCTTGATGGATGGTCTCCAGGACTCTAAAAATATCCAAATCTTATTATGTGATATCATCTACTGTTAAATTCTGCTCCGTACTTCTAAAATTTTTATTTTTATGCTGTATTAAGGATTTGTTCTGTTCTGTGTATTGTATTTTATTGACCCCCTTCATTTGACACCCACTGCACGCCCAGCCTACCTGGAAAGGGGTCTCTCTTTGAACTGCCTTTCCCAAGGTTTATTCCATTTTTTCCCTACAAGGTTTTTTTGGGAGTTTTTCCTTGTCTTATTAGAGAGTTAAGGCTGGGGGGCTGTCAAGAGGCAGGGCCTTTTAAAGCCCATTGCAGCACTTCCTGTGTGATTTTGGGCTATACAAAAATAAATTGTATTGTATTGTATTGTATACATGCAAAAACCCACAAATACATTTTTGGCCCTGATTACAGTTGTCACACACACGCAATTTGGAGACAACTAGTGGGCCAGATGGAGCGGGAAAGAAAACGAGACAGGGGAATAAGACAAAGTTTTAATGCCTTTCTCTATTCCTCATCAAAAAACAAGAAGAATAAAAACCTGCATCGAGTCCGAAAACACCATCCGTAGAGGACTCCACTTCCGAGTACTAGCTCTGATGTCACTTCCGTCCACCCGAGATGACCTCACTTCTGGTTCTCTTCTGTTTTCCTCATCTCCGGTCTCCAAGAATGACATCACCTCTGTCCCTTACTCCCCTCGTCACCATAATTTCCTTTGCTTGTCTACTTCTGCCCAAAGATAGAAACTGTTTGTGTTTGTCAACTGTTTATTTTGAACTTTTTGACTCTGGGAGCAGTCATGACGGAAAGCTCGACTCCACCACATTATACGAGGACTATTCCCCAACCTTTAATCTGTCTTGTTTTTTTACATAGTATATTCTAAGTTTATTGCGGTAAATAAGATGCAAAAAGGTGCAAGAAATAAGACAGAGTCATCACTGTGCAGCCAAATCATGTGTGTAAAGCTGGCCACCAAGACAGCATGGCAGCCCCAAAGTGAGAACCTGGAGGGCCGCAGCAGCTGCAGGTTTTCATTCTAACCATCTTCTTCAATTAGTGACCAGTTTTTGCTGCTAATTAACTTCTTTTGCCTTAATTTTAATTAACTTGACTCAGCCCCCTTAGTTGTCTCATTTTCCTTAATTAGCAGCCAAACATTAATGAGACACAAAACAAGCCGCCACATCACACAATATCTGAAAATAAAGAAAGGTGATGGTCTCTGTAAGGTTGATCTCTCGGGTCACCAAAATATTTTGACAGTGTTCTTAGAAAAAGTAGAAAAATCAACAGTTTTAGAAATGTCTGCTGTGGCAGAATGAGAGCAGCAACAAGCCATTTAACAGCAATAATCAGCTTCTCATTAAGAGATTGGTTGGAGTTTGAAATCCCAGTTTAGCTGGTCATCTGTCAGCTCATTTCATGTGTCATTTCTGTATGGTTGTCATTTAATAAAGAAAGGAATAAGTTCAGAGGACTTAATCCTTAAAGACAATGCTATTAAAATGAAGGGAAAAGGAGTTAATCAGCAGTGAAAACTGGTCACTTATTAGGAAAAAAGTCAGACTGAAAACCTGTAGCCACTGTGACCCTCCAGGCCAGGAGTTTGACACCCCTGCTCAAGGGGTTGTGTTGATTTTCAGTCCTTTTAAGTAGTAGGGCTATAGTGCTATTGGCATTTTTCCCACAATATGTCACAAAACTCACAAAGTAATTCCCACTTAATTATCAATGACAAACCCACGAATAGGCAGATCTACAAGGTGTAAACCCGCAAATTGCAAGGGCCGACCTCTACCCTTTTCTGCGCAAGAGTTTAAAAGCTGAAATTCCCTACTTTAACTAATTCCTGCTTCTCAGTCTTCTCAATCTGCTGGCCTGGTTAATTGGCACAGCATGGCTTGGTAAAGGGATTTCAGCTTTCAGGTCCACAAAGAGAAGAGATTGTCAGGTTTCAGCTCCCCAGACAAGGAGTGGCTTATCAGCTTTTTGGTTTCAGAGAGTGCAAGAGGACATTTTGGAGAGTGAAGGCAGAACCCCAATAGGAGTTACCACAAAATTCCCCCGAGAGAGGGCCCAGAAAGGTTAGTTTTTGAAGAAATACATAATCTCTCATGACTTGATTAAAGTCACTTCCAGTTACAAAACAAGGGCTGCTCACAGGCATGTTATTATTTTGACCATTACAGCTGTCATTTGTTGAATTATAGCTCTTTGTTGTCTACTTGGCACCTTCTGGCCTGATAGAGTCTACAGTGGCACCTCTGCAAAGATGTCAGCGTGTAACGGCCGATTCACTCTCCCTAACCAGCAGCTACACAACCAAGACCCGTGGCCTGGCAAGTGGAGGACATTAGACCTGATAAGCTGTACCTCTTCCAAATAAATTTCCCCAATCGAAGTTCAAAAATAAGCCAAAAAAAAAACAAACAGTAGGTAAAATAATAAAATGAGCATATATTGATAAAAAAGAAATGAACAAACTCCAAACAATATATATGTTACGGCCAAAACCCAAAGTCTGGCCAGTTCCCGAATTGGCTGGCCATTTTGCATTTTGGCCAAGAGTTGTGGCCAAAGTTCGAATTACTAGAAATGACCAGTGTATATGCTATTTTGGCCGGCTATTTCGCGAAGTGGCGAGAACTCCCTGGCCAAAATTTGATGTGCTGATGTAAGACTGTCCGCGGCTCTTGTTCAGAAAGCGGACGCCACTTGAGACGGCCTTCCACTCGCCCAAACACTAACCTTAAGGTCAATAAAATAATTCCCTGATGTTAAGCTATTATTTTAGGGCTAAAATGATAATAGAAATGTGAAACCTACTTATATATCTAATCTTAATTATTGTGAAACAACCAAGTGGCGTCCGCTTTCTGAACAAGAGCCGCCAAGGCTACCCTCGATGCCATTGCACTACTAAGGGCGCCACAAACCACTGCTCATGCCTTTTTTCTTCTGACTCTGGCCAATCGCCCCATGCTATTTCACAAACTGGCTGGCCAAATCCTGAAATCATGGAAAAGATCGGACATTGGCTGGTCAATTTACAGCGAAATTGGCAATTTCCCAATTTGGCCAGACACCTCCCACTTTGGCCGATTTCGGGTTTTGGCCATAACATATATATTATACCTCAACCAACCCCGACATAACATTCAACTCCAAAAGTGTCCGGCGGAAAGTAATAATAAAAAGTGCAGCACAAAGTTAATATACAATACAAACCCTCCCTTGACCCCACACTGAACACAAACTCAATAAGACACACAGAAAGCACGAAACGCATATAAAAGTCCACAAGATTTAACGGAAAATGGATAATGCTTGTGGACCTGGTTCAGCTGGAAAAATTGTCCTACGGAAAGTACACAGATAAAAATGATGGCTTGCTCCTCTCCCCAAACAACAAGAAAACAGTCTCACCGTGCTTATCCTTGGTAAGTGGCGTAAATCAGAACCCCGGGGTTTTGTGGTACAAAGATGTTGTTGTCGGGTATTGAAAGTGGCAGGTAAACAAAGGGGCGAATAGTTTTGAATTTGTGCTTTTTCCTGACTCTGTAGTGAATTGGCGGTCTAGTAGAATGGGCTGTTTTCTTTTCTTTCTGTCCTTCTGTTTAAATAGCAAATGACCGGATGCAGGTGAGATTGACAGGACCAATTATCATGAGGGACCACGGTTCCACAGTGTTATTCCTTCCACTTTTGTTTCCAGGAGAGCATATTTACATACACAGACCATGTAAATAGGCCAACACGATGAAAGACAGGACTCAGGATAAAATACATTTACGACATTAATCATGTAGCACCGCTACAAGTTCAACTCTAAATTACACTTTGTTATCAGATTAGAGGCTGGTCCTGGGACAGAGAGTTTGGATGCTTACTTTGGATTGTAAGTGGGGCTTTGATGAAGCTGGATTTCTTCATCCCTGTTAAATTTGCTGTCTTAACACACCTGACATGCCAATACAGCCTAGCAGAATGGGTAATACCATACAAGGGACATTAAACCTGACCACTAACTTTCACATTAGGCCTGTACAAATTGTACTCCAGGAGGATATGAACAGTGGAGAGTGAGAATATTTGCAGCATTGCTCCCTGTGTAATTTGTGGTTCATTATTCATCTTCTGAATGTGTTAATCTCCACAGGCAGCTCTGCAGTGAATGTAATCAATGATTATTTTATAAGACAGATTCCACACTAATCACTACCATGTAGAACAAAGGTGTTATAAACAACAACAACAATTTACTTCTTGTACAGCCCAAAATCACACAAGAAATGTTTTATTGGGCTTTAACAGACCTTGATTTTTCACAGCCCCACAGCCTCGACTCCCTGAGGAGTTGTAGTTAGAAATGTTATTATGCCAAGAATCAAAAATGTAAATAACAAATTGTAAAGGATGAAATCCATCCATCCATCCATTATCCAACCCGCTATATCCTAACTACAGGGTCACTGGGGTCTGCTGGGGACAATCTCAGCCAACACAGGGTGCAAGGCAGGAAACAAACCCCGGGCAGAGTGCCAGCCCACTGCAGAAAGGATGAAATGACATTCACAAAGCTAGAAATAATTGTATTGGTATGGAGGAGTCTTATTTACACAACAGTACAAAATGTACACTTTACAATGGAAAATCACTGTCTCCTATAAAACATACAATAAAATGCATCAGGCCTAAGAAGTGACTAGAACTTGTATTGCTTGTGGCAAGCAGACAATGTTTAAATCCTCTTCTTCTTCATCATGTTTAATCAACTTGAAATGTCAAATGGGGGGCTCAGAATTTCTCTTTGCTGGCTCTTTTGTTTTTTTAAGATAAAAGCTGTTCACAGGTAGATGGTTCAAGTAAATTCCATACTCAAATGTATAAATAAATGCTGCAATGTGCACCATTTGAAAAAGTTATGAGCTGCTCATAATGACTACCAAACTGGTGACAGTGCTGTATATCCTTTGTGTGTGTGAGAGATAAATTGTGTTTTTATATACTGTAGTACAGTGCTTTATTTTTCTATATGAAATGGTTCCCCAAATTATTTTCCTTTATACACTTGTTTCATAATCAGTCCGTAGCAGTCTCTTGAGGAATTTTCTGTAACCCTAGGAAGAAGTTGCTCATATTGTGTATCTCCTCTTAGAACTCAAATGTTACAATAAACACACAATCATGCTCTGTAACTTTTAACATCAAGTTACCAGTATGGGTCAGATATCTTGGCAGTAACGTCTTCGTTTATCTTGGTATCAGTGGTTATTGTTATCCCTTACCCAAATTTTCATTGTTTTTCTAGTATTTTTGCAAACCATTTGCAAAGATGATCTTGTCTAATGTAAAGAACTGGTTAGATGTTAAATTGGTAACTGGGTATGAAGCTGAACATCTTCTCTTCCATTATGCCAGAAAGTGTAAGGAAATTCAACTGAAGAAGCTGCTCCAACATCACCCTGTATAAAAAGGTAAAAACAAAAGGTCAGCTTTACGAGGAATTGAACAAATAGCAAGCCTTTGTTAATCTCTGTCTCCTTGTCAGCGTCTTCGTCTCCCATCAATTCATTATCAAACCTGCTCATACAGTTTAGAGTTGCAGTGGATGAAGCCTTCAGGCATATGACAGGACCCAACATCTCCAAAGGATACTCACTTATTTACATTTACCTATTTGGCTGATGCCTTTATCCAAGGCAAATTACAACATTATGATACACTTGGTTACATTTCTTTTGGTTTTCCAACTGGAGCACAGGCAGATCAAGTGACTTGCTCAATGTCACAACACAGTGTCAGTAGTGGGATTTAAACACACAACCTCAGGATTTGAAGACCAAAGTCTTAACCACTACACCACACTGCCCACTCAATCATATAAGGAAAATTTAATGTTAACAATTTCACCTAACACATCTTTAGAATGTGAAGCACCTGGAAAATAACCCACACAATCCCTAGTGAAATAATGGTAAAGAATTGCAGATAAATGTCAAAAAAACCTAGATGACCAGTCACATAGCTCCATACAGACAGAGATAAATAGTATAGTTTGTCAACTTTGATCAAAGACCAATTAATCTGGAAATAACAAGTATTTATGTATTGCCAATCTTTTTGCCAAATGTTAACATTATATATAGTATATATAAACTATAATGTACTTAACGTAATGCAGAATAGAGCAAGCTGGCTTTGTAACTTTTAGGAGGGAATAAGAGATTTAAATAAAGGAGGCTGTGAAGGAAGAGAAGAAGACAACAAATCACCACAGATCTTAAGAGCTGACCTCAACTATAGGTAAAAGGTAGAAGAAGAAGTAGTAAGAGCTGGAGACTTGCATCTGACTGACTGGAATTTCTAGAGCCCAGACATATCTCCAAGATTGCTAATACACAAACAAGTCCAAGGGTGGAAATGAGATAATGGGTTCACCAATTACAAAGGCCTCAATATGCAAAACAGTGGTATAAAAGTGTCACTACAAAAAGGTGAAAGGGTGAACTGAAAGGGAACAGACATAAATAAATCTAAGTTTGATTGGGAGTCTTCAGCTAACCCAATGGTGGGTTTACATCAGGAGCAATCCAACTACAGAACACATTGAGGGTGCAAGCCCAATGGTATAATTCTAAAACCATTAAGGACAGTTTTCAATATCTGAAAATTTTTCATTGTAATACATAGTTAAATGAGAAAGGAAAGATAGGGTGAGGAGGAGATCAAGAAAAAAGAAATTATGTTACACTCTTACTGGCAGTAGGGGAGAACAATGTCCCAAACTAATACGGAAATGTCTATACCAAGATATCTTGATAGATTTGTCAATGGAATGAATGGTGGGAGAAGGATATTTAACATTTACTTATTTGGCAGACTCCTTTATCTAAGGCAACTTATAACATTTATGATACAAATGGTTACATTTCTTTTGGTTTTACAATTGCAGCACACACAGGTCAAATGACTTCTCAGGGTCCCACAGTGTCAGCAGCAGGAGCTGAACCCACAACCTCAGGGTTTAAAGTCCAAAGCCTTAACCACTACACCACACTGCTGGCAAAGATCACTTTAGGGGAGATGTGCAAATATGGAACAATTCATTTTATAACTAGACACGGATTCACAGTAACAAATCAAATTAAGGATGTGAGAGAGATCATTACCAAGAAAAGTCAGGATGTCGTAAGAATATATAGAGATTTTTTGGGGGGCATTCTGTACATAAATAAGGGAGATAAAAGTACAGTTTACAAAGGGAAATAGCTATAAACTCAAGTGAAACAATAAAAAATAGGAGGGGTACTACAAAGGACAGCCTGGCCCCCTTATAAATGTGAAATGATTGGGAGATATTGGAATTGGTAAATATAATGGCTGATGGATGGATAGATAGATAGATAGATAGATAGATAGATAGATACTTTATTAATCCCAAGGAGAAATTCACATAATCCAGCAGCAGTATACTGATACAAAAAGCAATATTAAATTAAATAGTAATAAAAATGAAAAAAATAAAAATAAAAAAGCAGACAATAACTTTGAGTAATGTTAGCATTTACTCCCCCGGGTGGAATAAAGATATATATAAAGAGCATAAAGAGTCTTGGTCCTTTTAATTCATTCCTTCCCAAACCTAGAAATTGCAATACAAAGGCCTAATTCCCATGGTCAAAATGCTCCACTGCATCTTGTAAGAAAAGGCCAGCCTACAACTGTGAAGTTGTAGTTACATCGATAAGGGAAATGACGTGTGTTAACTACTCCTTGTCAGATCCAAGTAAAGCTAGTTTGATCAGGGTAAATTCATTTGCGGATGACAGATTGTAAATGCAGGGTACAATATTTTCCAGCAGCTGGTAGAGTTCAAAGAACACTTTAGGTAGTCTGTTTTTTAAAGCCACCTACATAGAAGCGTATTAAGCACCAGGTATTTGTCTAATTTTCATTTTCCTCATATGGATTTATTCTAGGAAAATCTGGGGTTTTCCTACATATTAAACATGGCACCCTAGTCAAGAATCAAATAAGACCTAAGCATCATAAGGTGAAAACAATACTTCTGAACCACCACATCAGCTACATTGTGTTCATACAGTACCTTAATATTCATTGCAATTAATCCAATTTCAAACATATCCTTAGTTCCAATTCTTTCTTGAATATCATTTAACACAGCCTGGCAGGCATCAGCAGGACATAACCCCTTAAAGAAAAATAAATAGGTTTGTTATAAAAAAATTTACTTTATTTATGGATATTACACTTTTCCCAATTCAGACAAAGCCTGATGACAGCCGTTTTCTTAAAGTGCTTTGTGGAAAGAGGCTGAGATATGGTGAGCTAGTATAGCAAAACAGAGATAGTGTGACCCCAACATAGGGGGAGAAAGAGAGAGGTTTTAAGTCTTGGTTCTGAAGTAAGTATCCTAGTGGCCACTGACTTTGTCAATGTCGATGTAAATTTATTTATATAGCACATTTAAAACAACATAAGAATGCTGTGGCCAAAGTGCTTTACAA
Organism: Polypterus bichir lapradei; assembly: GCA_026402145.1. NCBI lineage: Eukaryota > Metazoa > Chordata > Cladistia > Polypteriformes > Polypteridae > Polypterus > Polypterus bichir. The sequence goes on from JANRMT010061414.1 coordinate 31,998,352, forward strand.
TAATAGAATAAAAGAAAACAAACAATTAACATGAATAACATAAATAGAAATAAAATATATATGAACATAAAATAAAATACATAAAAAATAGATGTTATATAATCACAAAGAGGAAACCATCAGTATTACTGAAGGTCACGGAATGCAAGTGAATAGAAATGAGTCTTTAATCTTGTTTTGAATAGTTCAATTGTAGACGACTCCTTTATATGATGAGGTAAAGAGTTCCACAGGTGAGGAGCAGCAGCTGCAAACACTCTGTCGCCCTTGGTTTTACACTTGGTATGAGGGACAACAAGAGACAACTGACCAGAAGATCAAAGCACTCTGGATGGCTGGTGTAGAACACAAAATTCAGACAAATACTTTCTTTCCAGATGGTTCAATCTCTGAATTTGGAAATACACACCAGTGATTTATGTCTCTAACAATAGGGAATGACTACTAAATAAGTACTTCTTTAGGCAAGAGGGGCCTGAGTTGCCTCGGAAGCTTGCATATTGTAATCTTTTTAGTTAGCCAATAAAGGGTGTCATTTTGCTTGGCTTTTCTCTACTAAATAAGGAAATTATTTCCTTTCTACGCATTTTTTACAGGAACATGGTTGAAAACAACAAAATACAATGAAATTACCTGCTTCATCAGATGAACAACATGAAAGCTTGGACAAAAACACATTATCTTGTCTCCATCGCCAGTTGCTAGTAAAAAGCAAAAAAAAAAGTGAAATACCCATAGATTGCAGAAATGCTGTAACTATGCTACAAAGGTTTCTGCACAAGTTTAAAAATACCAGTGCATCCCTGGAAAAAAACACACAGACATATTAAATATGTAAGAGCCAATTGATATTACACCAAATGGTGATAAAACACGTTTGCACTGTAGTTTATAGTTTTATATTATTTACAGTAATAATGTTCCTTTAACATAGAAGCAATGGATCTTCTTGTAAGGTGAGGTTAAAAGATAAGCAGTCCTTTATAATGTATATTCAGCAATTTTTTAACTTAATCTACTCAGTTGGAGACAAGATTTAAATATATTACTAATTTATACCATTAACAAGATAATTTCACAAGAAGTTCTTAAATGTTCAGCAATTTATTATCGTCTTAAAATATGTAAATAAAAGAGGTAATTGCACTGGCTGGTACTAATGGTGTTATCTTTAGCATTCCAATACAAGCTAATGTCTGACTAACATCAGTACAGTATTAAGTAGAATAGCTTTTTATTCAAAACAGGATAAAAAACTGAATAAGCTAGGAGAAAGTAAAATCTATGTATTTATATTAATAGACCTATTCTAACTCATTTTATTTCAGTATTACCGCATATAGTTATTATACTGGAGAATCAGTCAAAAACAGGCTATTTAATTTGCCCATAAAATTGTAAACACTGTCAGGAAATGAGAGGACTGCATGATATATTTAAGCACATGCTTAGATTGTATGAATAAAGTAGTAAAATGATGTACAAACTGGGCAGTTAAAGGTGCATGTGAGGTCACTGCCTAGAAGAGGATGTTCCAAGATTTTATAGAGTATTATTTGATATTTCAGAAAATGCTCGGCTGGAATGAGAATAAAGAATGAAATAGGCTGCAGTTCTCTCATAACCAAATGTGCCCACATATTATATAATGTTAATATACAACAGGAATTATATTCATTGGAACAAAGAAAAGTTTGCAACGTCAGTTTTCAACAATTTAATACAAAAATTATGCTGCTTAGAACCTCATAACCACCATGATATTGGGGTATTGAAAATGTTTTTTTGTACTTTGGCAGCTGTGTTTTGTAATGTTGTGTTGCTTATGGCCAGGAGTGCAAATAGGCGGCATGTAGAGTTTGCATTCCAAATGCGTAGGCATCATCTATGGGGATCAGAGGGACAACTAGCCCCAAGTCCCGGAGTGATACTACAAAAAAGTCTCAATAATTAAAATGAGTTGAAAGGTCCATTTCGGCTACATTTTATCCTATATGTTCCAGGCCACTTAGGCTACATTCAGAAAACAGTTAAATGTGACTCAGTTATTACCTATGGATCATATCCAATATTTTTGTTTGATGGTTCCAATTAAATTTGCGAATCTAATATGACTATGCAATGGTATCTATCCTGAACCTACAAAATTAATAAAAACTAATCAGGCTGAAGCAATCCGATAGACAGAAATGAAAACCAGCTATATGATTATTGCCGATACGCGGACTTCGAATTGTTTATATTACTGGATGTTTGAGAATTTGGCAGTGGTTAAAGGTGGTTTGAGTAGGAATGTCTGTACAGAGAAACCTGAGGATACAAGAGATGAACCACAACTGGTGGGAACAAGATGTGGAAGGGTTTAATGCAAAATAGCAGTATGACAATTTCAAAATGTTGAGGGGAACATTCGAGTATTGCATGTGACAGATTTAACAAGGATTCAGAAAGATATTTGCACCTCCACCTACATTCCAGAATGAATTGTTGAACTGCTGCTAACACTCTGGACAGGACCTATACTTAAGCTGATAGCAAAAGTGTAAATCAGAGTTGACCTGACACCATTGCTGAGGCTGCTTCATACAAAAAGGCAACCAAATGGACATTCATTTTAGGCTTGCAACTGCAAAATAAACTTGCATATTTGAGATGGACAACATAACGGGCCTATTTGCAGACACTGAATTTGTAACTCTAAGGGACTTTAATCCAATCATCAGAGATTACATATTTCTTTAAAACTGGCTGCATTCACTTCTTCTTTCTCTCTGGGGGACTGATGGCTGAGGAACTCTTCTCTTTGGGAAGCCAAAAAGCAGACAATGCACTCTCTTTTGAGGAACTGAATGTTGACAATTTGTTCTGTTAGTGAACTGAAAACTACTGAGCTTTTTGGTGGTGAGAAGCCATCCAATCTCTGTGGAGCAAAGAGCTCACAAACTTTTTTTGACCTGGAAGCTGCTCTCCATATAGCCCTTCAGCTGGTCCCCTTGAATTAGCTCAAAGATCCACTATCCCAAACTAGCCAGTGACCGACCTCTGTCTGAGAAGACTGAAAAAGAAGTTGCAGAGGACACTGCAAAGAGCTAAACAGCAGGCTGAGAAAGGCAGCATCACAGCACACAAAAAAACAAAGGAGCAAGAGAAAGGGTCCACTGCAGCACAGGAAAAGCCCTTCAGTTGAACCTGGAATAACAAAAGTAACAACTCCACACAACAGTGGACATCATCCTTGATTACTTGGTATCATAAAAGTAGTTATCTCTGCCAAGATAAATTAGGACTCTAAATAGCGAGTAAACTGCCAGTTCATTCTGTGTTATATGTTTATTTGTCTGTTTTGCATTGTCTTCTATGTCAATATACAGTATAAACAGTTATTATGTTTCTATAATCCTTGTCTTTTTCAATAAATTATATTGCTTCTTAAAATGAATGTGCTTTAGTTTCCTTGATATAAGTCTATCAACCAGAGACCCTCCTACAGACAAATGTAAGGAAAAGTGGAAGCCTTACCAAACTTTAATTAACGGCTTCGCCAAAGGCAAAACTGATATTTAATTAACTAAGTAAAATTCTGTTCTTTTCTTACAATGAACATTGGCAAGAGAATCTGTCTACTTAATCCAACATTCTAAACAGTAGTTTAAGCTGATAATGAACAGATAATCATAAACGTATCATGCAGCTCCATGAATGATAAAATATAAATTAGATTAAGGTTTCTGAAATAAATGTACTCTTATAATATAATCGCAAAACCAAATTAAACCGAAGTACAATGATTACCTTTAAACATTTACCCATGATTCCTATTTACTGATCGGCAATGTATGAAAATAATGCAATATCACCATCCAAAACCAGTGCACAACCTCAGAGAGTTTATTTTTTCAGACAAAGACTGGATCTGGAGAGCTTTATTAGTGAACCAGGACCAAAGAGTGGAATCAGTTAAGTCATAGATGGTGATAAGCAACAGAGTTTGGAGTTTAACCAATAGTGTTACTATAAGCCCATTTAACAGATGCTTTTACTTTGAATTAAATCAGCCTTAAGCAATGCAGTCAGACAGAACTCGGTTAGTGGCTCTGAACATGGTTTTATCTTGATTTTGAATCTGTCCATTAAACAAGGTGAAATACAAATAGAATATTCAGTACAACACTGCTAATGACGGTTCACAACTTTGCCACTCAATACAACATTTGTACAATAAGATATTTCAATAATTCAATTGAACACATTAGTGACAGTCTTGACTCTCTGCAATAACTTCCAGAGTCTTTCCTCCTTGCCAACGCAGCTGCCAATTCACAATCTAAGTAGAAACCTGTTTACTGCTGCAAATCACAATCGGCAGCCATCTCCTTTTATGTTATCTATGCTGTCTGAGTACAACCACTCAGCAATATCCTACTCTTGGTCGTGTCTGGGCAATATGCCCCATTTGTTTGTCAATGCAGTTAGCTAATCGTCTGCTTACTTATTTTTAATAAAATTCTTAATGGTTAAGAACTTATACCTTGTTTTTAATCATAGTTTTTTAGATGCATGATCTTTACACTTAAATTTAACATCAGAGACCCAGTGATATACACCTGGCTGAATCATGATAATAAAATAGTCTATCACATTAATAACAAAAAATAATTTTTCCTTAACATACCTGCAGCAGCACCAACCTGCAAATAACACAAAATGAATCATATAAAAATCTCTCCTTAACTATATGGTAACAGCTACAGGTAACAAACACTATAACAGTATAAGAAACTTTGAGAAAATATTCCTATATTTTCCACTACCATTTATTTTATTACAGAATCATGGAATCTTGGAGACTACCCTGCCTGAACTGGATGCAAAGCAGGAACCAATTCCAGGCAAAACACAAGTAACACCACAAAGAACACATGAGCAGGGACAATAGTTCATTGTAGAGCACTCTTCTAGTCATATTAAAATAAATTACATAATTAAGCATTGTGGCACAAAACGAAAGACCACAAAATGCTGAATTATGAAATTATTACATTTAAAATTGCAGAAATTATTTTATATGCCATTGTATGTATAATTGGTGTCACATAGTTTACTGGATTCACAGAACTCCATATTAAATAGTTTACTTAAAATGTTATAGTAATTTTAGCATATGGTAAGGGAATTGTAAATTTTAAAGATTATACCTGACATAAACCAGTATCCAAGATAGTATATATTAATTGTATAACATGAAAATGAATCCACTTAAAATTAACTCTTAATCAGATCTGTATCAGAATAGGTTCAGTAGCTTCTTCTATGACATCCTACTAAGTAATGTAATTCTGTCTTCTAGGAAAAAAAGTAGTAGGCATTGTGACTGAACTTGACATATAATATTTTTGTGATATTAATGTAATGTTTCACTTATATGAAACAAAAAGAGGGTGCTTAAGAGACTTGTTTAAGAATATTAATTGACACAATAATTGAATGGCATTCATACAGGCAAAATTTGCTCTATTCTTTTTTAAGTACATCAGACATATGTAAATGAAAAGCTGCTCTGATATTTTTGAGAAATTCATTTCCATTAACATTTTAATGGCAGAGCAAATTTTACAAAATGTTACAAAATGTTTTAATATGCTATATTGTGCAAACACAAATTAGAATCACTTTTATTTCCCAGTACTTAATGTACAGGAATTTTGACTTGGTAGTTTCAGAGCTGCTTATAACATAACACAGCATCACAAACAAACAACATAAATAGCATAAGTTTAAAAAAAAACCCTTTATACAAAGTTGCAGAATAGTATAATTATAAATGAGATGAGCAAATGATGATGTACAAGTGAAAGTGTGTAGAGTACATACATACACACACACACACACACACCATCATACAGTATATGACAGAACACATGAATATGCAAAGAAGACAGCAAAAATGAGTGGTTTGAGAGGGCTATGGCTCTGTGGAAGAAACTGTTTAAGTGTCTGTTTCTTTTAGTTTTAAATCACCTGAAGCATCTGCCAGAGGGGAGTTTTTGGAACACGTTGTGAGCTGGATGAGATGACTCCATTGTGATTCTTTTGACATGGTTAGTGACATATAGTGTATACAGGATGGAAGTGCATAGCTAATTATTTTCTCAGCCTACTTTACAACAGCAGCTGTAATTTATCTTTGGAGTGTGCCGTTGCAGAATCAAACCAAACAACAATTGAGAATGTGATTACATTTTTAATTACGGGTTTGTAAAATTAAACTAAGATTGGCTGAGAATTATTTTAATTTCTTTAGTTGGAGTTAAAAGTACAATTGCTGCAGAGTTTTCTTTGTGATGGAAGTGGTGTTAATGTCCCAGCTGAGAATGTTTGTGATAGTTGTGCCCAAAAATGTGAAGGACTCCACCATACTGACTGCAGAATTAATTTCTAATGGGAGAGGTTGTAACTGTTGTATCTGAAAATCAATGACTATTTCCACTATCTTGGTGGTATTGAGGACCAGATTATTGATAGCACACCAAGACACAAGGTGAGATAACTCTTTTTTGTAAGCTGTTTCATTACAACTAGCAATTAGTCAAATAATGGTGGTGTCATCAGTGAGCTTAATTATTTTTACTGAACGATCAGTGAACCAACAGACATTGGTATACAGGGAATAAAGTAGGATGTGGGGAGTACACAGCCTTTAGGGGCACCTGTTCGAATATGCAGACAGTCTCAGAGGTAGGAGCCCACACAAACCTATTGCTTCTAATTTATCACAAAACTGTAAATCCATTTACAGATGAAAGGATTCAGTTTAGTCTGTAGAAGTTTAGCTAACAACAGTTCAGGGACAATGGTGTTAAAAGCTGAACTGAAGTCTACAAACAGTATTCTGACACAAGTTCCTTTACAATCCAGATGCTCTAGCACAAAGTGAAGGCATCGTCCACAAATCTATTCACTCACTATGCAAACTGAAGGAGGTCAAGATCAGTAGCAATAACAGACTTTAGATGGGTTAGAACAGGCCAATAAAATATCTTCATTAAAAGTGATGTAAGAGCAATAGGCTTGTAATCATTGAGGCAGCTTATTTTATCATTTTGGGAATAGGAACAATAACAGGAGATGTAAAGCAATCTGGTATGGTACACTCTGCAAGAGACTGATTAAAGATGTCTATGAAGTGAGGAGCGAGCTGCACAGTGTTTGATCACTGAAGGTGGGACAGAATCAGGACCATCTGATTTTTTGCAGTTCCATATTGGAAACCGCTTCCAGTCATCATATTCATCAATAGATAAGAAAGAAGAGGTGTGAGGCTTTTGTGAGGAAGTGGCTGGTGTTAAAAAACACTTATGAATTAGAGGATCAGAAGGATTGTATATACTCAGCACCTTGTTGTTCAAATCTGCCTTTAAAACTTATCATTTTATCAGAATCCGACTAAGCATTGGGAAATACATTTTTATAGTCTGTAACACACTGAAGGCTTCTTTATACCGTGGAGCTATTGCTTGCAGAAGCTCCAGTTTATTTTTGTGTTTCCACTTAGCAAATCTTATTGCACTGTTTAGCTTATTCCTGGGCTGTCTATAGGCATCCTTATCACCAGTTTTATAGGCTTTTTCTTTTATGTGACGTAAATTCCCAAGTTCTTTGGTGAACCACAACTTTCCATTGTTGTGAACTACAACAGTTTTGCTGGTAATGCAAATACCTTCACAGAAGCTGATACATAATGTGTCAATTCATGAATGTTTTCACAAACATTTTTAAAAACACCCCAATCAGTCCAGTCCGAACAATTTTGTAATGACTCAACTGACTCATAAATCCATAAACGTATAGATTTTCTTACTGGTTTAGCTAATTTTAGCCTTTGCTTTTAAGTGGGGAACAACTGTGGCATAACATGGACAGAATTAACCGGCAGAGGGGGAAGTAAAGCCCAGTATACAGTGCATCCGGAAAGTATTCACAGCACATTACTTTTTACACATTTTGTTATGTTACAGCCTTATTCCAAAATAGATTAAATTCATTTTTTTCCTCAGAGTTCTAGACACAACACCCCATAATGACAATGTGAAAAAAGTTTACTTGAGATTATTGCAAATTTATTAAAAATAAAAAAAATTGAGAAAGCAAATGTACATAAGTATTCCCAGCCTTTGCCATGAAGCTCAAAATTGAGCTCAGGTGCATCCTGTTTCCCCTGATCATCCTTGAGATGTTTCTGCAGCTTAACTAGAGTCCACCTGTGGTAAATTCAGTTGATTGGACATGATTTGGAAAGGCACACACCTGTCTATATATGGTCCCACAGTTGACAGTTCATGTCAGAGCACAAACCAAGCATGAAGTCAAAGGAACTGTCTGTAGACCTCTGAGACAGGATTGTCTTGAGGCACAAATCTGGGGAAGGTTACAGAAAAATTTCTGCTGCTTTGAAGGTCCCAATGAGCACAGTGGCCTCCAAGTAGAAGAAGTTCGAAACCACCAGGACTCTTCCTAGAGCTGGCCGGCCATCTAAACTGAGCGATCGGGGGAGAAGGGCCTTAGTCAGGGAAGTGACCAAGAACCCAATGGTCACTCTGTCAGAGCTCCAGAGGTCCTCTGTGGAGAGAGGAGAGCCTTCCAGAAGGACAACTATCTCTGCAGCAATCCACCAATCAGGCCTGTATGGTAGAGTGGCCAGACGGAAGCCACTCCTTAGTAAAAGGCACATGGCAGCCCTCCTGGAGTTTGCCAAAAGGCACCTGAAGGACTCTTAGACCATGAGAAACAAAATTCTCTGGTCTGATGAGACAAAGATTGAACTCTTTGGTGTAAATGCCAGGCGTCACATTTGGAGGAAACCAGGCACCGCTCATCACCAGGCCAATACCATCCTTACAGTGAAGCATGGTGGTGGCAGCATCATGATGTGGGGATATTTTTTAGCGGCAGGAACTGGGAGACTACTCAGGATAAAGGAAAAGATGACTGCAGCAATGTACAGAGACATCCTGGATAAAAACCTGCTCCAGAGCGCTCTTGACCTCAGACTGGGGCGACGGTTCATCTTTCAGCAGGACAACGACCCTAAACACACAGCCAAGATATCAAAGGAGTGGCTTCAGGACAACTCTGAGAATGTCCTTGAGTGGCCCAGCCAGAGCCCAGACTCGAATCTGATTGAACATCTCTGGAGAGATCTTAAAATGGCTGTGCACCGACGCTTCCCATCCAACCTGATGGAGCTTGAAAGGTGAATGGGCGAAACTGGCCAAGGGTAGGTGTGCCAAGCTTGTGGCATCATATTCAAAAAGACTTGAGGCTGTAATTGCTGCCAAAGGTGCATCGACAAAGTATTGAGCAAAGGCTGTGAATACTTATGTATAGTACATGTGATTTCTCAGTTTTTTTTATTTTTAATAAATCTGCAAAAACCTCAAGTAAACTTTTTTCACATTGTCATTATGGGGTGTTGTGTGTAGGATTCTATGGAAAAAAATGAATTTAATCCATTTTGAAATAAGGCTGTAACATACTTAGATAACATGGAAGCATCACTGCACCAATTTTTATTAATACAGAAGTTGACTCCACCACCTTTTAACTTGTTACAATAATCAGCATCTTTGTCTACTCTATAAAGAACCCTGGCAGCTATAATGCAGAGTTGGGAATTGATACCTTAAGCCATGCCCCTGCAAAGCAATACGCTGAAGAGAGAAAATAAACCTTGAGAGAACATGATTGAATCAGTCTATTTTGTTTCTCAATGATCTGACGTTACATAAAACTAGACCAGGAAGAGGCACTTGAAATGCACGACTCCTTAATGGCATGAGAGACCCTGTGCATTTTCCCCTTCAGGTGCGAGTTACCTGGCTGGGAGTCAGTGTTTGCAGTTGGATGGTTCATAACTATTAAATCCATATGTAAGTGTCCCTGATCGGTTGAGAATGAATGAAGTCCAATCCCAATAGATAGGAGCTGATCTCGTATGTAAGTAATCCTCATTTTATTACAAAAGGCAAAGTTAACAGACAAAAACAACAGATGCATAAGAAGCAACCAAAGAACCGTGGCTGTCCTGATCTATGCCAACTCCATTGAAATGACCATAGTAACCAGGAAACTTATGTAGTGCTAAACAAACTTTCAGTTCCATATAGCATATTCCCTTTATTAAATTACAGTTGTGTTAAAAAAAAAAAAAAAAACCCACAAAAAAAAAAAACAGTGCTGTAGCAGCAGAGGTTAAATCTGTTAATTTAACTTCTATTTAGCAATGCCATAGCTTTAATAGCAAACCAACCAGAAGTAGTGTTAGACCATTTGGAGCCCTAAATTGAAATATTTTCAAGGCCTATCCCCATATACAAATACAAATTGAAAAATACATTGAAAAACTCAGTATTACTTGACTAAAAATGAGCCTCTTTGTAATATCTAACTGTATATATAGCAGTAGTTCAAGAGACTATAGTTTACTACAAGATGAGCATTTCCTGTCAAAAGCACAAATAGTCACTTGGTCAGAAGTACTCCTTTGGCTATATTAGCTTCAGCAGTTGTTTTTTTTTTTTAACAGATGGCAGGACCTGAGTTCATCTTCCTGAGAAAGAAGAACTTGCAGTATGGGTACTGCCCACACTAAAAGAACATAAACAAACAGTTTTTATTTTATGTAACACCTTTCTATGGCAAACACCATCTAAAAGGACATTGACAAGTAACAGAGGTATAGTATGATTGTTTTCATATATATTTTAAAAGTTGTAGCACAGAATGATAAAGTGTGATCAGAGGTGTGAATTAAAATGTCAAACTTGTGTTTTAGATCCCAGTTATTTAACAGCTACTGTAAATGTAACCCTTACAGGCCTAGCTAACATGAAACTTGCATAGCATAGGAAAGCACTTATGCAATAAGGCTCCAAGGATAAGGATATGAATATCATGCCAGTCACAGTCTGCGTAAGTTTTGAATTTCCCCCTTTACATGGGTTTTCTGGATACTTCAGTTTCCAAATCCCAAAGACCTGTATAGTATATTACAGTATGTTAAATAATGATATACTACTGACTACATGGTATGCCAAAAAATGCAAATCTGTTTATCTGAAGTTAAATAAATTAAAAAAACTAAATAGCAAGTAAATAACCCACCTCTTCTGTGTTTAATGTTTGTTTTATCTGTCTTGCATCCTGTCTACAGTATGTTAATATATATGCAGTTTTCATATTTCTATAATCTTTGTGTTGATCAATAAATTGTATTATTCTGTTTCTTAAGCAAGTGTGTTTCAGTTAACCTGATACAAGTCTAAAGGATGGAAACCTCTCATACAAAGGAAAGTGAGGAATATAATGTTGGAACACTCACCAATTTTATTAAATACTGACATTGTGAAAGGCAAAACTGATAATTAACTGATTAACATCAATCAATTATTTTTTTTACATCCATACACCATTGTCTACATTTATTTAGTGTCCCTGCGTAGGCCTGAGTCAAAACCTTTTATTTTCCTACACTGTGCACATGATAATAGTGATCTTATGAACTTATATTGTATGTTCTTTGACAATATTGATCCTATGAACCTATGTTGACTTTTGATATTATGTTATGAGTAAGTCTGCCCAGTCCAAGGATGGTTCCTGATTGTGTTCCATGATGTTGGGTGTGGTTCCCAGTAACTAAGGCATGGAAAAATTGTTTTCTGAAAATGGACTATTAGATACTATGAAACTTGCCCTGTTGTCAGCATAAAGTCCACATCCAGGTAGTGGAGAATCTCCGACTCTCCCAGATGATTTAAAGGGAATTCCAGAAGAAGATACACCTAAGGTAACAGGAGAAAAATTCATATTTGTGATGTAAAGTAATAGTTTACAAAGTGAGAAGTCAAACATAGTCTTGAATGAGGCCAGGTTAAGAACCAAATATTTAATGAGAAAAAGTCTACCAGTATACTTTCAAAGTGCTGTAATAGCAAGTATTTACTTCATTTAGCTAATATACAAAATCATGTTAAACCAAATGCACACAGTAGTCCAGTATCTTAAAACAGTCAAAAACACAAATATAATAAAAATTAAGTTTGAAAACACAATTTAACAAACTATTGGTGAAGTACAAAGACTTTACTTACCCACAGCAATATTTCCATCTAAATCAAGTGCAATCAACCCTAAATACAGAAGGCATTTATTAATTCTTTATGTTAATGGCATTTGCGAAATGCAATAGTATACTAATAGGCACTGAAATGTAATCAGTATGTGGAAAGAATGCACAACGGACAACTCCTGAATGAAATAGAATGTGTTGAGACAAAGCCTTTATTTTGAAAGGTTTACACCTGCCTATATATGAAATAATACAATAAATACATTCATGCACTGTATATGGCATATTTCATACACTGAATGCAGTTCAAGACACTAGTAAAATATATATATAAATAAAATTTTGGTAACCTAACAAAATAATAAGAACTTATGCTGCTGTTCCCATTTATAACAGGGACCATGGACCATCACTCCTATCTGCCAATTGCTTTAACCTCAGCTAAAGAAATGGATCTAACTTTAACTAAACCTTCTGTTGCTGTTTCCTCCATGGAGGTATGTCCAATGTTCTTAATAATTCCTCAAACAGCTCCATCACTCACTCAATGATACACTCAGTTGAGATAAACATCTACCTATTTTTGATCTATCCTTCTGCATGACTGAATGATCTGCCAAAACCTTTTGAGGTTGTCCAAAACAAAATCCTTCCACATGTAGGCTTTGTTTTGTTCATTGCTGTTCTCCTGGGGCCTCATTTACAACTTTCAGGCTCGAAATCACACAAATGCAAAAAAAAAAAAAAGGAAAATGTGTATGGGAAATGTAAAACCTGGCATATGCAGTTTATCCTTTATAAATCACAATCAGCATGTAAATGTGCATTTGTGAACGCGCCTCATACCCCACACGGTTCCCCCCTATAACAACCATATATGAACCATACTAATCAAACTCATACATATGCAGTCACGACGCTGCAGACCTTCATTGGCTGGTACATGATGCATGCAGTAGTGCGAGAAACAAGTTCGTGTTTCTAAATTAGAGGCCTGCAAAGAAGTGAGGGTGTCAGAAAGAAGCACAAATATATTGAATGGCAACTTGTTACTGCTGCTGTAAGTGCCATGAGCTCCAGCTACACCATGCCTGGCAGCAGTCTTGACAATTAAATTCAATTCAATTGTCAGTCTCATCTTGGCACCACAGATGACTTGTATGTTAATAGAATGTAACTGCTTACAGTTAACAAAAGCAGCAACATTCTCACTAGGTGCCCTTATAGCAATATAAGCTCATTGAAGTGCTCCAATTAGGAGAACTGGACACTGCTTCAGTTTACCTTGTCATTGTAGTAACATGTTATGTCATACAGTATATAAATGCACCGACACCATATGAAAACTGGATATAGCACTTCATTGGTTGGTTAATGGCTTCCAGCACAGGGGGCATGATAGAGTGAAGCTTGGACAAAATATTCCGGACCTGTTGGCCAGTTCTCTGAGGATTGACAACAGGTAGTCTAAACGGAGGGGAAAAAAAAACCAAAAAAGATCAAATACACAGCACTGGCCCTCTTCAAAGGGAACTAAAATACAGTCTGTACAGCATATTCATCTAATTTGAGCTTTGATATGTTTGTCACTTCAAGGCACATTATAACAGCCCTGTGATATGAATTATTACAAACGTGAGTTATCATTTAGCTGGTTCACCTATATTTCCCAGTTTCTCTGAAATGTTGAGTACACATGGGTCAGAGTTGCCATAAATATACCCCCGTCAGGTTTTCTTTCATAAACCCTAACATTTGCGTGGGACATTGCGTACACACATTTCTATCTACTTTTGAGCATACCCAAGCTTTATAAATGAGGCCCCTGGGCTGTGCGTGAGGTCTTGAATTCATTCAGAATACACGTCTTAAATATCTCCCGATGAGTCAGAATAGTATCTACTACTGTACTTTTTTTTTGTATGCCCTGACTAATTCTTTGGGTCTTCTGGGTCTGTCAAGAAGGTACTCCATCCATGCGAGTTCAAAATCATTCATCAAGAATGTAACACTTTAGATCAGATAACATGGTTGCAACGTAAAGCACTGTCATTTGCGTCAAAGTTTACTGAAGAGCATATTTGCGTTCATCTATGGAGACACTGCAGAAAAGGGAAAAGCTCACCCTTGATTAAGAAGACTTCATTCAGGCTAAATGCTTTGTGTATTTCTGAGTATGAAGTAAATCTAGCTCCTCTTCAGGAAAAGGAGTTTTGCCTCATATCCTAACAGCTAGTTTCCATTGTCAAGTTCTAGTATGTTCTAATCAACCCCACTAATATTTGTCCTGTCTCCTGACTGGCATCTGATCTGATCCTCTCATTCTTCATCTCAGCTTCATGTGTATTTGGTCGAGCTTAACTGGGCTATGTGGGTCTGGCAGACAATCACCCAAAGATTTGGTTCCAGTAATGCGTCCAAAGAAGCCGTCCTCAGGGTGATTTTTGAAAACAGATTTGTTAAGGGCTATCATGGGAGACTAATTCATGGATTATTCTTATTCTGTCCAGAGTTTGTACGCTTCAGTACATTTTAAATTCCAGGAACTTTTGACTTTTTCAGTACCCAGAACACAGATGAACTTAATCAAGAGGCCTATTTTAAAATGCTGATTGGTTACAAAAACTGACAATGAAATTCACGTTACTTACCCAGAGTAATGGCACAGTTAAACGCTACTTATGCAACTCTAGGCGGGGCCACTACATTTTAAAAACAAATAACATTTTCTGGACAACGAATGTGACATTATACATGTGATGTACAAAGAGACTGCTTATGCCAATACTTTGGTGTGTGCAAACAAAACATACAAAGAATTCATGAAAAAGGCATGTTTTGTTCAAGCACTGTTTACTAACACAACAATTTAAAATACACATAAAAATACAGAAACTTTATTGTAATGATCATAAAAACATAATTTTGTCATATTTTAGGTAGTAAATTTTTGCAGATGAAGAGTTTATGAGGAATGCCATGGGAAGGGTGTCCACTCACATGGTATGACTCTCTATGATCTCACTAACAGGAAACGCTTCATGAGAAAGCTTATCCACATCTTTGCATGACTTGAATGAATAATGCTTTTACATCACATTCAACACCTACATGATTTCAGATTTACTTTCTTTCACATATGAAGACAAGGATGATGGCGGATATAGTCGAAATATCACTAGCCTAATTAGAGCTCTCACTAACCACACAAAAGGTGCAAAAAATTCTTAATGGAATTACTGGTTCCCTTGCTCGTCTTCAGTTCAAAATGTTAACTTCCTTTCATAAGGTTTTTAAAGTGTACTCATTCATATTCCTAATGTCAAATTTCTTAATACGTTAACAGCACCTAGCCATACACTTATTTGATTTGTCTTGTTTAAGCCAATCTTTGTAGTCATCAATTTTTAACCATTTCAAGTTAAACATGCACTTTCCTAGCTTTTAACCGTGACATGTCTAATATGCAGTGTAATTTACCTTGCTAACTATAGCTGCGTTTAACCAAAATGACAAAAGTTCAGCATCTCTAGTTTGTTTCATGGGATTCTGTCAAAAGCTTGACGCGTTGAAATGATTCCACAGACAAAATATCTTCATTTTAAAAACTTTAGTAGAAATTTAGAGTAAAACAGTTCACACACAAATAGAGAAAAAAATTGCTATGGCAAGAAAAGAAAAGTTCTGTTTAAGGCTTATATCTTCTGTGTTCTCTCATACAGCAGAACCATTTCTAAATGGTCAGAAAACTGTATACCTATCGCATTTTCAAGCTGTAAATGGGTCTTTCAGTCCCTGTTAGCACTGGGACCTCCAACTGACTCAATTAGCACACTGTATCTTAGTTACAGTAAGAAAATTCTATCATTTATTAACTTACAGTGGGTTAAAAGCTATACCATTATCTATGGCTATGCAAGAAAATTGTACTGAATTCAAATTAAGCAAACACTAATATAAGTTTAAGTTAAAGCAGTAACTTTCTAAGATTGGCTCTTATTTGCCAAATAATGCTAACTCAACACTAATAACTATATGCGCAGGCTAGCAGCTAATACCTATCTATACAAGTCTGCACATGCACTCACACACAGAACACAACGCAAGGTGATAGTAATCTGTGAGGTCATTAACTTTGGTATTAATGATAGATGTAGGTATTTTGTTGGCAAAAAATCAGATGTTTTTTCTCATGATGTGTGATTATTGGAATTCACTTAAAAATTTTCCATGACTTTTAAGAACTGCTTAAATTTATATTTTTAGAATTTCAATGGCTTTTCAGTACTAGGTTTTGGCTTGTTAACTTTTCATGACTTTCCAAGTTTTCCAGGACCCATACAACCCATTTCTGTCCCTTCTCTTAAGGCCAGCTATTCATTGGTAACCCTACTAGGGGCATAGATTAGATTCAGCTTTATTGTCATTGCACAGGTATAATGAAATACAGTTTAACATTTAACCAGAAAGTGCAAACAGTAGACTAATATATATTGTAAGTTTTCTAAACTCTTTTGGGGCTTCCCCCAACAGGACGATATTCTGAAGAGCATACCAAAGTGTGATCGCCGCGTCTATGAAAGATAGCCTGTCAGTTGCTGGGGCAACAGTGGGCTCCCGCTGCTGTAGCAGCTCGCCACAAAAAAAATCAGAAAAGATCGCAGTCGTGCTATGAACACCTACCATCGATGGGTGATAACAAGGAACAGTATTACTTGGCCATGACCCTGCCTGATTGCTGTATCTGGGTATAGGAGAGTGGTAGATCACGCAACAGTAAATAACCGTGCTGTTCCTGCTTCAAGCTGAATAAAGCTGATATTGCTAAAGTACTGAGACTCAGCCTCATACTTTAGGGTGAAGGACAGGGACTCACATGTCACAATATATATACTGTGAGGTTTCTGAACTCTTTTAGGAACCCCCTTGACCCAACGGGACGACACGCTGAAGCGCGACTGTCACATCTGTGGAGGACTACTTGTCCATCACCAAGACAACCACAGGTTCACAGTGCAGCACATTTGTGGAGGACTGCTGGTCTGTCGCCAATGCAACCATAGGTTCGCAGCGCAGCAGCATAGCACCGCGGAAACAACAACACAATAAAGTTTGATAAACTCTGAAAAGAATGATTCCAAACACATATATGTAGTTTTTAAAATAAGCCCGAATGAAAGCGTGACAAAAAACGTGACATAAAAATGTCACCGTTGCACTTTTAGGCTTAGGATTTTATATACTGTATATATATATATATATATATATATATATATTAACAAAATACCCGCGCTTCGCAGCAGAGAAGTAGTGTGTTAAAGAAGTTATGAAAAAGAAAAGGAAACATTTTAAAAATAACATAACATGATTGTCAATGTAATTGTTTTGTGACTGTTATGAGTGTTGCTGTCATCAAGGATTTGATTATCATTATTTCTTTCAATAAGGTTCGTATTTGGAGGATGTGTTGTGTTCAAGTTACATTCCGTGTTTGTCAACCATTGTAAAGATAACAGGTTTCATTCATCGAAGTGTTCACTACCCAAAACGGTACTCGTGAATCTAAGATGTTTAACAGCCATTCCCGGTATTAAGTTGTGGATTTGCCTGCGAATATTTAGCGGCAGCATGTCTATGAACTTAATTTAAACTTAAGCTTTAGACCTTGCTCTCCTATTGATATGTCTACAAAGGCTTGTTCAGATTCAGAGGGTTGTTCCTTTCTTACTGCATCAATAAACAGCTTGTCTTCCTCTTTATCTGAGACATCACACACTGCATGCACGGGTTTACCTTTCCCAGTCCTGCAAACATTAGCGAAGTGGTTCAATTTACCACATTTTTTACACTGTCTTTAGCTGGACATTGACTTTTTCCACCGTGCGCTTTGTTTCCGCAGTAGCTGCACTTATAAATATGCTTGTATGCGTCACTCACTTCATATTCTTTAGCTGCCTTCTCAATTGTGTAATGCGTTTTTTGTTCAGCGCTCTTTGGAGCTTTTGCTTGTTGTCTGCGTTCAACAACAACATTTATTTATATAGCACATTTTTTTTATACAAAAAAATGTATCTCAAGGTGCTTTACATAATGAAGAACAGAAAAATAAAAGACACAGTAAGAAAATAAAATAAGTCAACATTAATTAACATAGAATAAGAGTAGGATCCGATGGCCAGGGTGGACAGAAAAAACAAAAAAAAAAAACTCCAGATGGCCGGAGAAAAAAAATAAAATCTGCAGGGATTCCAGACCATGAGACCGCCCAGTCCCCTCTGGGCAATCTACCTAACATAAATGAACCAGTCCTCTTTGTATTTATGGTTCTCACGGAAGGACTGATGATGATGGTCACGTGGACTTCTGGCTTTTAGTCCATCAATGATGGAGGATCATGATGCCTTGAGTAGGTGGTGGTGGCGCAGGCCGCCACCACAAAGAAACCGGAAAAAGAAAATGAGAGAGTAGGGGTCAGTACGGATTTCAGAGCCACCATGAATAGTTATTATGATGAATTGAACATACAGAGTATCAGGATTAAGTTAAAGTGAAATTATGAGAAGTCCATGTTAAAGTAATGTGTTTTCAGTAATGTTTTAAAGTGCTCTACTGTATTACCCTGGCAAATTCCTATTGGCAGGCTATTCCAGATTTTAGGTGCATAACAGCAGAAGACCGCCTCACCACTTCTTTTAAGTTTAGCTTTTGGAATTGTAAGGAGACACTCATTTAAAGATCTAAGGTTTTGATTTGGAATATAGGGTGTCAGACATTCCGATATATAAGATGGAGCGAGATTATTTAAGGCTTTATAAACCATAAGTAGAATTTTAAAGTCAATCCTGAAAGAAACAGGTAACCAGTGTAGTGACATCAAAACTGGAGAAATGTGTCCGGATTTTTTTTTCCTAGTTAGAATTCTAGCAGCTGCATTCTGCACTCATTGCAAATGATTTATGTCTTTTTTGGGTAGTCCTGTGAAGAGAGCGTTACAGTAATCTAGGCGACTGAAAACAAAAGCGTGAATTAATTTCTCAGCATCTTTCAATGATATGAGAGGTCTAACTTTTGCTATGTTTCTTAAGTGGAAAAAATGCTGTCCTAGTGGTCTGATGAATATGCGATTTAAAATTCAGGTTGCAGTCAACAGTTACCCCTAAGTTTTTTACTTCCGTCTTAACTTTCAATCCTAATGCATCAAGTTTATTTCTGATAACCTCATTGAATCCATTTTTGCCAATCACTAAAATTTCAGTTTTCTCTTTATTTAGCTTGAGAAAATTACTATTCATCCATTCAGAAATACCAGTAAGACATTGTGTTAGTGAATCTAGAGAGTCGATGTCATCAGGTGCTATACAGGTGATAAGTACAGCTGTGTGTCATCAGCATAGCTGTGATAGCTCACGTTATAACCTGAGATAATCTGACCTAACGGAAGCATATAGATTGAAAAGAGTAGCGGACCCAGGATAGAGCCTTGTGTAACACCATATAGAATGTCATGTGTCTTTGAGTTGTGATTACCACAACTAACAAAGAATTTTCTCCCTGCCAGGTTGGATTCAAACCAATTTAAGACACTGCCAGAGAGGCCCACCCATTGACTAAGGCGATTTCTAAGAATATTGTGATTAATGGTGTCAAATGCGGCACTCAGATCGAGGAGAATGAGAACAGATAAATGGCCTCTGTCTGCATTTACCCGCAAGTCATTTACTACTTTAACGAGTGCAGTTTCTGTGCTGTAATTTGTTCTAAAACCTGACTGAAATTTATCAAGAATAGCATGTTTATTGAAGTGGTCATTTAACTGCATAATGACTGCTTTGTCTAGAAATTTACTTAAGGGCAGGTTAGAGATGGGTCTAAAATTTTCAAAAGCAGAGGGGTCAAGATTATTTTTCTTGAGTATGGGTTTAACTACAGCAGTCTTAAGACAGTCTGGGAAGACCCCCGTATTTAACGACGAATTTACTATGTCAAGAATATTATCAATTAGCACGCCTGATACTTCCTTGAAAAACCTTGTTGGTATTGGGTCAAGGATGCAGGTGGAGGGTTTCAGTTGACAGATTATTCTATGTAAATAAGGTAAATCTATCCTGGTGAGAGAATTTAATTTGTTTATAACAGAGTACTGGGGCTTAGGAGGTTCCGCAGTGTTGAGGAGATGTACTATGTTATTTCTAATATCATTCATTTTTTGATTGAAAAATACACCAATGTTCTCACAGGTTTCACTGGAAGTATTTTGGGGGCATTCCTTTGTGTTACCTGGCTTTAACAGACGATTAATTGTAGAAAATAAGACTCTGGGATTACTAGCATTGTTATTTATAATCTTAGAAAAAATAGCAGCGCCTCTCAAGACGGACTGCGTTATTATATTCTGTTATTTTAACCTTCAATATCTCATAATGGATAGTTAGTTTAGTTTTCCTCCATTTATGCTCAGCTCTACGACATGTTCTTTTTAAATCGGACACTCTTTGGGTCTTCCATGGAATAACAATGCTAGAAGATTTTTTAACTGTCTTTTCAGGTGCAACTATGTCAACAGCAGCTCTTACTTAGAGTTAAAATTGTCCACCTTACTATTTACATTATACTCGCTATTATAGTTGGCACTATAAACGGACTGATTGCTTAGAATGTTTGTAAGTTTTAAAGCTGCTGATGTGTCAAAGAAGCGTTTTTTAACAATATGCTTCTCATGAATGTTTTTTATCATTATTTCTATACTAGCAAAATACCCGCGCTTCGCAGCGGCGAAGTAGTGCCTTAAAATTTTTATTAAGAATAAAATTTTACCTTTTTAAACTGAGGGAAAATATGCCAATAATTATTTGTTAAGGATCTCTTTGTATACCATGTTGTCAGTTCGACCCTCCGGTTGTAATATGACCAAGCTGTGTGCTGAGCTTACTCTTGAGCATGTAACTTACAGTTGGCCATGTGAACAGTAATCTTGTCTCAAATCTCACAGCTTGGATTACTGCTGTCATAATCGGTTTGAGTTTCATGGTTTGTTTCAATTACGATAGTATTTGCAGGATTTGTTGTGTTGAAGTGACATTCGGCATCTGTCAAGCATTGTAAGCACACAACCGGTTTCATCGATAAAATCACATCCAGCTTTTGAGAGTTTAAACACTCATAAACATCAAAGTGTCCACTACTGAAATCGTCACCTGTGAATCTAAGATGTTTAAGAGGCATTGGCGGTTGTCGAAAAGTGTAAAATATTTGGCCATTTCGGTACACTTGAAAGCGACAACCGAACAATTCAGTGGCAGCCATCAACTCACATGCAGAACCATAGGTGAAGGGCTTAAGCATTTCACTCTTCTAGTGCTCCTGTGTAATATAATTATTTCCTGTACCGTCATCAGTCCACACCTTGAACCTGTCCCAGTCATTCAATACATAAGACACAATGTTCCTCCGGATATCAAGAGTGAGCCTGATATGGCTGTGCAATATGCAACAAAGAGAATGGAAAAGGTAGGTGCCAACTCCGGGCATGAAAACCACTCGGTAAGTGACAGTTCTTTGATCGATAGTGATCACCTCGATAGACATGGTAATGGGGGTTGGAATGATAAATGAAATGGGTACCTGAGCAATGTAAAGTAAGTCTAAAATACCTATACAATAACTATAATTGTAATAAACAAACAATAAAACAGCGGAGAAGCCGTGGATTAAACAAAAAGGCTGTAGTTATCAGTAGGGAGACGTGAATCCCGTGGCGAAGCAAGGAAGGGAATGTAGAGACCGAAACGACGGACGGTCTTATATAGGCAGGCAGCCAACAACGTGGGAGGCGTTGGGATGGGGGACCCAACGCCACCTCACACAGTGACTGAGCTGCAGGCTATGGACGTATATATGTACGTAAGTAGGATTCAGTTAGCGTTGGGAACCCATGTACCAAATTTCTTGAAGATGGGCCCATAAGTAACAAAGACTGTTGAAAAGTTCAATATGGTGGCCGACAGTGGCATCATACCACCGAAATAAGTACGTACATTGGTTTCGGTTAGTGCAGGGAAGCCGCCTATAAAATTTCGAGAAGATCGGGCCATAAATAAGAAAGTTCAACATGGCGGACGTTGTTGACCATCATGACCATTACGCGTAGAATTTTGAAATGAAACCTGCTTAACTTTTGTAAGTAAGCTGTAAGGAATGAGCCTGCCAAATTTCAGCCTTCTACCTGCACGGGAAGTTTGAGAATTAGTGACGTTGGAAAGTTCAATATGGCGGCCAACAGTGGTGTCATACCAATGAAATAAGTACGTACATCGGTTTCCGTTAAAAGTTTAATATGGCGGCCGACAGTGGCATCATACCACCGAAATAAGTACCAAATTTCAGCCTTCTACCTACACGGGAAGTTGGAGAATTAGTGACGTTGGAAAGTTCAATATGGTGGCTGACAGTGGCGTCATACCACCGAAATAAGTATGTACATTGGTTTCGGTTAGTGCAGGGAAGCCGCCTACCAAATTTCGTGAAGATAGGGCCACGAATAAGAAAGTTCAATATGGCGGACGTCGTTGACCGTTATGACCATTACGCGTAGAATTTCGAAATGAAACCTGCTTAACTTTTGTAAGTAAGCTGTAAGGAATGGGCCTGCCAAATTTCAGCCTTCTACCTACACGGGAAGTTGCAGAATTTGTGACGTTTGGAAAATTCAATATGGCAGTGTACGAATACGAAGACGAATACGATTTTCGAGAGATACAAGTTTAGTGAGAAGATGCAAGGTATAAACGAGACTTTTGATCACTTTGTGACGGAGTTAAAATTGCTGGTGAAGGACTGTGCTTATGCAAACGAAGATAAGATGGTCAGGGATAGAATAGTGTTGGGCACAAACTCAGCGAAAGTGCGAGAGAAACTTTTAAGTTCTGGGTCTGAGCTAACATTAAATAAAGCCGTGGACATCGCAAGATCGCACAAGATAGCACAAACACAGCTGAGAACCTTCAATGCATGTACTCCGAGCGGCTCATGTGAACTGACTGTGAATGCAGTACGCAGACAAAAAGCAAGAGCTCCAAAGAGCGTTGAACAAAAAACGCATTACACAATTGAGAAGGCAGCAAAAGAATATGAAGCGAGTGACGCATACAAGCATATTCATAAGTGCAGCTACTGCGGAAACAAAGGACACGGTGGAAAAACTCAATGTCCAGCTAAAGACAGTGTAAAAAATGTGGTAAATTGAACCACTTCGCTAAAGTTTGCAGGACTGGGAAAGGTAAACCAGTGCATGCAGTGTGTGATGTCTCAGATAATAAACAGCTCGTCTTCCTCTTTGATGCAGTAAGAAAGGAACAACCCTCTGAATCTGAACAAGCCTTTATAGACATATCAATAGGAAAGCAAGGTGTAAAGCTTAAGTTTAAATTAAGTTCATAGACACACTGCCGCTAAATATTCGCAGGCAAATCCACAACTTAATACTGGGAATGGCTGTTAAACATCTTAGATTCACGAGTACCGATTTGGGTAGTGAACAGTTCAATGAATGAAACCTGTTATCTTTACAACGGTTGACAAACACGGAAT